>JANKKI010000058.1:1200000-1768914 GCA_025175665.1 Cinchona pubescens
CTAATTAAAGTATAATTTTAAATTAAAGAGACAAATATGTATAAAACTTTCAACACAACGAAGGTATGTAGAAATTTAAATTATCATAGTCAAGGTATGATTGAAATGTATTGAATTATCTATTACTACCTTTTTATTTTTATACTTTCAGTTGTGCTAACATAATAATTTTAGAATTTATGTTGATTACTGTTTGGATCATTTCAAATCAAACCAAACTTGATTTACGGCCTTGAGATAATGAGCAAGAATTATCTATTTTAGATTCTGGATGTTAAATCCATTTATATTATATGTGTCTTGAAGACACAATCAAAAAGGTAAAATATTGCACCTAATTAGAACAAGACAAAATCAGTGATTTTTTCCATATTCATGAAGGATTAAAAAGTAATTTTCTTATTTAAAAGATTTAGCAGATCCATAGGCAATTAAAAAGATCATTGATGAGTACATGTTAGAGAAATATTCTCTATTTGTTTCTTGCAACAAAAGAGTGTATAACAGCAATTCCCTATAAAGGGTTTTAAGAAACAAATGAATTAATTTTATATCTTATTATGGTTGATTAAAATAAAGAACTATTACTCAAAAATCATGAATCTCGTCTAGCTGATTATGCTCCATTCCCTAAAGTGAATGTGATAAAAGTTTAAATAATACTTATAGATGTGAACATAGTTAAAACCAACATATTCATGCAGGTCATTATTCATAAGTACTATTCTGATTGTAACGCTACATCTCACCAGAAGTGGCAAAATAGTGAAAAGATAAAAGAGAAAGATACTAGTCGACTTAATAAGAATGATATGAAAAATAAATATTATTGTTATGGCATGAAAGATCATTGGTCACGTATCTGTCGTATGTTAGATAACCTTTTAGAGTTTTTTCAGACAACATTAAAAGACAAAGAGAAAGTTATAGAAACAAGTTTTGTCTATAAAGATTTTGACCACGGTTATAGTGTCATTGATTTCTTCACTCTCCCTGAAGGGATAATTTAAACGTTTGGTTGGTGGTGAAAATATTTTCTTAAGGAAATATTGTGGTATTTTATTTGCATGTCTTCATTAGGATTTTAAAATTTATATGTCTTATTCTTTTACACTAATTTGATAACTTATATTACTCTATTATTATATTTATGTTATTTAATGAGAAATATATGAATAAACATCTAAATATATTCGAGATATTAGAATACTTTGTCTCCCATATAAATCATTTACATACACTATATTCAGAATTAAAAAATTTGATTTGATTAAAACATCACTAGTAATACAAAACTAATTGAAGATTCCAAAAGAGCTAATATATTATTGATTAGAAGATGAACAAAATTTGTAATGAATAATACATTGTTATCATGTATGTCTCAACGAAATTTGTTGAATTTTAAAGACATTCAGTTGAATAGATATTATATTAAAATAATGAATAATAGAAGGAAAGAGTATTTCTACATTATTGCCATCATTTCTATTAATGATATGTTTGTTGGAAAAATTTATTCTTTTTCTTCTGGATTGTACTACATAACAAGATTGAAACATATATAATAGTAAAACCGAAGTTTACTAATTGTTTGGCAATGACCGGATGCATAAATTTTATTGATAATTCACATAGACATCCATCGGAGAACTAGATGATTTTTCAATTCAATGAATTCTTTTGTGTTACTTGTTCTCTAGGAAAGTTAATTAGTAAATCATTACCAGCTACAATAGGGATTAAATCCCTTATATTTCTGGAACATATTAAGGGGTGAGATATGTGGGTCAACTCACCCTTCATGTGTACCATTTAGATATTTTATAATTTTGATAGATGTATCTACTAGATGATCACATGTGTACTTATTATTGTCTCACAACCTGGAGTTTTTGGGATTGTTAGTTCAAATAATTATATTAAAAGCACAATTTCCAAATTATGCAATCAAGAAAATTTGTCTTAATAATGTTGGTGAATTTATATCTCAAACATCTGGGATGATATCTATATGTAAATTGGTATAACTGTTGAACATCTTGAAACACATGTTCATAGCCTAAATTAATGGTGTCAACGGTTCTAGAACTGGTAGTTTCGATTCCAAGCAAAGATAGAACCAGTGGTACCAGTCAATTCTCCAATTCTGTCCGGTTTCGATCACGGTTTCGGTACTGGTTCTGATTTTAAATTTTTAAAAATAAAATAAACTATAATACAAGTTAATATGAGAAACAAAAAATTATATTTTATTTGTATGTCAATTGTTGATTTTGTTTTTAGAAAAAATAAGTATGCGATTGCATTATTATTGAACTATTAAAAATTGAAGTAAAAATACATTTTGACTAATTTATAACTAAAAGATAATTTTAAAAAAAATTAAATGTATCAATTACATTGTCCTATAAGACTATAATAGGCTAAGGTCATTAAGAATTTCTTTAATGTCCTAGTTTGTTCCACTTGAAGAAGTAACTATAGTACTCTTATCACTCTCATTACACATTCCCATATTTGCTTCGGTCTTAATCTCGATCTCCTGATCCCTTATACTCGCATCGTAACAATCTACTGATAATGCTTGAATCTCCAAATGGTGCTCAGTTGAGACCGTCTCTCATCCAAAATGCTTCCACCCGCACTGAACGCTTGTTCGACCGCTACAGTTGATATCGGAGTTGCTAAAATCTGCTTTGTAATAAGAGAAAAGATGGGGTAAACCTTTGACTTATTACCCCACCATTCCAGTACCGAGAATTCTTTGACTTCCACTAGCTCCTGGCTATCATCATCTTGGAACTCAAAAGAAGTAGTTAGATAAATATCAAATTCCGTACTACTAGCGCCACCCCTTAACTTTTTCAAAGTATGTAATATTTTTTTAGATTATATATATTTATAGTACTAGTAGTATTTCGTGGACTACTACTAGCACTATTATCACTACTACTGGCGCAAGTATACAGAACTTGAGTTTGATAATCACTATATAATATACGAATACACTCTTTAGCTCTGTATATCATTTCAACAATTTCAATTGGATCTATTTCGTTGTCTTTAAGAACAATATATTCTAACATTTTATTTATTTTAGTATAATATGCTTCTAAATATTCCATCAAACCATCAATTTTAACACGAGGATCTAAAAGAGAAACAACTAAATAAATAGGTGGAACATAATAATAATTAAACCATTTTTGTAACATATCGATAACAGCACTTTGCAAAATAATGTCATTTACACTATCTGGTAAAATACTAACTATATCATATGCTTGGGGTATAAATATATGAGATATAGGAAACTAAACACCAGATAAAGTACAAGTAGCAGTTTTAAAACATACAAAATTTCTACCATTTTTCTACAGGTTTCCCAGAGGCTAGGATGCAAGTCAAAATTACTAGGATATATGTTTCTAAAAATTTTGCATAATAAATCGGTATATTTTAAAGAATTATTAAGTAAATCATAAGTTGAGTTCTACCGATTGGGAATATCATGAACAAATTTATTTTCATTTAGGTTTCCTTCCTTTCTCAATAGAAAATTTAGCCCATTCTTTCATTATTTTTGGATGGCCAATTAGATAATCTAATTGTATCTTTAATAGGCTCAACCAAAGAAATAAGTGTTCTCAAACCATCTTGAACATTTAAATTTAAAATGTGACATACACACCTAATATGAAAAAATTTACCACCTACTTGTGGTTCACAATAATTTTTGAAATCTCTAATCAATGCAGTATTATTAGTAGCATTATCAAAACCGATTGAAAAAATTTTATTTACCAAGCCATATTCGTCTAAAATCTCTTTAATCATATTACTTATATTTATGGTTGTGTGACTTTCATTAAATATACAAAAAGCAATTATTCTTTTTTGCATAATCCAATTATTATCAATCCAATGAGTAGTTACACCCATATAAGAATTTCTATTCCAATGATCACTACAAATTGAAATACGACCTTCCAATTTTGAAAAATGTCTACCAAAATCTATTTTTGTTATTTATAGCATATTTTGAAATTTCACGTATAAAAGTTGTTCTAGGCATACGTTTAACTTGTGGATTCATGTACGTTTGTTGAAAATGTACATATTTCTTTTTTTCACCAAAACTAAATGGTAAGTGTTCTCCACAAACAAAATTAATTAATCCAATTTTATATTGTTGATCAGAAAATTTAAATATAGGATTAGACGAAGAAGATGCGTACCCGGATATTTGAGATTGCATCTTGTCAATGCTGAATTCCGTCGGATGTTCCTTTGTCAAGTGTTTCGTTAGTGTTCCATATCTGCTCCCTTTTTTCCAACTGTATGTAGCCTTGCAATAATTACACACTGCATTAGTAGAATTCCCTTCATTATCTAAATTTTTTGTAAAATGTTTCGTAAACATTTCGGCCTTTGGAGCCCTAGAAATAGGAGGTTTTGTTGATTTACTTTCGGAATCGGGAGTCATTTCAACATCATTTCCAAGATTAATAAAAATTTCATTGGAATTTTGAATATCCATTAGAACTAAAATAGTAATTTGAAATTTTGAAAAATAATTATTATAAAAAATAACTAATAGAATTTATGAAAATTAAATAAAATAAATAACACTTGAAAATAGTACATAGTAAGAAATAAATTGAAATTATAAATATATAGACAATAAATACAAATTGATAAATAATATTAAAGATTATGAAAAAAATGAGAGTATTTGAGAGTGTGAGAGAGGGATTGAATTGAGAGAATTGTGTGTTAAAAATGGTAAAAAGAAGGGGTATTTATAGTTTAATTTTAGAATTTTTAAAAAAAAAAAAAACAGCTTATGGCATTTAGAAACGGGAATCAATAAGCTTTTATATATAGTATGTATACCCCTTATTTCGTGATTCATGTACTAAATCAAAAGGAATTTTAGGAATGAAAAATATCAAAAATAATAAGTTAGTTGGTACTTTTATATATAGTCTGTATATAGATAGATCTTGAAATTGATAAATACTTTTAAGATGATTGTCATATATATAGGAATTTGTTATGCCCACTATCTTTTACCTTTTGGATATTTTCGCTTTTTTTTTTTTTTTTTTGGATAGTGTTTGTTGGAGTATTGCTAAAATTTTATTAGTGTTGTAAAACTAAATCAAGATTATTAGCTTTAACTACAAAACTAACTAAAATATAAAATTTATAAGTGTAGATGAGATAATAGTAGACAGAGAAATAGTAGAAAATTCTCCAAATTCTATATTATCAACTTTCATAAACTTTTCAAAAACCCTTCAAAATCCTTTCAATAGCCTTTCAAAAACCTTACAAAAGCTTTATAAAAGACTTACAAATGAGGTACCAAAACCCCCTATTTATAGGGTTATAAGATAGGGAATTCATAAATATGATACATGAATCATGGGAATCAATAAGTTTTCATAGAAATCAATAAGTCTTCACAAAATTTAAGGGGATAAATATCATATTAACGGATGTGTTTTGGAAGATGAATGGACATCCATCTTTATAGAATTCATAACAATTAGGATATTAGTTTTTTCGTTTAGGATGATTTTTTATGGAGTTAGACATTTATTTCTTATTGACTTTTCTAATTTTTTTTAATTAAATTGAATTTAATTCCATTTCTTTAATTTTTCATTAACGCCCCTTGTTTAAATGATTGTAAAGTATCTAATTGAGGGTATTTTTGAAACAAAAAAATATTAAAAACATTGACCTCTTCATACTTTTGTATATAATATAACTATAGATTGTCACGTCTAAAAATCGGTACCATAACAAACCACACCTCACATAAAACTCTAAACATGCTAGGCATGCTATTTTGAGAAACTATTTGCATCTACACACGTACGAATCAAATGATAATGTCAGAAATTAAGCCCCGTATAGTTTCGGTTATCTTAGTTTCTAATAACAACATCAATATTATCACCCTAAAGATAGTGGACAATCAAATGATATTGCAGAAATTAAGCCCGGACTAATTGTTGTTAAACTTTATATATTTTAAAAAGTTCAATTTAGTCCACTATTTTTGCGAGTATCGACTAGTCTGATCCTTTATCTACACAGCAGACCAATTTGGTCCCTTATCTTTAAAAAAATTAACCAGTTTAAGACCTACGATAGAAATTATGGACAAATTAATAAATCAAGTCACATGATAATCATGTGACTGTTAACCTGCGATAGATGTGTTGTCAACGATTTTATAAGTTTGTCCACAATTTCCGTTACAAGTCTTCATTAGTTACTTTTTTAAAGATGAGGGACCAAATTGGTCTTTTTAATAGATAAGGGACTAAATTGGTTGATATTCAAAAGATAAAGACCAAACCAAATTTGTCTTTTTTTTGCCTCCAAAATAATTATGTTGCACATTTTGTAATAGGAAAAACGACCCTAATAGTCTCTTACATTTCACATTTGTATTTTTTTAGTCTTTCATATTTAAAATGATGCATTTTTGTCCCTTAAAAATTCAATATGTAGCATTTTGGTCATTCAACACAATTATAGGGTATATTTTGGTCTGAAATGATCCCATACGTGTTCTACACGTCACAATTTTTTTAGAGTGAAAATTAGCAAAAACGTAAACTTTAAATAGGTTTTATGTAGTATCGTCTAGTGTTTAGAATTTGTGTTGCCATTTCGCCCATAAAAAATGTAGTATATGATGTACATGTGACTATTTCAGGTTAAATGTATCTATAATTATGTTGATAGATCAAAATGGAACGTTTTAAATTTATGATGGATAAAAATGCAATGTGATAGACTAAAAAAGTACAAATATGAAGTGAGGAACTATCATTTTTCTTTTTAATACCTATTGCAATGTCATGGAATAAGACATCTTGAATTTTGAAAGAAATCACATTGATTTGTAAATTAATAATTACTTTTGGAAGACTAAATACACCGAAGTGTTACCCAAATTGCAAGATTACACTTTTCTTGTGACCTATATCATAGGTTCGAGTTATAAGGTGATAAGTAGAGATCCACTATAAATCCTTTTTTATATATATAAACAATTACTTTTAGAAGACTATTTAATGTGAAAATATATTTTTAAAAATTACTTTTAGAAGACAATTTAATGTGAAAAGAAGAAAATTGTACAGGTATGGTAAGACGTTCTTTGGTTAATTTCTTGGAGGAGAGGGTCAAGAATTCTTCGTATAACATTTATCAAAAAAGCTTTCACAGGTTTCTACCAATGAATATATTTTAGAATACAAAACTTCTTTTCATTACAACATAAAGAAGTTCAAAGGTGAAGAGCAAAAAAGATGCAATTAACAGTGGTTCCGTGATTAGTCTGGCACTAAATAATTCAGTTATTGCAGAAGCGGATCTAAAAATATTTTGATTTGGACACAAATAATAATAGTACATTTTCTAGTCGTTAGTAGAGCATATTTTTCTTATATATTTATTTACACAAATTTCTATGCTACCTTTTTTTTTTCAAATGATCAAATAATTAAGATAAAATTTTCAATTTTCAAACTTAAATCCCAATGATAAGACGGAAATTTTAACCAATTAATCAAGCAATCATCTATCATTTTATCATAAAATATTTTATATTTTTACTTTTCAACCACAAGTAGTACATAAACAAAAATTTAATTTTTTGGTCAGTGAAGCACAAAATCAATTGACAATGACATGCTATAAAAAATTTCTACTTAATACTACAGTTGTTATTAGTCCAGTGAGGGCTATACGTGGCTCTGCAATTGCTATTGAAAATCCTCTAAAAAAATTTAACGACAATAATATGTTTAGCACTGTAGAGAAAAAATTAATATGAATTTATTATTTCTCCGCATTCCACTCAACCTTGACGAACTTTTGTTCATCTATTTTAGTCTTTTCTCTTATACACTTTCATTCACAGGCAATAATATGCAATAGAGATCAATTTTTTGTCAGCTTATTCTTTATTTTTTCTCTAGAAAAACTACTAATAAAATGTAAATTTGAATATCACCTTTCGACAGTTTTGCTAAGTAATTTCTATGTTTTTCTGGGCTTGTGGAGTAATGTAGACGTTGAAAATAGGTCTCAATAATTTATTCTCATGAGACATAATATGGGTAATTGGGTTCAACCAAATTTTCATTACAAGTAAAATAAAACTCAAACTCATCACATGTGTCTTTTATAATTTATAAATAAAAAGAAGAGGTACAAATTTTACAAATTGAAAGAAATAGTGGCTTCAGACATCAGATTACAACGTTGAATCATAATTTTAATTTTGTATGTTGTTATTAGACACTTCACTTTATCTCCTTACAAGAAATGCTCGTCCCATTTTCCATCTATCCAATTTGCAATCACAATTTTCGGGATTTTAACTACTTTTTGGTACTCACTTCCTTTATCCTTCAACTTCGTTACCAACTCATTACCTATGTTATAAAAACCAAGAAATTGTAGTTTGTTTAAGTTTTGGATACCCCAGGGCAATTCATTCACTTGTTTACAATCTGCCATGAATAGACATTGGAGACAAGGCAACGCGTCCTTTTCCACTCTTACCCATTTCAGTTGTTGTAATCTCGTGAGATCTAGTTGCTTGAGTGTATAAGCTTTTGAAATCCTCCAGCCTTGAAACACAATTGCTCTCCTTCATAAGCCTTATTGAGTATAATCTTTACCAGGTAGGGCAAATCTTGAAGGGACTCCAATGGATCTTCCCTCAACCCACTACCAAATAGGTTTATTATAGTTAAGGCCCGAAGAGAAGACAACCATTGTGGTACCTTCTCTAATTGCCCTGTCAATGACAGCAATTGAAGAGCTCGAGGAGTTGGAGATATGGGATGTTGAAGATCAAGGATCTCGTCTTCTTTAATTGAATAAACAAGAAATTCACGGAGATTGGTAAGCTTTCCAAGAGAGGAACAAAGTTCCTTTCCATCTTCTCTTTTAAGCTTTGTAATGCTCAACTCCCTTAACTGTGTGAGATTTCTTATCTCTCTTACTGTTTCTTCTTTATCTGCATCTACTGAATATAAAACATGCAAGGAAAGGAGCCTTCCAATTTCACGTGGAGCCTTGAAACCATGGACAGCATAATTGTTTGACCTATACAATCACCATGATTTCATACTAAGAGCTCACGAAGTTTTCTGAGCCTTAGGATGCCAAAGGGTAGCTCTACCACATGGGTATCAAGCAAATTCAAGAATTCTAGGTTTTGAAGCTTACCGATGGATTGTGGGATGATTTCAACTTTGGTATGTGCTAGACTTAGATATTTGAGATGAAATAATTTGAAAACTTCCTCTGGGATACTCTTTAATTCAGCTCCTTCTAAATCCAAAACATTGAGAAGCTTTGAACCACCAATGAAAAGCTTACATAACGAGGAGTCGATTAGCAGATTTTTGTTTTTGAACATTACCAAAGACCGAAGATGCCTAAAGCGGTTGTATTCATGGTGATTCTCAATGAATCTGTGAATTGCTAGACGCCTGATATTATCTGGCAATCTTATATAGTCACCATTGGCAGCTACTGTGACTAAATTTTGTTCTCTAGATTTGGTGAGAATGATTTCTCGCAAAATGTCATGGATATTGCAATATATATTTATGCTTCCATCATGGTCTAATTCTTTAACTTGGATCAAGCTTCTATTAATAAGCTCATTGAGATATCCATTAGCAACTTCTACAATTGTCATTCCTTTTCTTTGCAATATGAATCCCTCTGCAATCCACCTTTGAATTAAAAAACGCACACTTATATTCCAATCTTCCGGATAAATACTCATATACAATAAACTACTTTTGAGAAACCAAGGTAAATCATTATAACTTAGCAAGAGTATCTTCTTAACTCTTTCCAATTTCCCAATTCCTTCCAATTCACCACCAAGGTTGTGAAGAATCATCTCCCATTCATCTGGTTTGCTTTTGTCCTTTAAAGCCAAAACACCACCAATTGATACAATCGCAAGCGGCAAGCCCTTGCATTTATCGAGTATACCTCTTGAAACATCCTCCAAATGAGGAGGACAACATTTATTCCCAAATATTTTCCTGCAAAACAGAGTCCAAGACTCTTCAATAGACAAAAATTGCATCTTGTGTGTAGTGAAACCAAGACATAGCCGTTGGATTTTATGCAACATCCAGAGGCTGTGCCCGTGATTCTTGTAGTGATCAGTATACAACTCCCACGATTGACTTCGGGAAAAGCATACTTGATTGCCTCCCATGACTCCAATCTCCATAAATCATCAAGAACAATGATATAGGAGAACTTTTTTTCTTGTAGAAAATCTTTGACGAATGCTCTTAATTTATCGCCATCCATGGACTCCACTTCTTGGGGGACTGACTCCTTGATTTCATTATGTAGTTGTTGAATTAAGTCTTTGAGGACCACCTTCATGTGAAATGTTTGGGAAATAGTTAACCAAGCATGGAGTTGGAACTGTCTCTTTACATTTGCATCTTCATAGACTCTTTTAACCAAGGTGGTTTTCCCTATTCCCCCCATGCCTACCACCGAAACAACTTTCAGGTTGGAACTGTTATCTAATAATTGTAAAATAAGCTTTCTTTTGGGCTCTGCAATGCCCACAAGCTCAGTTTCTTCGAGTATGGAGTGCATTTCCTCGAAAGCGAGATACAACATCTTCCACATCTGCAGAATAAGAGCCTCTTTCCGAAAGGCCATAATCAGATCGATATCTGTTATGAGACTTTCAGAAATATCTTTTACTCTGCACTTGATGCTTTGAATCCTAGAAGAAATACGATGGCGAGCTCTTATATTGTTTATTGAGCTATAGAAATTATGAACGCGGCCATAGAATCCATCTGGACAGGTGCGTGCAAACCGCATTATAAATTCATCTAAAACATCTTGTGTATCATAAGCAACCTCTCGAACTTGACTGACCCATTCTTTAAGCTCAGAAACATTGTCCTCTTTAAGTTCAGCATCTCTGAAAAAGCCCTCATGCTTCCCAGTTCGTCTCTGATGAACTGCATTTCTCGTTCAAGTCCTCCTTGCAAACGAGCACTCTGAGTAAGAAGAAAGGTTGAAAGCTGTTTGAGTAGCAAAGCTACCGCACTCTCTGCCATTGATTCTCAAGGTAATGTTGGGAGAGTAGTTATTGGTGGTTGCTTGGTTGATTGAATGAATGTATGAATGTTATTTTGAAAATTGATATTGGTTCTATATTTAAATACCAATCCGCTCAAAACGCGTAATGTAGGAAGTTTCCGAGCAACTTGTCGTGCAATTATTCCATGAAAAGTGAATGCTTTACTTGACTTCCGTGCCAAATAGCAAGCCTATGTAGAATAATTTGTATGGGATATAAGAGTCTTTATGTTTAAATTCTTGTGGTAAGTTCCAACTATTTTCGAGCAACTTAAAGAGAAAGCGGTCACTACTGGGAATACTCAAGACATAAATATGACCGCCGTTGTGTGTTTAAGGCATGCTGTCCTACTGCAAAACAAGGCACGGTCAAAAGGATTAAGTTTTGTGTATTTACTTGGGTTTTTATTTGTTGTTAATTGATATCCATTGTCTAAGGTTAATATAATAATGGGCTCAAATGATAGCTGATCCAAATGCCTATAAGAAAGTAAAGTACGTTAGGCTTAATGAAAATGAGATCAGCAAAACAAATATTGTAAAAATATTGAACGATGACACTTTGGAGATCAATTTCGAGTAAAAGCAACACATTTCTTTTTAGTTTTATTATAACCACGAACGATACTACTGATATTAAAAGATAATGTTTAATTTAACTTTATACGGTTAAGAATTCTTGGATACTAATTTCATTTTCTAACCTTTAGTTGCTTGACAGATGTATTTTGACTTACAAATACTATTTTTACAAGAATACATATATCAAATATTGAGAGCAGGAGTGGATCTAAGAGTTGAACTTTAGTGGGCAAAAATTATATATACATAAGAGTTGAATGTTAGGTGGGCAAAAACTATATATAAATATTCTTGGAAAGATAGTCTTATAATTTTTGTAAAATTTTAGAAGGTAAAGTCCATTTTTAAGCTTGCTATTGAAATTTTAAAATAATAAAAAAATAATATATATTCGAAACTCTTGGGAATAAGACCATGAATAAATACATATATACGAAATATTTTTTATATTCTCTAAAATTTTTAGGTGAGGCAAAGTATAATATTTACATTTGTGTAATAATAATTTAAAGAATTTTAAGGGAGAGAAAAATATAATTTTGAAAATCTTAAGGAGGCGATTACTCCTCCCGTCCCTTGATGATCTGCCCATGAAAGAGGGTGAGACATGAGAAATGTGGGATTTATAAGATTTTAAAGTATTGTCCACTTTCATTATGCATGACGTTTTTACTTTGACCATAAATAATATTTTATAGGGTTAATGCACTAAACCATTCCTCAACTATATCCCAAATTACACTTTGCCTCCTTATATTTATTTTATAGGCACTTAACCCCCTTGTTGACATCTTTTTTATACTTTCGGACAAAAATAACCCTATTATGTTATTTATTTTAGGGATAAAATGAAAACAAAAAAATGTAGTTAACCAGATAAACACTTTACCTCATGTGGTTAGCAAATGTGCGTTTGACCCTTGTGGATTGCTTCAAATTTCATTACAAAATTGACAAAAACTGTCAAAACTAACCATAGTTGATGATCATACTATTTCACAAGTAGGACTTTTTAGAAAAATTTTAACACTAAAATAATAGTTGAATTGACCTTTTTAACCCCAATTCCCTAACACCCCATCTCTTCTATCAACCTACTTGCTAGCTCATCCTCTTCCTCACCCCAGCTACCACTGCTGCTACAGCAATCCTGCCACCTCTCCTATCCCAATTCTACCAAACCCCTCCATTCCCCTCTCCCTACCAACTGTAACCTACTACGATCTTGTCAGCTTTCTTCCCACCTCTCCTATCCCAATTCTACCAAACCCCTCCATTCCCCTCTCCCTACCAACCGTAACCTATCTAGACCTTGTCATCTTCCTTCCCATCCTACCCCATATCCCAGCTGCTACCAGGCACTCCATCCTAGCTTGTCACCTTCCTCCATACCCTCACTTTATATCTGAAATAAATTGGTTTAAATTTGATGGGATAGATTTACTAGTTTTTTCGACTGAAATTTAAAAGTTTTGGTAGTTTTTCCATAAATTGTAGTATTGAATGAGGGGAGATCCGTGGGGATAGGGAAGAAAGATTAGAGGATGGGGGAAACTAGGGGTTGAAGGAATGAGGGGACGGTTTGAAAGTGGGATAGGGATGGAGATCGGGGTAGGAAGAAGAAGGGGCACTGTTGGTGGTAGGAGGCTGGTAGTAGTGGCAATTAGGGTGGGTGGCAGTGGCAGTGGGTTGGCAGCTAAGGGAAAGTGTAGGAGAAGAGAAAGAAGGGTTGGGATTTTATTTCTTAATTTGAAACTAGTATTTTTTTTAATTTTTAATTTGCAATTTGACCCCAGAACTTTGATACCCCTTTTTATTTTCAAGTTGATCCAAAACTTCTCAAACCTTGAATTGATTAGGGACACAAAAGATATTTCTCAAGTCATTGTTTGTTTAAATGGTTTTCATCCATTTTGCAACAAATTTAAAGAAAAAGAGGGTTAAACACACATTTGATAACCATAGAGAGTTAAAGTGCTTACTCGCTTAATTACAAGAGGGTTATTTATATTTTACCCTTATTTTGGTTTATCTTCTTTCCTTATTAATTTCCCTCTTTTTTTTTCTTTCCTCCATTTTCTCATGCCACTAGCTATTTCATTCTATATACTATTATTATTTATATACTTAGGACATATAAATTTTTAATTTTCTTTAATAAAACCTTTTTTTTTTTTGTAGCTTGTTTGTTTGTTAAACTTCATTGTTTTTAATCCATTATAATGTCCTTTACTCTTTTTTCCTTGAGTTTTCTTTACAACAAATATATGTCACTTATATTGCATTAAATATATAAACTAGTACTAATTAAATTTTATATACACATAGATACATGCGAGCATACATACATGCACACATGTATGCATGCACACATGTCAAGTCCCTATAGTTTTCACAAAAGGGGGTTTTGCTATTATATATATATATATATATATATAGTATACAATGTATATCCTACTGAATTTATTTTACACACAGAAAATTTCGTTAAATTTTGAGACTGTGTTAAGAAAAAGGATTGAATTGGGAGGAATTTGAGAGTTTGAGGTATACAATATCCAAAATTAAAGTTTGAGGTGCAAAATGAGAATCGAGTAAATGTTGAGGGGTGCAAGATGAAATTAGTCCAATATTTATATTTTTGTCATATAAAAATAATTAAAAAGTAACTATATAACTTAATTATTAGTTGAAATTAGATTAGATATATATATATATTGTAGTAACTATATTTCTATCACTTGGATATATGATTGTGTTGATTACTTACTTCAACTTTCTATGCGAAAATAAAGGATAAACACATTTTTGTTGAATGCTAATGAACATATTTTTATTTATAATGATTAAATAAACAAAATAATTTAGAAGTATTGATTTGTTTACTATAAATTAATTTATTTTTGTTGATATAAAGTGTCAATGAAAATACAATTAAGAAGAAATGAAATTTGTGTAGTTAATATAATCATATGCATATTTTGGCACTATCATTTAATACATACCATGCAATCAAGCATTATGTTTGCATGAGCATTGGCAAAGATTGTGTCTAGAAACATAATTTCGATTTTTTAAAGTAGTACGATTTTCTACAAATATGTGTGTGTGTATATATATGTGTGTGTGTGTGTGTAAATTTATACTATCATAGAAAACTTGCTTCTGACGGGATTTAGAGAAAATAAAAGAAAAAAATATATTTATAATATTATCTTTCTACTGGCCATTACTCAAGTTTCGTAGTAGTGTTATTAATTTCTATATGTGAGAAAACAAAGAAAAATACATGCATTAGTGCATTATTTGAAAATTATGTATTTAAAGTGAAGAAAAACAATTAAATAACTAAATAAATAAATTGAATATCCAAATAGAGGAAATCATATTTTACAACAATGATGAAGTAAAGGTGGAGATTGGCTTGATTGGACTTGAAAATATCGAGATGCATAGGAATGTATACATGCATATGAAACAAATTATGATATGTGCATAGGAGTTAAACTTAAATTAACTATTTTTTATTTTTTTGTAAAAAGTTTGGTGATTTTACATAAAATAGAATAATTAGTAGAGATATGACAAAAACCTTTGAAATAAAAAAAGTTTATCTATGTATGAAAGTGAAAAATTACATATCTCTATTTTAATCAAATAAAAACTAGTTGAGCGAAAAAAAGTTGGCAATGAGAATAAGATGAATGATTGACATGATAACTGATTAAGAATGGTTGGCATAATATGTTTATTAGCTAGAAAATGAGATAATAAATAAAAGACTTGTGACCCATCCTTCTCAAGTCTCTAAAAATTTTTAAAAAAAGAAAGGATACATGTGTTTAAAAATTTTCGATATTGTATCATATAACTGTTAATCATCAATAATTTGGCCTGCAAATCTTATAAACTACTATGTCAAAAATTATGCTAATTTTTCCTATTTTTCCTTCCAGCAATCTATGAGATATATGTCTAAATCAATAGAAAAAAAAGGTAATACAGACAATAGTGAAGACAATAATAATACATATTGTTAAAGCTATTCTTTAACTTATTACGATTACATGATCACTTAAGAATACTGTGTATTGACATTGAATTATTAATTACCATGAAATATAAAGTTTCAAGAAGATGCCAAAAAAAAATGATTTTACAACCTTTTTGTTTTTTTGATATAATAAATTATAGTTCTTTTTGATAAATATTAAGTGGATGTAATTAGCTTGCAAGAATGATATCATTTAAATATAATTAGACTCGATGTCTTTCTACTTTTATGAAAGCTTTTTCTTAAATAGATATATCTAAAATTAATTTCTTAAAAATGACAAAAAGATAAAAGTTTTTTATAATTAATAAATATTTATTTTCTTCACTTATAGTTAATAATATATACTTATATGATGATTTATAATACGATTTTAATTTTATAACTCTTTTAAAAAAAATTTAACTATAGCAGAGGTGTGATAAAATAAGAATTTAAAAAAAATAATAATAAAGTTAGTTAAAGGTAAGATTTAGTTAACTAAGTAGGTGATTTTTTTTTACCTCTATTTTTTATCAAGTAAATTTCTTTTTACTTAATATGCCACATGTCAAGTCCTTATAGTTTTCCCAAGAGGGGGTTTTGCTATAATATATATATATATATATAAAGATTTGGTAATATTTCTTGAGGCGAATTGTGGATTTAAATGTCTACTTTTATACACATCATTGTGTATTGAACAAACATTTCAACTTCCGAAGTTTTAGTTTTCGTCCTCTTTGCATTTGAATGTTTCCCATAGAGAATCTCTATTCATTCGTCTTCCTTCTGTTTTTTAAAATTAGCGCACTATGAAAATCGCAAGAAACATTGTTGTTTCTTGTTCCTTCGTGGTCTTTTTTCGTTTCTAGCTTTACTTTCTTCCCTTTCTTCTTCAGGGGTACATATACTATTTTCATTTGACTCCAACCAAAAGTTGAGGCAGTTCTTCTGTATTATCAAGAATTACAATTACTTCTATACTTCCATCCAATTAGCTTTTCAGGCTTTAAAAGGTGCATTAGTAATAACAGAGTAGGACCCGAAGAAAATTTTACTGCAAAATTTTTGCTAAACTATTGGCTGCTGGATACAGTTAGTATTTCTAGGCTTGTTTTATTATGAAATACATAATCATTCCTCGCATGACATCTTTGTTTTCAGTTAGGGAAAAAAAATTCATCAGCTAAACTTGTGATCGATTAACTGTATGATTATGCAGATGAGCTAACGAATCCCCTCAATCTCCAAAAACACCATAATTAACACTTATAATCCAAAATACTGGCTGGCATTAGTTAGCGAGATCGATATTCCTAAACCTAAATCACTAGTTAGCAAGATTACAAAGACAGTCATAGACAACTAAAAAATGAAAAGAAAAAATAAAATATGAATATGAGGAGCTCAAATCAAAACCTTCAATTTACAAAAGAAAATTAATTAAACATGATTAGACGAAATCGTTGTGACGAAGCTAGAATTAACTTCTGAACTAGAGAGAGAAAGTAGAAGAGGTGAGGAGAATTTTAGATTGATATTACTGTGGAGAGATTAGTATAGAGAGTGCAACCCTTTTCTTGATACCTAAACCCCTTATTTATAGATGTAGATGAGGGAGCATGAAGCTACCAGTCTACTAGCCCATCTGGGGCTAAATTACATAACTGCCCTTAATGAGATTGCCACGTAAGCACTTCTAGAACAATCTCGGAAAAATGCTATGTGTTACTAAACGGCATCATCATTAGTCCCCTCGGCTCGGTGCCGAGTTTCGGGAAACGACTGCCAACAGCCCGCAGTCCCCAAACACCTGTGACCGACCCTCTTATACTGAGCCGAGGTGCACAAGCCTTGGACCATTCCCATGCTTGCCACACCGATCCGAGACCGAGGTAACACGTGGGCATATGACAAGACATAGCTGCAATATTAACTTGTGGGTGACGTTTTTTGCTGAGTCCCTATGCTTTTACTGAATTTTTATTTATTGGGTTGCATTACTTACTCCGATTTTGTTGCAAAATGCCTCATTTTTTCTGCCGAAACGCCTCATTTTTCTGGCTGAAACACCTCATTTCATTTCAATCCCTTCAGTTTTCCCTCCAGATTCATAGAACACTCCTGAAGGATGCTCTCCTACTTATACCCCCATTCTCCCCCTTATTCACTTTTACTTTCTTCCTTCAACTTTTTCCTTTGCTCTTCACTCCCTTTGCTCTTTTACTCTCCCAGAATTTCACATCCTTTCTTACTTTCCTCACCACCTTCACTCCTCACTCTCCTTGCTCCTTTACTTCTCCCAGTTGCCGATCGCCGCCTGCCGTTCAGCGTTGCTGCAGGATACCACAAGACGTCCCCCCAAAAACCGCACTCGCATTTCAAATAGAAGATCATGGCCGGTACTTCACTCCTTCCTCTCTCATTAGCACACTGGTCCTTCCTTCCCCAGTAAACGCCACTGATAGACTACTGAATCTCTCAGATAAGGAGGAGGCTCTCTTGGCAGCAGTCCCCCTAAACTTTCCCCCCGAACTCACCCTTGCCCAACCTCCACAAAATGACTACCCCAACCTCCAAACACTCTCGACCCCGAGGATATCAAAATACTTAGGGACCGATACCGATTTCCTAAAAATATACACATCGAATTCCCTGTTCCCGAGAACCGAGCCCACCTACTTCCTCCTGGTTACTTAACAGTTTACCAGGAGCCGCTTGAGAAGGGCCGAGGTTACAGATAGCACCTCTCCTCATTCACCTGTCCGACCACTGGGATATTAGTATATCCCAACTGACCTCAAACGCACTTCGACTGATTGTCGGATTCTCTCTCCTTTGCAAATTACACAACATCCCTCAATCCTTAAACACCTTTAGAATGATGCTGAAGCTATCACCTGTGAGGGGATTCTTTTACATTTCATCCCGAACCACGGTCAAACAGATCATTTTGGAAAACCCTTTCTATTCACAACTAGAAAAAGTCATTTTTCTTTGCCCGATACCTCGACCCTCCAATGCCTCGGGGCCCCTGGAACCTTGCCAAAGAAAACCTCCTGTCCAAAAACGCTTCTCCCCTGGACTCCATACACACTAGGAGACTCATAAAATCCAACCTTAGAATAAACTTTAACAACCAGCTTGCCATTTAATCCAACAACATCCTTGCTTGAGCGGGACTGTTCCCTACCCATAATATCCTTCTGAGCTACAACCCTCACTTTCTTGATTTTTTTTTTTTTTACTGACCTCTTGTCTTTTGCAGAGTTCGGAGCATTTTCGAGGGGGCTAGCGTCCACCACACCTGCTACTGGTGCAGGCTCTTCCAGCCAACCCTCTTCATCAACAAGTGGATCCTTATCCGTCATTACCAACACACCTTAGGGGAGTGCTGAGGCCACCCCCACAACTTCAGTGCCCCGAAACCAGACCGAGGCCGGAAGCACCTCGGAGAGACCAGGTAGGGAGGTCACTCTGGATCTTCGGCTCGGCGAGCTTGAGTCGGTTTGGGTGACTAGAAAGAGGTATTGAGAGAGGTTGCTAACTCAGGGAGGGTCCCTCCTCGGCAATGACCCTCTTCTCTTCGTCATCGCCCCTGAAGCCCTCCGATCCGGTGGCACGGGTGAGGACCCCAGGGGTAGCCTCTGGAAATGCCTCGCTGTCAAAGTAGCTTGTCACCTCGTATGGTAAGGACTGTCGTACCTCCTTCTTTCCCGTCTTTTGTTCTTCCTTCCCAGTTGAGAACTGACACCTTTCTCTTTTCAGGTGATAAAAAATACAGCCCCGAGAAAGAGAGAAAGTCTGCAGGATCGAGGTCGATTGACTGTCGATCCTCTTCCGGTTCTCCTCACCTCGGGGAGTACTGAGCTCCGACCTACCCCGTTGATCGATATAAATGACCGGGCGCAATTCCTGAGGGTGGGTCGCGAGTAGGCAAAGATGGTTGTCCTACCTCGGGACATAGCCTATATAAAGAGGCTTACTTCCCAACAGAGGCTGGACGAGTTTCACGTCAGCCTGATGAACGTAAATCTGACTAACCCGTTCTTGAAATTTCAACTTTTTGCATAAAGTACTTTAATTCACACCTTTGTTCCTTTGCAGGCTATTACTATCTTGCTCGCCATTGCCGAGCAAGAGTTCTCTTTCAACTTTGCCATTAACTCCATGAAGCAGAAGTTGGCTCACGCCAAGTCCGGTGTGGACTAGATAGTGAAGGAGGGTGTTGAAGCCAATGAGCTGAAATGTAACATCGAGGCGGGCAAGAAATAAAATGAGTGGAAGGCTGAGCTGACCAAAGTGAGAGATAAACTTTGCCAGGTCGAGTTGGAAAAGAAGACCCTTGAAGTTGATGTCAGCGATCGAGACAAAACGATTGCGGATCTAGAGCAGAGGATCCTTCAAGTTCAAGAAGAGGCTCAGTTGGCCGAGGCGAAGTTTGCTTCTCAGGAGGGGGAGCTGCGGATTAAAAAAAGAAACCAGTTCGTGGCTTCCGACGAAGCATATGAGATGCTGAAGGAGTTCACCAAGAAGGTCTTCTCCATGGGGTTCACATAGCTAGCCTGTGACCACTTGGGGAAGAATCCTGACTTGTACGAGGGGTTGCCATATGATGCCTCTATTACCGAGGAGTTCATAATGGCTTACAAGCTCAATTTAAGGCCCTAATACCGATCCCTGGAGCTTCTGAAGTGACTCTCCTAATTCAGGGTGCAGCCCCAAAGCTGAGTCTGAACAAGTGAATCAAGCCTCACTTCTTCAGCCGAGCCTTCCACTGCTCCTCAGACTGACGTGATATTGTTGTAATAGCTAGGAACTTTTATGTAATAGTTAGGATTGTTTAATGGAACTCTTAAGTTTTGACAACCTCGTCTTCTCTATAAGAACCTCGTCTTTTCTTTACTTCATTTGTTTACTTACTTTTCATTTTCTTTGTTTCTGCATACAAAGCAAAAGACTTGTGATATAATGAGATAAAAGATTATAACACTTAAGAAGAATAACATGGGAAATTATCTAAGTCTCCCTTTCATTTTGAATTTAAGCCTTGTTTAGATCCTTCCGGGTTAAGAGGCAAAAGTGCTAAACTTAGTTCCTTATTTTTGCCCTAGCTATTTAACTTGAATCAGACCTTCTAGGATCAAAGAAATACTCTTTTGTTTGAGCAGGGCTATCGAGCCTCTCTGAGGATCAGAACCTCTCAAATTCATTTAAGGGGGGGCTGCTAAGCCTCAGCCTTCAAACTTTGCTTTTATGCTGAACTAGATCAGGTCCTCTGGGGATTGGAACTACCCGATTTTGTTTTCTGTTGAGCTAGGATCATACCTCTGAGGGTCAGAACTGCTAGCATATATTTTTTGGGAGGGGGGGCTGCTAAGCCTTTGCCCTTGATGGGGCACTACTAAGTCTCGACCCTCAACATTTGCATTTATGTTGAATTGGGTCCGAACCTCTGAGGGTTAGAGCAACTCGATTTTGTTTTGTGTTGAACTTGAACCGAACCTCTGAGGGTTGGAGAAGCTCGATTTTGCATGGAAGCTACTAAGCCTCTGCCATTGAGGAGGGACTACTAAGCCTCTGCCCTCAACATTTGCATTTATGTTGAACTGGGTCCGAACCCCTGAGGGTTGGAGCAGCTCAATTTTGTTTTTTGTTGAATTTGAACCGAACCTCTAAGGGTTGGTGCAACTCAAATGCAATTGACGTGATTGTTGGATAAGGTAATTTCTTTCTTTTGAGAAGGAACTTTTATTACATTCCTTGGTAATATTTCTTCAAATTTATAATGTTCCACATTTTGGGAACAGGGTCCCCTTTCATGTCAACCAACTTATAGTAGCTCGAAGTGTGAGCTTCTACTACAAGATAGGGGCCTTCCCAATTTGGATCTAACTTTCTAGTCCACTCTACACGACTTGCTTTATTTTTTCGAAGCACCAAGTCTCCGGGCTGCAAGTACCGATGCTTGACCCAGGCATTGTAGTGTTTGGCCATGACCTGCATGTACTTGGCCTCTCGAGATGGATGCATCCAATCTCTTTTCCTCGAACAGGTATGAGTTAGCTCGCAGAGCCTCGGTGTTGTGTTCTAGTTGGCACACAAAGGCACTCGAGTGGATGGTAACCCAATCTCAGCAGGGATAACAGCCTCGGACCCATATGTCAAGCTGAACAGATTATTTCCTTAACCGTTCGAGGTGTGGTCCTGTACGCCTATAAGACACTAGGTAATTTCTCGACCCAAGTACCCTTGGCTTGTTCAAGTCTAGTCTTGAGCCCCGTCAATAATGTTCGGTTGCATACTTCAGTCTGTCGGTTCGCTTGTGGATGACGAACGACGTGAAGTGTCATTTGATGTCGAGGTTAGCACAGAAGCTCTTGAAAGGCTCCCCTTCAAATTGCTTTCCATTGTCAGAAACGAGCACCGTTGGGATACCGAACTGACAAATAATATTTTTTCAAAAGAACTTTTCTATTGCTTTTTCTGAGATTGTGGCCAGGGGCTCGGCCTCAATCCACTTGGTGAAGTAATCAACCGCCACTACTAAGAACTCATGTTTGCCTATCCCTCTGGGAAGCGGGCCTAGTATGTCTATTCATCTCACTGAACAAATGGCCAGTGCTCTGAATAGGAACCATGTCCGAACCGGGCCTTCGGGGTATCGGTGCGTGTGTTTGACATTGATGGCACTCCCGTACCAAGATGTTGGCGTCTGAGTGCAAGGTCGGCCAATAATACTCGGCTAGCAAGACCTTGCGAGCCAAGCTCAGAGGATCGATATGACTTCCGCTTATGCCTTCGTAAACCTCTCGTAGCACATATTTAGTTTCTGCAGGGGGCACGATTATGCTTTTTTTGTACAGGACTCTATCAATAAGCGTATACTCAGCAGCTCTGTATTTGATCCTTTTGGCCTCGATCGGGTCCTTAGGAAGCTTCTCGTTGCTGAGATAGCTCATTATGGGTTCCATCTAACCGAAATCCGGTTAGACACAAGAGATTTTTTCAGAGAAGTCAACGGACCTGCACTCTCGCAGTTCTACCAAAATCTCTTTCGCCAAATGTGAGTATATTGCCGAGGCTAGTTTTGACAGAGCATCAGCATGCGTGTTACTCTTGTTCGGGTGATCTTAATGATGTCCACCTTCTTAAATTTTTCTACCCAGCTTTTGACCTCAGCCAAGTACCTTTTTAAGATTACGCCTCAAGCCTCATAATTTCTTAGGCTTTGATTCACAACTAGCTGAGAATCAGAATGTATCTTTAAGGTTCAGGCTCCCATCTGGTGGGCCATCTCCATCCCATAGATGAGAGCGTCATACTCAGCTTCGTTGTTGGTTGCTGAGAATCCGAACCTTAAGGCATAAGTGAGATAGTCTCCTTCTGGTGATCGGATTATTATTCTTGTCCCGGCTCCGGATTCACACGAAACTCCATCAACATTAATCTCCCATGTGAGGTCTTCTCTTTCTTGCTGTTCTTTTGCTCGGTCAATTATTATAACAATGTCGACCTTCTCGGCATCACAGCTTTCTGCAATGAAATCCGCAAAAGTCTGTGCTTTGATTGCTGTCCGAGGTTTGAATTCTATGTCAAACTCGAACAGTTTCACTGACCACTCCTTATCATTCTACCCGAAACGTCTGGCTTGCTCAATATATTCTTCAAAGGAAGGTTGGTCAAAATAATTATCTTGTGGCCATGAAAGTAAGGTCCTAGCTTCCGGGCTGAAACCACCAATGAGAAAGCTGCCTTCTCGATAGGGGTGTAGTTTCTTTCTGGACGTTGAACTACTTTGCTTACAAAATAGATGGGGCATTGTTTGCCGTGCTCATCTTGTCTCAGTAGACTGAACTGACTGCCAATTCGATGATTGAGATGTACAGGTATAGCGGTTCTCTTTTTTGTTCCTCTTCGTTCCATTAAAAATCCTCGGTCTTCTTTATCAGCCGGAAGAGCGGTAAGCCTATTTCTACTAATTTGGACAGAAACCAATTCAAGACTGCCATTCTACCGGTGAGTCTCTGAACCTCCTTGACTGAGGTGGGGGTTTTCATATCGATTATGGCTTGCACCTTTTCAGGGTTCGCCTCAATTCTCCAATGAGAGACAATGAATCCCAAAATTTTTTTGAGGGGACCCCGGACAAGTTGTACATTCTTTTGGGGTCCAGCCTTATTCGGAATTGAAGAAAATGTCTCAAATATAAGATCTTTCAGGATTTTCTCATAGGTTCGGCTCTTAACCACCATGTCATCAATGTATACCTCCATCTTTTGTCTTATTTGGGACTTGAAAGTTTTATTGATGAGGCATTGATATGTGGCTCTGACATTTTTGAGTCTGAAGAGCATCGTAGTATAGCAATACGTGCCTCGATAGGTGATGAAAGAGGTTTTCTCTTCATCTTCTCTGGCCATGTATATCTGATGATAACCCTTGAATGCATCTAAAAAGTACAAAATATAAAATCCAACAAATGAATCTACTATCGTATCGATCCGGGGGTACGGGTAACTGTCCTTTAGATAGGCTTTATTAAGATCAGTAAAATTTTGGCACATTCGCCAAGAAGAATCTTGCTTAGTTACAAGGACTGGGTTACAAAGTCAAGTTGGATACAATACTTCTCTAATCAGTTTTGCCACTAAGAAAGATCCACAGAGAGAAGCACTGTTTATCCACCTCGGCTTCAATTACTAAACTGCGCTCCGGACCGAAGAGACGCTTCTTCTGCTTGACTGGTCTGTATGCCGGGTCCACTCAGAGTTTGTGCTCGATTATGTCTCGAGGGACGTACGGCATGTCTTCGACGGTCCAGGCAAACACGTCCTTGTACTCAGCAAGAAACCTGAAGAGTAGGGCTTTAAATTCGGCTAGGAGGGTGGCACAGATTTTTAATTTCCTATTTGGGAGGCTCGGATCCAGTGGCTCCTCCTCAATGGGGACCTCATCTTGGGGCTCAATTTTTGCTTTGCCCTTCCCCTTGGGTTCGGGAGGCTCGGGGATCTCAGTAACGCCTTTCCGTTCTCCCACATTTTCCTCCTCCTCTCTTTGACTTGTCGGAGGCTCCTCCAGGCCATTCCAGGTGGATGGGGCATCAAAAGGCTTTATCAAGGAAGCATCCATGTGCATTTTGACCTAAGCGTCCCAAAAAATGATGTCCGCCGAGCTTCCGGTGTCGAACAAGATCTGGCAACGTTCACGTAAATTACCACAGCGTCATTGTGTGGCATCTGGGTAGGAACGGGGTCTTCGAAAGTGTATCCGAGGCTCATGAATGGCTTTAATCGCTTTTCCAGATCTTTGCTCGAATGAATGTTTTGGGCATATTTTTTCCTGGCATTATTGGAATCTCCGGTCGCCAGTCCACCGACTATTATGTTTATCACCCTGACTACACGGATCTGTTCATTTTGATTTTTTGAGGAATTATTTCTATTTTGGCTGCCTTGGTTTGTTGACGAGGTGGGCTAGGCTACTCCGGGTTTTCTCGATTGACAGCGTTTCTTTGGAACTCTGCAGCAGTTCGGCTGATGAACTATTACAGGCGTCCTTCTTGAATGGCCCTCTCAATTTCAACCTTCAGGTGGTTGCAGGACTCGGTGTCATAGCCGTGTTGACCATGAAAGGTGCAGTACTTTGTCCTGTCTCTTTTATCCGGGGTCGACACCATTCGAGGGGATGGTTCTAAGAACCCCAAGGATGCTATACTTGGTACAAAATTTTTCTCCTTGATGTATTGAGTGGTGTGAAGTCAGCATCCGGATGGCTCCTTTTTCGCGGGGGTCGGTTCCAAAAATTATTGTCCGGGTATACCACCCGGCTCGCCAAGGGTCCGACTCTGGGATAGCTCAACATATCTATGACCCTCAAATTTTTAGAGGACGAGGGGTTTGGAGTCTTAAGGACCTTTTTTTTTTTGTATCGTAAAGTTCTTTTTTTGTCCTGTTTGACTCTTCGCCCATATGAACTCCGACGTTCTCTCCAGGAGCTCGGAGTAGGAGCTCGTCATCCTTTTGGCTAGGTTGGCTTTGAAGGTACCAGGTTAGATGCCATTGCAGAAAGTAGCCATCAAAATTCTTTCATCTATATTTTTTATTTGGACCCCTTCATCATTGAAGCGGTCCACAAATTTGTTAAGCGATTCGTCGGACCTCTGTCGAATGTTTATGAGGTGCGACGTGTCCTTCTGCAATATTTATTTTCTTTGGAAGTGGCGAAACAGTGCTGAGAGGAAGGACTTCGACAGGTCGTTGAAAGTGGCGATTGAGTTCGTCGGCAGCTTCTGGAACCACTTCTGAGCCGGACCTCGAAGAGTGGTGGCAAATAACTTGCAACGGGTGGCGTCACTATAGCCATAAAGGCTTGTGACCGCTACCACGTGCTGAAGATTATTAGACGCATAAAAATCTCCCTTGTACCGGTTGAGGTCCGGTAACTTGAATTGAATCGGGAGAGGTTCAATCTTGATAGAGATTGTGAATGGATCTCTATCAATCTCTACCGGAGCAGGAGTATTCAGAACTAAATTGTTTTTTCTCAAAATCTCTTGAATTTTATTTTTAAGGCTCTACTCCTCGAGCTATTTTAGAACAGCCTGGGAGGGTCCTCTGGAGTCAGAGTTTTTTGAGAAATGTGCGCCGAGTCTTTAGCGCAGTGGTAATTTTTTTGATTCGCTCGTTGATGAGCGTGATTCATCAGATTGCTTGTTGGAGCGTGACTTTGTTATTTTATGGCGCAGGTCGGTTGGACTCATGGTGTCCACTGGCTGTTTGCCAGGTTTTCGGCCAAAAGTACGTTGTTGTTCGATTTGTGGAGTAGCTGCTCGGTTCGAGCACTCGGATAGAGTTTTATTCTCGCGCTGCTCCACAAATGCTCGGAAGAACTCGAAATGATCAGCGATTTATTTCAAAACATCATTCTGCTTTTGTTGGACCTCGGCTAGTGTACCGACGTTTTTTGCCTCATCGGTATGCACAACGATGTGTTGATTGCTTGCCTCAGCATCCTTGCAAGCGGTTCGGCGTGTTCCTCGGTTCTTCATCTTTTCCAAAGGAAAAACAGAGAATTTAGAATATTGAGAATTGATTGAAAGAGATGAAAATCTGTTATTTCCTATAGACGGCACCAAATGACGAAGCTAGAATTAACTTCTAAGCTAGAGAGAGAAAGTAGAAGAGCTGAGGAGAATTTTAGATTGATATTACTGTGGAGATATTAGTATAGAGAGTGCAACCCTTTTCTTGGTACATGTCCAAACCCCTTATTTATAGATGCACATGAGGGGGGGCATGAGGCTACCAGTCTACTAGCCCATCTGGGACTAAATTATATAACTGCTCTTAATGAGATTGCCACGTAAGCACTTCTAGAACAATTTAGGGAAAATGCTATGTGTTACTAATTAGCATCATCAAAAAGTTTCAGTTTAACAGAATAATTGAAAAGCTTCAAAGAACTTGAATTTTCTGTCAGTGCGAGAGAAAAACTTTAATGGAACAAAAAAACCACAATAATCGGTGATCTTCTCCATTCAAAATAAGCACGATTATGTCCTCTGTTTCAAGTCTGAAGAATAAGAAAAAAATATTAAATTAGATAATGTAATTAAAAAAAAAGAAAAAAATGAGAGAATTGCAAACTGATCGAATAAAAACCTATAATTTCACAGCAAAAAACAAATAAAAATAAAAGATTTGATAAAATGAAAATTTTTAATTTACCTAAAATTTCTACCGAATCAAGGACAAAATTTAACATAGCAAACTGCCAGAAATAAAGTAGCCTCTCTATTTTTGTGCCTCTCCAAATCCCAAAAAACGTAGTCTTTGAGTAAAAAATTAATATAGATGAAGAAATAGATTAAAAAATAAAATAAAAGATAGAGAAAGAGACAAGAGACAAGAGAAAGATGCATGACTGAGAATTTGAGAAATGATATAAAACATCGAGGGAATTGAATTATGGTAGATATATATGGGAAAATATTTAGGTAGATCTCATCTATAACTTTACTTGTAAATTCTGTGAGGTAAATTATATATTATAAAATTAATAACATGTAAGTAGGGTGTCAATGGGTCGTGTCGAGTCCTTATCAAGTTCGTGTCAGAAAAGCTCAACCCTAACACTACCCATTAAGCATTCATGTCGTGCCGTGTCGTGTCATGACCCGTTTATTAACAAGTTGACCCGACACGACATGTTAACTCGTTATACTTTTTTACAATAATACAAAATTTATTTAACGGGTTGATCCGACATGACCCGTTAACTCGTGTAATAACTTTTTTACACTAATACAAAAAGTTACTTAATTTACCCGGTTATATGATAACCCATAATTAACCCATTGACCCGAATGACACGATATGCCATTTAATAGTGTATTATTGTGTCAAATTTTCATAAATACCCCTAATTAACGGGTCATTCGGGTTACCCGATATCTTAACGGGTTAAACGGGTCGTGTCGGGTTACCTGTTAAGATAACGGGTTATCGGGTCAACCCGTGGGTTGACACGACACGACCCGTTTAAATTTGGGTCATTAACGGGTCAATCCATTAGTGACCCAATTAAATTTGGGCCGTGTTTAAACCTGTTAATTTCGTGTCATGTTTGTGTCGTGTTCAAAATTGCCACCCCCACATGTAAGCAAGATTTTATAACATTTAATTTTTATCTCGAGATCCACAAGTAGACCCCAAACTGAGTTTATGGTTGTATTTTCCTCCATATAGATATAGATAGAGAGAAAAGGATTTGATGTATTGGCCATATCATTTGAATTCTCAATATAATCTGGGGTTAATAACAGTTTTGCCCCCTGAACTATGGTGTAATTACAGTAATAAAATATACACTTTGCCTCCTATTGACAATATTCATCCATTAACAATTTTAAAACTATCAGGATAATCTAATTAATGACTAAAATACTCTTGGTTATATATTTTGATTTATTATATATTTAAAATTTGACAGTGAGGTAAAATAAGAAAAAATAAACTTTCTAATATTTAAAATATTTCTTTGTCAATGTTTTTGTAATTTTTGGATTTCATTTGATATTATTTTGAATTTGAGTTTTTAACTATATTGGTAGAACAAAATTAATCAAAAAAAAAAATAACATATTGGCAGAACAAATTCTCAAATGGACTTATTTTCTATTGAAAATTTTTCTTCAAGGATATTATGTGACGATATATTTTTATAAAACTTTTATGGTTTTTATACTTCTTTAAATATTTTACATTTTTAATATTTGGCTTAACCTATACAAATTACGATATCGGATGAGTATATAATTTAATTCAATATTTCTCATATTTTCACTCTTAAAGTCAAAGATAACAATTTGCTATTTTACTTTATTTTTTACTAATTATTTTATAACTATTGAACATCAAAATACATCAAAATATAATACTAAGGGTATTTTAGTCATTTAATTAGATTATTTTGATGTTTTTAAAATTGTTAATGGATGAATATTGTCAATGGAGGGTAAAGTATATATTTTGTTACGTCATGGGGGAAAAGTGTAATTACCTACCTAGTTTAGGGACAAAGTATTATTAGCCCTATAATCTTTCCGTTAATTTTTATTCTAATTCATTCCAAATGATACAAATAGGATGCTTGAACTAGTTATTCTCATATAGTCGGGTAGCGTGTCTACTACTAATGTTGACGGGTTGAGAATTTGTGACCCAGTATGTACTTTACTCGTTCTATAAATAGGGTTAATTATGTAATTTAATTCTACCAATATGATAAAAGGGGACTTTAAACACTTAGTTTCAAGCATCTCTTTGCCATGTGGATAATAGTTTATGATTTTTTAGGAAACAAGTAATGCTTGGAAAATATTAAAATTACCATTGTTACCTTGACTTTAAAACATTGTTCCAAAACATTTAGTAACTATTAAGGGACTTTTTTGTAAATAGATTCTTATATTTTATATTATAAATAATTTTCTTGTCAAAATTTTTTTATTGACATTGTCATCCTTCATAATAAAACTTGTGATCCAAATAGTTCCAGACTGTGCATGGACATATTTATAAATAGAGGATGCATTAGGCCCTCGATTGCTGCTGAAAGCTGACAAGTTGGATTTGGGTTCTTAATGCGTAAATCACGTACGTATTTCCCGGCCAAAGTTGACAGAAGCCCATTGCTTGCACAGTTGCAAGACTTTTTTGCTGTATTTGCCTGGAACCCTTAGATCTATATCCATTGTACTCGCATCCTATTTCAACCATGCGATTATACTTAATCCTCCAGATTTTTTTGTTCTAATTGCTAACATCTACTTTTTCCCTAATGTTGAGTTTGGATGGAAGGCAATAGAAGGAATAGAAGAGAAAGAAAAGATTTTCTTTTGTTAGAAAGTTTTAAGTGGATAGAAAAGAAGAGAAAGAGAGGCAAATGGAGGGATAAAAATAAAAATAAAAATAAAAATAAAAAATTTCTCTTCCATAAGTGAGAAGAAATAGAAGGAAAAGTTACATTATCCCACGACTAATTATAAAATGTCTGTTACAAATTTTATATCTATATATAAAGATCTGATAACTGTAGATATAAGTTATGTTATTTACATTACGTAAATATAGGTCATTGTACTCTTATAAATATATCCACTACATGAGGAATAAAAATACAGACACTAAACTTTCCATTTTTCTTCTCTCTCTTTTTTTTATTATATTTTGTTTAACTTTTATAGCATATTATCAGCACGATCAATCTAGGAAAACTTGAAGATATTTAGGCCTATTTATTGTTTATTTTGATTATTATTTTGAAGTGATTGTCATGTGAAGTTTTACTAAACTTGAATTTACGGCTCTTGATATAACGGGCAAGAATTATCTTTCATGAATTTTGGATGCTAAAATTCATTTAGATTCTATGGGTCTTGGGGACACCATTAAAAAAGAAAATACTGCATCCAATTAGAATAAGGCAAAATCAATGATTTTCCTTCGTCATCACATCCATGAAAGATTAAAAAGTGAATATCTCACCGTAAAAGATCCTGCAGATCTATGGAAAAGTTTGAAAGATCGATTTGACCACTAGAAAATAGTAACTCTTCCCAAAGCTCATTATGAGTGGATGCATTTAAGATCGCAAGATTTTAAATCTGTAAGTGATTATAACTCAGTAATGTTTAGAATTAGCTCCCAATTAAAATTATGTGAAAAAAATATTTTCTACTTTTCAAGCTTCGAATGTGCTCTTGTAGTAGCAATATCGTGAAAAAAGTTTTACAAGATATTTTCAACTAATTTCATGACTTCTTGGAGCTAAGTAAGGTAAATAACGAATTATTGATGAAAAATCATGAATCTCGTCCCACTGGAACTGCTCCATTCCCTAAAGTGAATGCAAATATGTCTGGAAGTGTTTCATTCCCTGAAGTAAATGCAGCTATGCATAACAATTCTAAAACTAATTATGATTATGAGCGTAACCGTTCCCGTGGAAGTGGACGCGGATGCGGACGTGGACATGGTCGTGGTCGTGGAAATGTCGTAATAATTATCCATACCACTAGAAATGAATTAATCCTAAAAATAATGAGAAAGGCAAAGAAAAGGCTGGTCAAAATAATCTTACCAAAAATGCTGAAGATTTGTACTATCTGATGTTTTCCAAACCATATTTTGATGATGACATAAACACTTAACTCTGTAAACAAGTTTTTGCAGGAAACAGGGCTTTCGGATGCACTGAACCGTCCGAACTAGGTCAAACCTTCTCGGACGCATTGCACCGTCCGAACGAATAGGCAGAAAAAAATGGGATCCTACTGCTTCTCTTGCTCGGACGAACATGACACTCCGAAGCCTCTATCGGACGAAGGAACGGACGCATGCACGGATGTCCGAACGAAGTTCTTCAACAATTGTAAGAAGATCAGACGCTGTTTCAGACGTATCCAATATATCTCGGACGTCCGAAACCCCAACGGCTACTTTTTGTGCATTTATTATTTAGCCGTTAGGAAGTAGTTGCAACCACTATTTATTGCTCTTATAAATAGCTAATTTAAAAAAGACAAAAGATTATCTAATACATTGAATACAAGCCTTAGAAAAGAGTAATTTGAGTGTAAATTTACTATAGTGCTTTGTTGTATTAGTGTGCAGTTGTCTGCAATTCAATTTTGAGTGGAGTCTAATCTTGTATGAAAGTGTGGTTGTGAGTAAGATTCTTGGCTCAACTAAAAGATTTTTAGTGTGAGCAAGAACTTCCCAACTTTGTAAAGATTATTGGCTTACCAAGTGTGTGAAGCATTCTAGTGATTGAATACTTCAAGCTTGCATAGCTTGGAAGTATTGGTTGTTTAATTTTTCTCTCTTTACCTTAAACTGTTCTATTGATTTTATTATATCAGCATTTAAATTGAAAATCTCAATATTTCTAAAAGTATATTTTTTAAGAAACCTAATTCACCCCCCCTCTTAGGTTGTTTTGGGACCAACACTATCGATATGGCATGAAAGGACATTAGTCACATACTTGTTATACTTCTAAGCATCTTGTTAAACTTTATCAAACATCTATTAAAAGAAAAGAGAAAAATGTGGAAGCAAATATGACTTATCAAGGTGATAGCATTATGACAAATTTTACTGATAAAGTTGATGACTCAACTATAATGCTGATGACTTCAATGACCTTATCGATATAACGCATCTGGATGCATCAAATTTTTTTGAGAGTTATGAGTAAACTGTTGGCAAGGAATAAAACTGTGGATTTTTTTTAGTTTATTATTTTTTCTTTTAGTTCATTCAGTATGTTTTTAGTTTAGTTTAAATTGTAACAATTTTATTTTAATGTAATTTGTTTTTTTTTTTTGCAATATTTATTTTGATTAAGTTATTTTTTATGAAGAATATGAGTATTTCTCATTCTGTGACTGGATTCAAGAACAGTTAAGATTCATGTCTTACTGATAGTGCAACAACACATACGATATTTAAAAATAAGAAATATTTTTATCATTTAATAAAGGGTAATGCCAATGTTAATACAATATCGGGTAGCACTGAATTAATTGATAGTTCCAGAAGAGCCACTATATTATTACCTGAAGGAACAAAATTCATTATAAATAATGCATTATTTTCTGCTAAGTATCAAAGAAATCTATTAAGTTTTAAAGATATTCGCTGAAATGGATATCATATTGAGACTGTAAATGAGAAAAATATTGAGTATTACAAAAATAATATCTGGAAAGAAATGTGTTTTGGAAAAGTTGTCTACTTTTTCTTCTGATTTGTACTATAAATATATTAGTATAATTGAATCACATGTTACAGTAAACCAGAAGTTTTACTGATCCAAATACTTTTATTATTTGGCATGACCGGTTAGGCCATCTCGGGAACAATATGATGCGTAAAATAATTACAAATTCACAGGATATTTATTGAAGAATCTAAAGATTCCTTAATTTAGTGAATTTCCTTGTGCTGCTTGTTCTCAAGAAAAATTAATTATTAGCCCATCACCAATTAAAATCGAGATTGAATTCCTAGCATTTCTGGAACGTATTTAGGGTGAAACCTGTAGGCCCATTCACCCGTCATGTGGACCGTTTAGATATTTCATGATTTTGATAGATGCATCTACTAGATAGTCTCATGTGTGTTTATTATTTTCTCACAACCTGGCATTTGCGAGATTATTTGCTCAAATAATTCGATTAAGAGTACAATTTCTAAATTATGCAATTAAAAAAATTCATCTTGATAATGCTGGCGAATTTACTTCTCAGACATTTATTATTTTTGTATGTCAATTAGTATAACTATTGAACATTTTGCAGCACATGTTACGACCATACTCAAAATGGTCTAGCAGAATCATGCATAAAGCGCCTCCAATTAATAGCTAGACCATTACTTATGAGAACAAAATTGCTTACTTTTGCGTGGGGACATGCTATTTTGTATGCTCATAGCACTTCTACGTATCAGGCCAACAAGATATTGGAAATTCTCTCCATCACAATTGGCTTTTGGTCAAGAGCCTAATATATCCCATCTAAGAATTTTTGGTTGTGCAGTATATGTTCTAATTGCTCTACCACAACACACAAAGATGGATCCTCGAAGAAGGCTAGGAGTATATGTTAGATATGAGTCCCCATCTATAATTAAATATTTTGAACCATTAATAGGGATTTTATTTACGGCACGTTTTGCTTATTGTCGTTTTGATGAAAATATTTTTCCAACATTAGGGAGAGAAGATAAACAGTTGGATAGAAAAATTGAATGGAATGAATTATCATTATCACACTTTGATCCTCGTACAACACAATGTGAATTAAAAGTTCAACCGAAAGATAATTTATTTGTAAAATATTGTGAATCAACTGCTAGATTCATTTACTGACCTAAAACGAGTTACTAAATCTCATATACAAACTGAATATTCTCCAGTTAGAACTGAAGTTCCAATAGAACAACCTATTAGTAGAAATAATAGTAACCTACGCCTAAAGCATGGTAGACCAATCGTTTCTAAAGATAAGAATTCTCGAAAGAGGAAAGGAGTAACTATTCAAGATAGTCATATAATAGAGGCGTGTGCTCCCTTAGAGACCCTAGACATAACTAATCATAGAATCCCAAAAGTGGATCAGGTATCTGAATCAAATAAAAATGAAAAGATCTCCATAAGTTATGTGTCTACTGAAAAAAGATGAAACCGAAAAGATATTGTTATCGACAATAACTTTGTTTATAACATAGTTGTTGATGTTTTGAATGAAAACAAGGGTCTTGAGCCTAAATCTGTTGAAGAATGTCGACACAGAGATGATTGGCCAAAATGGAAAGATACAATTCAAGTAGAAGTAAATTCACTTTCAAAATGTGAGGTTTTTGGACCTATAGTCCAAACACCAAAAGGTGGAAAGCCGATGGGGGTACAAATGGGTATTTGTGCGAAAACGAAATTTGAAAAATGAAATTGTGCGAAACAAAGCACGCCTTGTCACACAAGGATTTTCTCAAAGACTCAGCATTGATTATGAAGAAACATATTCTCCTGTGGTGATGTAATCACCTTTAGATATCTTATTAGCTTGGCAGTTCATGAAAAACTTGAAATGAATCTAATGGATGTTGTGACAGCCTATTTATATGACTCGCTTGATATAGAGATCTATATGAAAATTTTTGAAGGATTTAATATGCCCGATGCAGATAAAGTTTCTCGAGAAATTGTTCAATAAAACTACGTAAATCTTAATACGAATTAAATACCTAATAATTCCAAGTTATTATTTTATTTTGTTTGAATTATAGTTGGCTCAGATTATTTCATAAAAACGGACAACAATAATACTCAACCGTTCAAAGTCTCTTGTGCATGTTGTTAAAAGATCTAGTCTTTGTTAACCTCTCAGATATCACTGAAGTCATCGAGTTGTACCACCACGCTCCAATTGTTCGTTCCATTGACACAATCTACAATTACTGAATACAATCGCCAGACTTTACTCTAGTTGAAGAAGCTAGAATTAGATTTTAGGAAGAGAGAGAAAGTGGAAGAACCGAATAACAAGAGTGTGTTTGATTATCTGAATTCCGGATCCTTTTAGCAGCACCCAATCCCTTATTTATAGATTTACACAAGGAGGCTTAAGGCTATCTCTATGCTAATTCAGTTGAAGCTGAATTACATAATTGCTCTTAATGAGGCTGCCACGTAGGCACTTCTAGAACAATCTAGGTAAAATGCTATGTGTTACTAATCCACATCATTATTAGTCCCCTCGGCTAGGTGCCGAATCTCACCGGTAGGGGCCGAGCAGAAACGACTGCTCACAGTCCCCTAACGATGACAACCAGGACTATCTTATACCGAGCCAAGGTGAAACACTTCGGAACACTTTCGTACTTGCACTTGCCGATCCAAGGTTGTAACGACCCTTGGGATCCTCGACAGAACATAACTGCAACATTTACTCAAGGGTGACGTTTTCGTTGAGTCCCCATGCACTGAACTAGCATTATTGCACTGCATTATTCGCTCCGATTTTACTGCAAAATACCTCGTTTCACGCATCGCAACGCCTGCACCACATCTCATTTTTCACGCCATAACGCCTCGCTTTTCCCGCCTAATTTCAAAATCGTCAATTTTTCCCCTTAAACACATTGAGTATTCTGGAAGAAAACCCTAACTATTTATACCCCTAGATTCCCCAAAATCATTTTTCTTTCCCTTACTCACTCTACTCTATTTCCCCCAACCCATTTTCTTTCCCTTACTCACTTTACTCCCCCAAAAACTCACACACTGTCCCCCCTTCACTGTCATCCTCCAGTCCCTTTCTTCCATCCTCTGTCGTTCTTCTCGTTGCCGTTTTTCGACCGCTGCTCTACGCCACCAACAGACACCACTAGGAGTTCCCCCAAAAATTCCCACACGCCCTCAAAAAGAATACCATGGCCGATACGTTCACTCCTACTTCTCTTATTTGCACACCGGTTCCCCCTTCCCCTGTAAAAGTCATTGAGAGGATGTTAAATCCTTTCGACGAAGCCCTTCTAACAACAGTGCCATTAAACTTTCCTCCGGATCCTCTCTTTACCGAACCTCCACAAAACGACCACCCTAACCTCCAAACACAAAATGTATCAAACTCCTCGACCCCGAGGATATAAAAATCCTTAGGGATAGATGCCGTTTTCCCAATAACGTGCACATCAAACTCCCGATCCCCGAGGACCGAGGCCACCTGCCACCTCCTGGTTACTTAACAGTCTACCAAGAACAACTCGAGGCAGGGCTGAGGCTCCCAATAGCGCCTCTCCTCGTCAACCTATCCAACCATTGGGATATCAGCATATCCCAGCTGACTCCAAACGTACTTTGGGTAATTGCCGGCTTCACCTTTTTGTGCAGATTACACGACATCCCTCTCTCCTTAGACACCTTTAGGATGATGCTGAAATTATCCCCCACAAAGGGATTCTTTTACATCTCAATAGCAGAGGCTCAGCGGGCAAACAACTCACTTCGGGTAACCCCTCATCTATTCACGACTGGAAAAAGTCATTTTTTTCATCCAATACCTCGACCCTCCAATGTCCCGGGGTCCGTGGAACCTCATCAAAGAGAACCTAAAGACCAAGAACGCCTCTCCCTTGGACTCCATTCATGCCCGGAGGCTCGTCGAATCCAACCTCCGAATAAACTTCAATAACCAACCCGCCATCCTAACAAACAACATTTTTGCCTGGGCAGGACTGTTTCCTACTCACGACGTTTTCCCGAGCTACGACCCTCAACAAGGTCATCATCATTTTTTCACCTCTTTTTTTGTTTTTTTTTTATCATCATTTTTTCCTGACCCTTCATCTTATGCAGAGCTCGGATCATTCCTCAGGGGGTTGGTGTCCATCACACCTGCCACCGGTGCGGGCACTTCAAACCAGCCCTCTTCGAGAACTAGCGGATCCTCATCCGCCACCATCAATACACCATCAGGGAGCGCCGAGGCCACACCTTCAGCCTCCGCGTCCCTGAATCAATCCGAGGCGGCCAGTCCGTCAGAGAGACCAACCGGGGAGGTTAATCTGGCTCTTCGGCCAATCGAGCCTGAACCAACTCGGGTTACGAGGAAAAGGACAGGGAGGCTGCTGGCCTTAGGGAGGGTCCTTCCTCAGCCATGGCCCTATACCTCCTAGTCATCTCTCCCGAGGTCCATCGTTCCAGTAGCGAGGGTTCGGACCCTAAGGACAGGCTCTGGAAACGTCCCTTTATCCAAACAACTTATCACTTCCTATGGTAAGGACCGCCGAACCTCATATGTTCCCACTCCCTATTCTTTTTTTACTGTCAAGAATTAACACTTAAATTTTTTTAGGTGATAGAAAATACACTCCCAAGGAGGAGAGATAAAATCTGCAGGGTCACAGGATGTGCCCTGGGATCCGCTGTCTGTCGACCCTCTTCCAGTGCCTTCTACCTCGGGGAGCTCTAATCTCTGATAAGAGACACCGATCGATGTAAACAACTGGGCTCAATTCCCGAGGATGGCTCGAGAGCAGGTAAAAATAGTGGCATTGCCTCGGGATGTAGCCTATGTCAAAGGCTCACCCCTCAACAGAGGCTGGACAAACTTCACGTCAGCCTGATGAACGTAAGTCTATCTAACCCTTTGTGAAATTCTAATTTTTTGCACCTCGGAATTTTAAATCACTTTACCTTTTTTGCAGGCCATCAAAATTTTACCTGCCATGGCAGATCAGGAGGCCTCCTTCAACTTTTCTTTTAACTCTATGAAGCAAGAATTGACCCATGCGAAATCCAGCGTAGATCAGGCAGTGAAGGAGGCTGTTAAAGCCAACGAGCTGAAATGCAATATCAAGGCGGGTAAAAAATATGATGAGTGGAAGGCCAAGCTGACGGGAGGTGAGGGACAAGCTTCGGCAATCCGAGCTGGAGAAGAAGACCTTTGGAGTGGATATTAGCGATCGAGACAAGAAGGTCACAGATCTGGAGCAAAGGGTTCTTCAACTTCAAGAAGAAGCTCAGCTGGCCAAGGCAAAGTTTGCTTCTCGGGAAGTGGAGCTGGGGATCTAAGGCAGGAATTAGTTCGTGGCCTCGGTTAAAGCGGACGAGATGTTGAAGGAGTTTACAAAAAATGTCTTCTCCATGGGGTTCAAACTGGCCTGTGACCACTTGCTGAAGAGCCCTGCTTTGTACAAGGGGCTGCCATACGATGCTTCCGTCACCGAGGAGGTCATTAATGGCCTACAAGCTGTGTTTCAAAGCCCCCGCTCTGATTTCCTGAACTTCTGGAACGACTCTGCTGATCCAGGGCCCGAATCCCGAAGCCAAGTTTGAGTCTACGAACCAAGCCTCCACCTCCACTGCCGAGCCTTCCACTTCTGGTGCTCAGGCTGATGTAATTTTTTTTGTAATAGTTACAGGAACTTCTTTTGTAATAGTTAGGACCTTTTTTTAATGAAATTGCTAAGTTTTGATAACTTTGTCTCCTTGATAAGAGTCTCGGCTTTCTTTGCTTCTGGCCTTTTACCTGCTTTTCAATTTCTTTATTTCCTGCATTTAAAACAGAAGTTTTATGATATAAGTAGGTAACAAACTTTCCACACTTAAGCATTCCAACATAAAAAATTGTTTAAGGCTCCCTTTCATTTTGAACTTAAGCCTTGTTTAGACCCTTCCGAGCTGAGGCAAAAGGATCAAACTTAGTTTCTTATGTTTGCCTTAGCCATTTAATTTGAGTCAGACTTTCCAAAGTCCAAGGGTCAATATTCTGCTTAAGCAGGGCACCCAAGCCTCTTTGAGGATCGGATCCTCTTCAATTTCATTTTGCTTGGTGGGGGCAGCTTATTTTCTACCCTTGCGGGGAAACCGCTAGGCCTCGGCTCCCAATGTTTACTTTTGTATTGAACTGGATCCGAACCTCTGAGGGTCTTGGAACAGCTCGAAATTGCTTTGTGTTAGAACCGAACCTCTGAGGGTTGGTGCACCTTCGATTTTGCTTGGGGGGCTACTAAGCCTATACTCTTGAGGGGGGACTGCTAAATCTTGGCCCTCAATAATTTGTTTTTTTGTTGAGCTGGATCCGAACCTTTGAGGGTTGGAGTAGCTCGAACATCCAACTGTGCCTTGTCAAACCTCTGAGGGTTGGTGCGGCTTTGTTTTTGCTTGGGGGCTACTGAGCCTCTGCCCTTGAGGGGGGACTGCTAAGCCTCGGCCCTCAATAATTTGCTTTTTTGTTGAGCTGGATCCGAACCTCTGAGGGTTGGAGCAGCTCGAACATCTGACTGTGCCTTGTCCGAATCTCTGAGGGTTGGCGCGGCTTTGTTTTTGCTTGGGGGGGCTACTAAGCCTCTGCCCTTGAGGGGGGACTGCTAAGTCTCGACCCTCAATCATTTACTTTTTTGTTGAACTGGATCCGAACCTCTGTGGGTTGGAGCAGCTCGAACATCTGACATTTGAAAAGAGACTTTCATTACATTCCTTGATAATATTTTCTTCAAATTTTCAATTTTCCACATTCTAGGAACAGGATCTCCTCTCATGTCAACCAACTTGTAATAGCCCGAGATGTGAGCTTTTATGACACGATAGGATCCTTCCCAGTTTGGATCTAACTTCTTAGTCCCCTCTACACGGCTTGCTTCATTCTTTCGAAGCACCAAGTCTCCGGGCCGCAGATACCGATGCTTGACTCTAGCATTGTAGTGTTTAGCCATGACCTGCTTGTACTTGGCTTCCTGGATGGATGCATCTAACCTCTTCTCCTCAAGTAGATCTAGGTTAGCTCTCAGGGCCTCGTCATTGAATTCCAAATCACACAAGGATACTTGAGCCGAGGGTAGCCCAATCTCAGCAGGGATAATAGCCTCAGACCCGTAGGCCAAGCTGAAGCGAGTGTTTCCATTGGCAGTTCGAGGTGTGGTCTTGTATGCCCATAGGACACTAGGCAATTCCCTCAAGCCAAGCACCCTTGGCTCTTTCAAGTCGAGTCTTGAGTCCTGTCAGCAGGGTTCGGTTGCACACTTCAGTCTGTCCATTTGCTTGAGGATGAGCGACCGAGGTTAAATGTTGCTTAATGTCGAGATTAGCACAGAAGCTCTTGAAAGGCTCTCCTTCAAATTGTTTCCCATTATCAGAAATGAGTACAGCAGGGATACCGAATCGAAAAACAATGCTTTTTTAAAAGAATTTTTCTATTATTTTTCCCGAGATTGTAGCCAGGGGCTCGGCCTCGATCCACTTGTTGAAGTAGTCAACTGCTACTACTAAAAACTCAAGCTTGCCTATCCCTCTGGGAAGTGGGCCCAAAATGTCAATTCCCCACTGGGCAAATGGCTACGGGCTCTGAATAGGAACCATATTCGAGTTGGGTCTTCGGGGTATTGGCGCATGTATTTGACATTGATGACACCCCCCCGTACCAAAGTATCTGAGTCAGAGTGTAAGGTTGGCCAGTAGTACCCAGTGACTACATAGCAAGACTTTGAGAGCTAAACTCCGAGGACCGACGTGACTACCGCATATGCCCTCGTGTACCTCTCGTAAAACATAGTTAGCTTCGGATGGCTTGAGGTACCTCAGCAAGGGGCACAAGTATGCCTTTTTATACAAGATTACGTCAATAATGTATACTTGGCGGCTCTGTATTTGATCTTTCTAGCTTAGGCCGGATCCTCGGGGCACTTCTCATTATTTAAATAACTTATTATGGGTTCCATCCAACCGATCTGGTTGGACACAAGATATTCTTTCAGAAAAATCAACAGACTTGCGTTCTCGCAGCTCTACCAAAATCTCTTTCGTTAAACGCGAGTATATTGCCGAGGCCAGTTTTGATAGAGTATCGGCATGCTTGTTTCTTGTTCGGGCAATGTTGATGATGTCAACCTTTTTAAATTTTCCAATCCAGTTTTTAACCTCGATCTCATCAGACCTTTCTTGATGTCACAGCTTTCTGCAATGAAATCAACGAAAGCCTGAGATGCCTTTGATTGCTGTCTGAGGCCTAAACTCTATCAGAAGCTCAAACAGCTCCACAGACCACTTTAGCATTCTGCCTGAAGCATCGGGTCTGCTTAAGATATTTTTCAATAGAAGGTTGGTCAAAATAATTATCTTGTGACTATGAAAATAAGGCCTTAGCTTCCGAGCTGACACTACCAACGAGAAGGCTGCCTCTCAATAGGGGTGTAGTTCCTTTCTGGATCTTGAAGCACTTTGCTTACAAAATATACAAGACATTGGTTGCCTTGCTCATCCTGTCTCAATAGGACCGAGCTGACTGCCAATTCGGTGATTGAGACGTACAAGTATAGAGGTTCTCCTTTTTGTGGAGATGCGAGTTTCGGCAAGTTACCCAAGTACTCTTTAAGTTCCTCAAAAGCTTTACGAGCTTCCTCAGTCCATTGAAAATCGTAAGTCCTTTTTATGAGCTGGAAGAACGGCAAGCCTCTCTCTGTTGATTTGGACAAGAATCGATTCAGGACCGCCATTCTACCTGTGGTGTCTCTGGACCTCCTTTACCGAGGTGGGAGTTTTTATATTAATTATGGCTTGTACCTTTTCAGGGTTCGCCTCGATTTCTCGGTGAGACACAATGAATCCCAAGAATTTTCCTGAGGGAACCCCAAATGTACATTTTTTGGGATTCAACCTCATTTGGATGGATCTTAATGTCTCAAATACTTCCCTGAGATCTTCCAGGGTTTCCTCATAGGTCCGGCTCTTGACCACCATGTCATCAATATATACCTCCATGTTTCGTCCTATTTGGGACTTGAAGGTTTTATTGACGAGGCGCTGATATGTAGCTCCGGAATTTTTGAGTCCGAAGGGTATCGTAGTGTAGTAGTATGTGCCTCAATCAGTGATGAAAGAGGTTTTCTCTTCATCTTCTCTGGCCATATATATTTGATGGTAGCCTTTGAATGCATCTAACAAATGTAAAATGTAAAGTCTAATAAATGAATCTACTACTGTATCCATCTAGGGGTACGGATAACTGTCATTTGGAAATAGACTTTATTAAGATCAGTAAAATCTTGGCACATTCGCCAAGAAGAATCTGGTTTTGTTACAAGGACAGGATTACAAAGCCAGGTGGGATACAATACTTCTCTAATCAATCTGGCTATCAAGAGTTTATCCACCTCGATTTCGATTATTAAGTTGCACTCTGGATCGAAGAGGCACTTCTTCTGCTTCACTGGTTTGTATGCCGGGTCAACTCCGAGTTTGTGCTCAATTATTTTCTGAGGAAAAAGGGCATGTCTTCGACACATCTAGGTGAACACTACCTTGTATTCGGCTAAAAACCTGAAGAGAAGGGCCTTAAACTCTGCTAGGAGAGTAGCACAGATCTTGATTTTCTGATCAGGGAAGCTCAGATCTAAAGATATCTCCTCAATTTGAACCTCGTCTTGGGGCTCGATCTTTGCTTTGCCCTTTCCCTTATGCTCTAGAGGTTCGGGGATCTCAGTAGCTCCTAACCGGGGCTGCCTAATCTCTTCCCCCTCTCTTTGACTTTATAGTCAAAGGCTCTTCGAAGCCATCCCAGGTGGATGAGGCATCAAAGTTTCTAAGTAAGCCTTGTCAGCTATGAACATCGTTTGCGATTGGGACAACAAGGACATTATAGGCTCGGGCCTCTTGTTGGCTGTCAATGATTGTTCCTTTAGACCCATCCCTCATGTTGAATTTTATCCCAATATGGAACACAGAGGGAAGGATTATGTAGGTGTATTGCGTGGGTCGGCCGATTATCATATTGTAGGAGTTGTCCCTTTTGATGATGACGAAATTGGTCATCTCAATTCTGTGCTTCGGGGGAGCTCCAAGACATAGTGGAAGCATTATTTGTCCCTCTGGCACCATCGAATCTCCGGTGAAGCCAACCAATGGAGTCTTGAAAGGTTTTATCAAAGAATTGTCCATATGCATTTTGATCCAAGCGTCCCAAAAGATTGTGTCCGCCGAACTTCCGGTGTCGATGAACACACGGTGCATTTCATATCCAGCCATATTTACATGAATTACCATGAGGTCATTGTGTGACATTTGGCTGGGAACGGGGTCTTCGGAGTCTTGTATCTGGGTACTCATAAATGGCTTCAGTCACTTTTCCCGATCCTCGATGGGTAGAAATGTTCCAGAGCAATACTTTTTTCAGGCATTGATTGAGTCCCCGATCGTCGGCTCTTCAGAAATTATGTTTATCACCCTGGCTATGCAGATTTGTTCATCTTGATTTGCAGCGAGATTGTTTCTGTTCTGACCGCCTCGGACCGGTTGAAGAGGCGGCGGGCGAGGATGCGCCAGATTTCTTTGGTTGGCAGTGTCCTTTGGAACTCTATCGCATTTCGGTAGATGAACTGCTGCAAATACCCTTCTTGGATGGCCTTCTCGATTTCAACTTTCAAATGGTTTCATGCCTCGGTATCATTGCCGTGTTGACCATAAAAAGTGCAGTACTTTGACCGGTCTCTTTTGTCTGAGGCTAACACCATTCGAGGGGGTGGCTCTAAGAGGCCCAAGTGTTGTATTTGGTATAATATTTACTCTCACCTCCTCGACACATTGAGGGTGTGAAGTCAACATCAGGATGGCTCCTTGTTCGCGGGAGTCGGTTCTCGATGTTATTGCCCGGGAAGACCACCCGGTTCGCCATAGGTGTGGCTCTGGAATAGCTCAACCTGTCAGCGACTCTCAACTTTTTCGAAGATGGAAGGGGTTCGGAGTCTTCAAGACTTTTCTCTTTGCGTATCGTAAAGTTTCCTTTTTGTCCTGTTTGACTCTTTACCCTGTATGAACTTCGATGCTCTTTCAAGAAGTTCAGAATAGGAGTTCGGCATCCTTTGGACCAACTCGACATTGAAGACGCCTAGTCAGATGCCGCTACAAAAAATAGCCACCAGAATTCTTTCATCAACATTTTTGATTTGGACCACTCATCATTGAAGCGGTCCACAAATTTATTAAGTGTCTCATCGAACCTCTGCCGGATGTTCATGAGGTGCGATGTGTCCTTCTGCAATATTGATTTACTCTTGAAATGATCAAGGAAAGATTTTGCCAAGTCATTGAAAGTGGCGATTGAGTTCATCGGCTGCTCCTGAACCATTTTTGTGCCGAACCTTGAAGGGTCTCTGGCAAACAACTTGCACCGGGTCTCGTCACTGTAGCCATAAAGGCTAGTGATCTCCACCATGTGTTGCAGGTGATCTGACGGATCAGATTCTCCCTTGTAGCGGTTAGGTCCGACAACTTGAATTGCATTGGAAGAGGTTCAATTTTGATAGAGATTGTGAATGGATCTCTGTCAATCTCTGCCGTAGCAGGAGTATTCAGAAGTAAATTATTTTTCCTCAAAATCGCTTAGATCTTGTTTTCGAGGCTCTGCTTCTCGAGTTGTTTTAAAATAGCCGAAGAGGGTCCTCTTGAACCAGATTTTTTCGAGGAATGCGTACTGAGTCTCTCGCGCATCGATAATTTATTTGATTCGATCGTTGATGAATGTGACTCATCAGATTGTTCATTCGAGTGCGACTTCGTCAATTTGTGACGTAGGTCGGTGGGGCTCATGGCATCGTAACCGGTTCTTTTCCAGGCCATCGACTGGGGTCACGTTGATGTTCGGCCTGTGGTGTTGCAACCCGGTTCGAGCGTTCGGATGGAGTTTGGCTCTCGCGCTGTTCCACGAACACTCGGAAAGACTCGAAATGGTCAGCGATGTACTTCAGGACATCGTTTTGCTTTTGTTGAGCCTCAGTTGGTGTATCGACATTTTCTAGTTCATCGATATGCACCACGAGATGCTGATTGCTAGTCTCGACATCCTTACTGGCAGTTCTGCGTGTTCCACGGTTCTTTATCCTCCTCAAAGCAAAAACCAACAATTTAGATGACTGAGAATTGATTAAAAGTGATGAAAATCTGTCGATTCCCGCAGACGGTGCCAATTGAAGAAGCTAGAATTAGATTCTTGGAGGAGAGAGAAAGTGGAAGAACCGAATAGCAAGAGTGTGTTTGATTATCTGAATTTCGGATCCTTTTTAGTAGCACCCAAGACCCTTATTTATAGATTTACACAATGAGTTAAGTGCTTAAGGCTATCTCTATGCTAATTCAGCTGAAGCTGAATTACATAATTGCCCTTAATGAGGCTGCCACGTAGGTACTTCTAGAACAATCTAGGTAAAATGCTATGTGTTACTAATCCACATCATCACCAGTAAAGAAGCTACATGCGTGTGACTCCGGTTTCTCCATGGATACTTTCAGCTTGAGGCTTTCGACTTTCGGCTTTGAAAGCGACTGCCACTACAATGGACCTACAGCTTTGAATCTTATACGTATGATTGCAATTTTTCCATAACGTTCGCTCCACAGGACACGATGCCTCATCTTCTAGCATGGTCAACCAAATTTATGAGGTGGTGATTGAACATTCATCGTCTTTAACAAGCAAAGAAGTACCCATACTATTATCTCAAGGCCACGATCAAAAGTGTTAACAAGTTTATAGTTACTAGAAATGTGGTACTGGTATGGGGACGTGATTTATCACTTTTTAAAGTATCAAATACGTAGAGATAGGCTTGGTGGATATACATCGCGGTACGCCACTTCTCAAAAAAAGTTATTACATTATAGCGATAAGAAGGTAGTTGGTAGTATATAGTATTAAATTTCTAATAAATGTTAAACTTTTATTGACTAGAGAAAAGAAAATGTTCAACTTCCAAGAACTATTATCATCAATCCAATAGTAAATAATTCTTATTAAGTCAATTTAGAGAATATTTTCTCATTTTCTCAATAAATAAGGATTCGCTATTTTTGACGTTTCGAAACGTGAATCCCTGCATTTTAGGACACAAATAAGTCGTGTTTCGATACGCATAAATTGGTACGTAATTCGTAGGGATGGGAAGAGTTTCTGATAACTATGAACAAGTTTTTCCTTCCCTTTTCTAGCAACAATTTGAACAAAGCTTCTTGGGATGGAATGAAAATGCCCTCTCAAGAAAAGGTGCTTCTTTATATTTACGATGTTATCCATCTCACTTTGGGATTTGTCCAAGTTCTGATGCCTTCCAATTTACCCCCTCTTAAAATGAAGTCATCCCTTCAGTGGATGACTTTTGTGGTGTTAGCATTGATAGAGAACTCTGGTTTCTGAAACTGTACCACTTCTATAACGAAGATTATTCAAATGAATTCAAGTGTTACTTAGTTTCAACTAAAATATGTCTTCTTGAATAATTCTTTCCATCTTCTTGGTTGTTTTTTTTCTTTGATATCTTAGTTTCAACTAAAATGTGTCTTCTTGAATAATTCTTTCCATCTTCTTGTTTGTTGTTTTTCTTTGATATCATTGGTAACATGTTGTGACAACGAATTTGTCAACACGAAGCAGATGATCTAAACCTAGATGAGATTTTGATGTTGATATGGCTGAACTTGAAAATAACTCCAAGGTGCCTATGTATCCTCAAAAAAGGAAATCTAGTCATCACGTAGTTCAAACATTTTTTTTGTTTATAGTTTTAGCTAGTGTGGGTAGGAGCAACATGCAGTTTAGACTTGTACTTTAAGGATTACTTGAATATTTGCAATTTTGGGAAGACAATTTCATGGCAAGGAGACTTCGTACTTGGAACGTGAAGATTTGAGACTTGGAGACAGTTTACACTCATGCCAAAAGACTTGGGATTGGAAGACAGTTTATACTCGTGTTAAGAAGGCGTCTAATGACTTGAAACTTAAAGACAATTTATGCTCATGTTAAGGAGAGCTTGGAATTGGAACTTTGGAGACAGTTTATACTCATGTCAAGGAGTACTTAAAGATTTGCAACTTTGGAGACAGTTTATATTCGTGTCAAAGAGTGCTTGAAGATTTATAAGTTGAAGACAGTTTGTGCTCATGTCAAGGAGTACTTGAATTTTTGTAACTTCAAGATAGTTTTGGCGCGTATCAAGGAGTGGATTGTAGATACATTAGTTTTGATAATGATAGCGCTCCAAAACTTCCACTTCATTGGAAAAATCTTCATGGTATTCTTGCCTACTAACTTCAATTTCCGACAGATTTTCCTTGACTTCATCTTTCACAAATTCTTCTACAACTATTTCTCATTTTCTTGATCTTCAATATAGGCACTCATGTCATGGTTAGCAATACTTAAGTCCAAGTCATGAGCTTTAGTTACCAATTTATTGAATGTCTCTAGTTGGATTTCTTGAAGAATATATGAAAGTCCCCAATGCATACCTTGTATGCACATTTCAATAGCTGAAGGTTCAGATAGCTTGTCTTTACAGCTAAGACAAGAGTGCGCCAACGATCAATGTAGTCGATGACTGGTTCATTTTGTCACTGCCTTGAATTAATAAGTTCTATCATGCTGACTATGCGACGTGAACTATATAAATGATTCAGGAATTCATGCTCCATCTATTCTCAAGTGTCGATTGATTCATATTCTAAATTTGCATACCAGTCAAAGGCATTTCCTTTCAAGAATCGCACAAACTGCTTCATGAGAAGATCACCTTCAATGCCAGCATTGTTGCATGTCTCTATGAAGTGTGCAATATGTTGTTTTGGGTTTCCTTTGACATCAAACTGTTGAAATTTCAAAGGCTGGTAATCAAATGGCATCCTTAAACTATCAATCGTTTATTTGTAAAGCTTAGAATAAAGAATCGATGATTGTGACGGGCCACCAAATTGAGCTCTCGCAGTATTGGCTATCATGTCTTGAAGTTGTAGCACTAAAAGAGAGGCTAGAGATGCATGTCGACCATCACCTTGCAAAGAAGTTGACTTATGAGAACTTCCTTTAACATTCTTGCCCCTATCAATCGGGTTCGATGCATCATAATTTTTATGGCTAGATCCCGCTCCACTAAGAACTTCTAGCTTGTCCATTAACTTTGTAATTTGAATATCTTTCTCTTCCACGATCTGTTTCAGATCATCAATTGTCTTAGACATCTTAGCCACTTGTTCTTCCACATGTGAAGTATTCGTCACCAAGGATGGCATAGTTGGGCCAAAAGTAATGTAAGAAGGGGGGTGAATTAGGTTGTCTCAAAAAAAAAAACCTTTTGAAGTACTAAATGAAAATGAAATACTTTGTGCAACAAATGAACACTTAAGAATAAATAATCAAAGATAAATATTTAACAATTAAAGTTTAAAGAAGAAATAAAATATTGAGATAAAGAATATCAAACCAAACACCTAAGTTTCTCAACCTTGGAGTACATCCACTAGTACTACCTCTTCAAAGAAGGTAAGGCAGTAACTTTATTATACACAAAGTAGGCTCTCCCTTGCACCAACTAAGTTCATCTAGTTAAGCCAAAGGGTTTTGTACTACAACCTCACTTTTGTACACTTGTTATTCCTCCACTGTTATACTTGAAGATCACTCACTAGTTTACTCTTGCTCATACTAATTCCCTCTAGTTGAGCTAAGAGAACTATACTACCCATACTAATACAATCCACAATATTTTAGCCTATTTCTACCCAAATAGCTTTTACAAATATTTGTATTAAATGTAGTTGTTCCTCTCATCATTTGGATGTCCTTGGGCTATATATAGACGAAAGATGTGTTGAAATTTTTGAGCTCTAATGGTAAAAAATGTAGCTGTTAAAACTAGATGTTAGGAGTCAGACGGTGGTTTGGACGTTCGATCATGCGTCCTATAACTTCATGAACAGTGCATTGGATGGTCATATGCATCCTACAACTTTTTGAACAGTGTCTCGAATGCTCATATGCGTCCTACAGGTTCGACAGAAAATTTCTTCATTTTGAGCTCCTTTCTTCAGACGGTCTTCAATGTCCGATACTTTTGGCTTTTGGATTCCTTGTTTCGGACGGTCTTTTGCGTCCGAAGCACTTCCTTCATACAATTATCTGCATTAGAAAGATGTGTTCTTCTTCGGTGTTGTCTGGTCATGTTTCGGATGCTCTCTTGCGCCCGAGCTCCTTTCTTTCGAACGCGCTTCATCATCTGTAAGGTGTTGTTCAACTTTTGGTTGTTTTTCTTGATTGTGTTTGGATGATCATTTTTGTCTGAGCCTTCCTGTTTTTCTGTACACTTATTTTCAAGCTGTTAGTACACAATTTGGTCATCATCAAAACATGATTATCATAACTGGGGTCCGACAATCTCCTCCCTTTTTGATGATGACAAATCAATTGGATAATTATAAAAAAAAAACCATAACATACGAAGCACAAGACAAGAGGTTTTGTCCATTATTTTCTCCCCCTTTTGGCATCATCAAAACATAAGAGTAAAAACAATTTATACACATAATCTCCCCCTTAAACTATTCATGCAATTCAAGTAAGTATATAGAGGATAAGTCAAGTTCAAAACATTTCTTCCCTTCAAAAAAATATAAAATCAAGTAGAAATGAGGAAATATATGCAAAGGATTAATGTCAAGGCATTTATCAAGCATTCCTTACCAAAAAGTATCATCAAAACAATAAAGCATATGTGATACAATTTCTTGTGATGCAAATTAAATTCTAACAAATAAGCCATTTAGAAATGAGAATGCTCTCCTTTTCTTTGCAAGTAGTACTTAATATAGATAAAATTTGAGGATACTCATACCCAAGCATTCTAAACAAATTCAATCACATAGTTGATTAATATTTAAGAGATCATAGTTCATATTAACACATTCTCAAAAAAATTTAAATGATACCCATTTCAATGTCATCTTTGCTTATATGCTTTGAACACCCTCCGTTGATAATCCATCTTGAATCTCTTGGTGCTATCCAAGCATACCTATATACAAAATTAAGGAATAACTTTTGGTACCCAAACTTTCTTGGGTCCAATTGGGTTAGTAGCATGTTTGATCACCCAAATTGCCTTCAGTCCAAATTTCTCATTTTGTTTAAAATAGCAATCATTTTTCACATGTCTATATTGATGACAATAATTGCAAATAATATTCTTATTTCCATAAAGAGAAGATTTAGATTTTACAAAACATAAACCATTCTTTCTAAAAGTGGTAAAATTCTTGTTGATAAGCATATATCTAGTACTTTTCTTTTCAAAACATATTCCTTTTTCTTTTGCAAAAGTACATCAAGATCATCTAAATCTCTTCTACGATGAAGCTTGTTCTTCCTTCATCTTGGTTTTTGCATCCAATCATTTTTTCTTCAAGACATCATTTTCTTGTGTCAACATATTATTTCATACACAAGTTTTGAGTTAGCACTCAATAAAGCATTAATCTTGATTTTTAGCTCCTTGTTCCTGCATAAGATTCTTTCAAACATTCAAGCATTTTAAAAATAAATGATTGAACATCATCATCATCATCAACATCACAAGAATCATAAATAGAAGATACCTCATTATTGCCAAGAGCTATAAAGCCATTTGAACCATCTCATATTCTTCTTCAACTTCTCCATCCAAATTGCAATCATCCCATGTGACATGGAAGTTGTTGAATTGAGGCTTCTTGCAGTCTTTTCTCCTTTTTTATGAACACTCATTTGCATGGTGTCCCAATTTTCCATATTCATAGCATTTTTTACTTGGCTTCTTGCTTGTATATTTTTGTGAAACTTTCAATGCTATGCTTCTTTTAGCATACCTTACCTCCTCATCATCTTGTACCTTATATTTTAACTTCAATTCAAATGAGGTTAGTGAATTAATCAAAGACTCAATAGGCAATTTAAATTTTAGATTCTTCTATGGCGATGGATTTAGGTTCCCATTCCCTAGGTAAAATGTTCAAAATCTTTCTATTCTTTTCACCCAAAGAATAGTCTTTACCTAAACCTTCCAAATCCCTTACAATATCATTGAACCTATAACACGTCTTGTCAATATTCTCATGAGGTTCCATTTTGAATAATTCATATTTAGCCACAAGAAGTGTCTTCTTTTGCTCTCTTATATCTTCACTTCCTTCATGGATTCCTTTCAATTTGTCCCATATCTCCTTGGCCTATTTGCAACCTTTCACTTTAGAAGATTCATCTGCATCCAAAACATTATACAAAATATTCACGACTTTAGCATTTAAAGATAAATTTACTCTATCTTGTGTATTTAACTCATATCTAGTCTTAGGCCTTAATCTATGTAATGTATTTTCATCAAGAATATTAGCCTCAAAAAGACCTTCATCAACAAGGTACCACAAATCAATATCAATGGATTGTATGAAAATTTTTATTCTTTCCCTCCAACAAACAGAATTAATGCCATTAAACATGGGAAGTCCAGTAATGGAATGCCCCTCTAAAAACAAAGCATTATTGGTTGCCATAATGATCTTTACTCAAAGGTGATTAAACCAAAAGAAAGAGACCAAGCTCTGATACCAATTGTTGACCCAAAAGCAACCTAAGAGAGGGGTGAATTAAGTTGTCTCAAAAAACAAAACATTTTGAAGTGCTAAATGAAAATGCAAATTTTGTACAACAAATGAACACTTAGCACAAATGATCAAAGATAAATATGTAACAATTAAAGCTTAACAACAAATAAAAGATTGAGATAAAGAATATCAAACCAAACTCCCAAACTTCTCAAGTTTGAAGTACAGCCACTAGTAGTGCCTTTTCAAAGAAGGTGAGGCAATAACCTTCTTGCCCGTCTCTTGAACAACTGTATATGAAGTACACAAAGTAAGCTCACCCTTACACCAACTAAGTTCCTCTAGTTGAGCCAAAGGATTTTACACTACAACCTCACTTTTGTACACTTGTTATCCCTTCACTCTTACACTTGAAGATCACTCACTGGTCAACTCTTGCTCACACTAATTCCCTCTAGTTGAGCTAAGAGAACCATATTATCCAAACGAATACAACCCACAATATTTTAGCCTATTTATCCCCAAACAACTATTACAAGTGTGTGTATTGAATTTAGTAGTTCCTCTCATCATTTGGATATCCTTGGGCTATTTATTGATGAAAGATGTGCTGAAATTTGAACTCCAACGGTCAAAAAACTAGCTATTAGGAGTTCAGAAGGTGGTTCGAACGTCCGATCATGTGTCCTATAGCATCATGAATAGTGTGTCAGACGATCATATGCGTCCTACAGCTTTATGAACAGTGTCTCAGATGGTCATATGTGTCCTACAACTTTGACAGAAAATTTCTTCATTTCGAGCTTCATTTCTTCGGACGATTTTGAACGTTCGATTCTTTTGGCTTTCAGATTCCTTGTTTCGGATGGTCTTTTGATATCCGAAGCACTTTCTTTGGATAGTTATCTGCGTCAGATGTGTTCTTCTTCGGTGTTGTCTAGTCATGTTTTGGACGCTCCATTGCCTATGAGCTCTTTTCTTTCGGACGCTCTTAATCGTCCGTAACGTGTTGTTCAAATTTTGGTTATTTTTCTTGATTGTATTTGGATGATCATTTTCGTCCGAGCCTTCCTGTTTTTCTACACACTTATTTTCAAGCCATTAGTATGATTTGGTCATCATAAAAATATGATTATCATAACTGGAGTCCAATAGGCATAATGTTCGAATGTGCGAAAGTGACGCCTTTAGAGTTGATCTCGTGCACATCTCTAGTTTGAACCTTAAAACTTGGAAAAATGTAAACCTTGCCCCTAGTTGATGATCCACTGCACAAAGCATGGAAGCCTTCATTGCCAGTGAATTTATCAGATCTATAAGCGACTCCAATGAAATTTCATAGCATCGTTCACTTGTATCCATGCTTGTAAATTTTGTTGGGCTATTTTTGTAGTGAGTGCTTTAACTCTAGCGCGAGTTATTGGTCTAGAGTATGAATCAATAGAGAGTTTCAAGCATGATATTCTTTTGAGTAGACTTATGTTCTAGCGTACCATAAAGCTTTAAGGAGAAGAGATGAAGGTCAGAGTTGGTCCCGTTGGGCGTGCCAAAAGTTGTTCACACAAATTTCTAGTATGGAAAGATACTGAAAATCAAGAGCAAATAATCAGAAAGGTCAAATCTAATGATTTAATAAAGAAAAAAAGGTATACAACTCTGTTTTTATATTTTTTATAAAAAAATACTCCCTTGATTCTTGTTACTTTAGAATGCAAATTTAGAACAGAAATAGATGACAGATCTTCTCAAAATAATTTCATAATTGAAAGAAGGCTTTTCTATAGGAAAATACTTGAGTAGATCTTGAGGAAGAGCGTCACTACGATCTACAAAAAACTTGAAGATTTATCAACACTTGAAGACTCGAACACTTAGTAGATCTCGAGGAAAGACATCTCACAATCAATGAAAAACTTGAGAACTTGACACTTGAACAGATCTTGAGGTGAACGTCTCTTGATTTGTGAAGGATTTGAAGATTTGCCAATACTTGAAAAAGTTGTACACTTGAGAATTTGTCTGCACTTGAAGATTTGAACACTTGAAGATCTATCAGTAGTTGAAGAGTTGAGCACTTGAGGATTTGAGACACTTGAGGAACGGTTGAGGATTTCTCGACCTTGAGGACTTGAACACTTGTGGAACGTAAAGATCTTACAATACTTCGAGGACTTGATGGTCAAAGAGCTCTAAGAGCTTCAAAGACTTTGGAGACTTAATATATGTAGTAGATCTCTAATGTAGTCTCTGTCTTCTATTGTCCCCTTGTCCAAGAAATGGTGCACCTTATTTATAGGCATATTTAGGGTTCCATAAACTAATAGAGTTTGTTTACTTGTGATTTAAGTAATCTATTATTAAAGATAGAACATTGGGTTGGTCTATTGACATAGTCCAAGACAATTTAATGGAATCTTGGACAACTTTATTTATTTATTGAATCCAGCACAAGTTCAATTAATAATTATTGGATCATGACTTGAATTATATTTGAGTTTAATTAATGAAGAAAAAATTAATTTAAATTCTTGATTAATTAAGACATTAAAAGTTCGATGTCTACAATTTGATAGTAAACAAACAACAATCTATATATATATATTAAGGTAAAACCCCTATTTGGAGAGAAGCTACAAGAACATGCTACGTGTCAAGTTAGTTTTTAATTATTATATAAGTATCACCAACTAATTAAAAATTTCCAAAAAAAATTACTTTTTTCACTATCTTCTATCCCCTCATCCTAATTCACCACCACCATCTTTCTATCTCTTCGATCCTCCAAAAAACAAGTTAACTCTAACTAACAAATTAAACTAATTCAATTCTAGTTTAATCTTGACTAATTTATCCTTATCAAATCCATCCTTGTCATAGAGATATCCAAGCCATTCATTTCTTTATAAATTACTCTTTTGTTTATCAACCATGTTATGGTATTTTGACTATAAATATTTGTTATAATGGTTTAGTGTTCTAAATACTATTCTTCATATTATACTTATAACTTTTTGTTTTATTTCAGTTGTTCGAAGATATATTGTGCATGCAAGAGTTATTGAATTGGAGAAAGTATTTTTGTAGGTATTTGATATTAAGAACTTCATATGAAGTCTCATATTTGCTAACACAACCCAAGAGATTGCAACAAGAGGATTTTCTGCCTTATTGAGATCAATGATATGTTGACAAGTTGATTTCTTGGTAACCTGAAAGGATTATTAGAGAAGTCATCATCAACAGCTAATATCGTGAATGAGATTAATGTAACATTTATTTATTAGTTTGATATTTTTTTTATTATTCGAAAACTTTTTTGTTGTAACCGTCATATTTTTTTTTTTCTTTTCAATTTGATTTGTTATTTATGCAAGAACTACATGTTTGTCCAAAGTTTTCTTTTGTTTGTTTAAACTTTAAATATTAGTGAGGAAGATATATAGCACATTATTTATCTTACTATCAATATTATGCAGGAGGGATTTCATTTTTTTTCCTTTCAGAATCATGGCACGAAAACTCAAAGTAATTACATTCTTTTGAACTATTTAATGATGCAATGTGGACTAAAATTCGTTTGTTCTCTGTCAATTTTGAGCTGATTTTGGTTAATGTAGTTCAACCTTTCCATTTCTTTTGTAGGCCCAAAATTGGGTATTATTAACTTTTAAAATTTAAGTATAAAAAATTACATCAATATTTCAGTTAAAATTCTACTGAATATTTGATATTAAAATTAGAAATGCTTACTATCGTCTCCATTGCTTTTACCAGACACAATGAAAGATTACATTTGTCATAATTACTTTTCCACCTCTTTACTAGTTACGTCAAAAAGACTTTTGCACATTATTTCCATCTCTATCTTTGATGCCTACTTTTTAAAATATTTTTTCTTTATTTCCACCTCTTTCCGTATATTTTACTACCTATACTTAAAAGACTTCCTTTATTTCACATCTTTCCCTATCTTTAACTGCCTATCCTTAGTTCAAATCCATAGGATTGACTAATTTTTTCTAAAAGAACTTTTGTATTACACCTCTTTCTCTATCTCTATTCATTGATCTTTTTAAAAAAAAAACAAAATTTGTCAGATTCTCCAACCTACTTACGTAAAAAATACAAGGACTATTTCTAACTCTTTCCCTATCCTCAACTCTTGATTTTTTTTAAAAATAAGACTTATTTCCACTTCTTTCTTATCCTTAACTATCTTTCTTTAAAAGAAATACGTCATAAATCATATTTACCAACTACCTACGTAAATATAATGATAATTGATAGTTCATTTAAAGAATCAACTAATAAACAAACAAACAAACCAATCCTTATTCGCACAAAATAGGGTCGGCTCTACATGAATTCTGATATGCCATTGTCCTCTATCATGAACCATATCCTACTTAATTCCTTGATGGGCTATATCTTTTTTACAAGTTACCTATCAAATCTTTTTCGATCTTTCCCTACCCCTCTTATGTTGACTACTCTCTCTAAATTCTACTCGCCTGACATGCGCTTTTATTGGTCATTTTAACGCATGACCTAACTATCTTAAGCGTGTTTCTCTCATCTTTTCATCAATAGGTGCAACTCTAATCTTATCACGAATATACTCATTGCGTATCTTGTCCATCCTAGTGTACCCACACATCTATCTTAATATTAGTATTTTTGCTACTCTCATCTTTGGCTTATGTGCAATTCACTGCCTAACATTTAGACCCATAAAGCATCACTGGCCTAATTTCCGTTCTATAAAATTTATCTTTAAGTCATAAAGGAATTTTACAGTCGCATAGTATTCGTGATGCCATTCTCCATTTTGTGCAACTCGCTTGTATCCAATGTGTAACATCTGATGCACAACTGTCTCTTATACGATCTATACCACCATCATTCTGAAGAACAAAACCTAAATACTTAAAATTTTCACTTTTGAGTATCTCTTGATCTCTGATACCGACCTCTATTCTATTCCTACGTACATTATTGCTAAACTTATTCCATATATTTTGTATTTGATATACAAAGTCTAAACCCTGTTGCCTCAAGTGTTTTTCTCCAGATCTCAAGTTTAGCATTAACCAAATCTTTTGTTTTATCTATTAAAATAATGTCGTCTGCCAAAAACATACACCATGGTATTTTCTTCTGTATTTACCTTGTAAGTTCATTTATGACCAATGCAAATAGATAAAGATTTAGAGCTGAACTTTGATATAACCTATGTTTATAAAGAACTCTCGTGTCAACCCTCTTGGTGTTCTTACACTTGTAATCACATCACTATACATTTCCTTTATTGATTTTATATATGCTAGTCTGACTCCTCTTTTTTCTAAAACTTTTCACATAACTTCTTTAGGGACTCTATCATCTGTCTTTTCTAAAAGCAAAATTAATAAAAATCATATGCAAATCCTTTTCGTTATCATGGTATCTCTTGGTAAGTCTCCTTAAGAGATGTATGGCTTCAATAGTCGATCTCTCTGGCGTGAAACCAAACTGATTATCTGACACCTTAGTTTCGTTTCTTAACCTTCTTTCTATCACTCTCTCCCAAAGTTTAATCTATGGTCATTAACTTACTACCTTTGTAATTCGCACAATTTTGTATATCTCTTTTATTTTTGAATTTGGGTATGAGAATACTCTTCTTCCATTGGTCGGGCATTTCTACTTTCAATATTTTATTGAAAATATTGTTAACCCAACTTATGCCTTTCTTTCCTAAGCATTTCCATACCTCAATTTGAATATCATCGGGGCCAACTACTTTTCCTTTCTTCTTCTTCTTCAAAGTCTCATCCATATCTGATTCCTAAATCATTCGATAATACATTATGTTTCTATACTCCTCATACTTATCTAACTCTCCCAAAATGATATCGTGTGTAATCTCCATTACCTTTATTGAAAATTGATGAATTGTATCTCTTCCATCTTTCTTTCAACTAATATTTTTGTAAAATAGTTATAGCTTATAATTTTCATAAAAAAGAAAATATTTACCCTATGTCTAACTAATAATTTCTTGAAACACATAATTATATCCAAGAAATATTTTTATTAGAAAAACTACAACAACAATAATAATATATCATATAACAAAAAGATTAGAAAAATTTTAAATCAATTTTCTCTTTGCATCTCCTTGCAACTTTATATTTATTGGAGCTCAACTATTCATTAATACATATTATTCTTAACTGATGATATAATTATAGTATACTAGAAAATAATTTAAATATCATGTCTCTTTTTTTGAACATTTTTCAGCATTATCGCATTTACTTGTTTTATATAGTGGACACCTAAAATCAATTGCTAAAAGCCTTTTTTTAACATCTAGAAAATAATTCTCATGTTTTTCATATATTCATAGAATCATGACATGTTTTTTTGTGTATTTATGTAATTTTAATAAATCAAATACTTATTGAGGTTTTAATCTTGTGTATAAGATTTAATTTTTTTTTTTCTTTGAGATAACTATATAACCTTTCAAAATAATTTTGTTAAAGAATGTGAATTTTTAAAAATTAACATGCAAATAAACATAAATTTGTGATTTTCCCGAACATAGCAGGGTTGTAAATGCTAATGTGTGTGTGCATATATATATATATATAAAGAAAGCTTAATTATAGTTTGCCCCTATAAATAGAGGTCAATCACAAATTGTAAATGCTAATGTGTGTGTGCATATATATATAAAGAAAGCTTAATTATAGTTTGCCCCTATAAATAGAGGTCAATCACAAATTATCCCATTTATTTATTTTATCTACAAATTACCTTAAAGCGTAATTAAGTGAGATTTTCCATTCAAATAGAGTTGTAAAATGTCATAATTACCTCCAATATTTTTAGTTACACTTTGCCACCCCAAATTTAGGGTGAGTTGCACTCTATCCCAAACTCCCTAACATTATTTTACTAATAATTTCCTTCCCAAAGCCAACATTGTTTTTTTTGGGTCAATTACATTTATCTCCCTTGAGGTTTGATCAAATTACCAAATAAGCCCTAAAATTTGGCAAAATAACAAATACCTCGTTGTAGGTAACTCTGTCCAAACCCAGCCAACCGTGATTGAGATATTACAAAATTGTCCTATATCCAGAAAGAGAGATTTATCTTCATCGAAAAATATGTAATGCACTAGTTTTAGGGATCTTTTTTCTTTTTTTGCTATGATGTGATTCAGGAGGCTTATATCAAATATTTTTGGTTTAACAAAAAAATTGGGGAGAAGTTGAAAGAGACGTTGAAATCCCAGTTCCAAAGCCAACTATGATGCATGATTTTGCAGACACTAAGAATTTAGATGTTATCCCCAATGAATAAATGTTTTTAAAGATGTTTGAAATGATTCCATCTTCCGGCGGTCGGTGGTTAAATTCGAGGACCAGCAATTCTACATCTTACAGGAGACCAATCAAATTAAAATCTTGAGGATCCAGTTACTAATTCACTACCACCAACCCTCACCAAACATACTGCATTTGCAATTGGGCATCTTTCCTTGTTTTGTTATTTTCCCCTCTGCTATAACTTGAGATTTGTAGATTCGAACTTTGTTGCATTATGTGAATAACTAATCTAAAGTTGTGGATTGTTGCAATTCAACTCATTTTCTGGCTTTTTTGGTGCTTAATTATGGATTTTATTCTTGAATCTAAATTACTTCTTCAGAAGTTTAGAGTGTGGAATTGAAAAAAAAAAGTTTTAGAGTGTGAAAATTTTGTAATGCCCATAGAGCAACAAATTTTGGTGTGATTTTGAACAATTTTCTGTTGGGTAATGAGAATTCCAAGTTTTAATTTTCTTTTACCGGAAAAACAAGGGCTTACTGAAACTCATCGGTGGCAATTGTGGTTATTATGTCTACACCTTCGGAGCTCATGTTCTTGATGTGTGTTCTTCCACTCACTTATGTCGCTGTTGTTCTTAAATTCGATAAAAAGGTCGTCGTCGGCATTGGTAGTTAAGAACTGTCAGAGCAACCAATTCTCACAATCGTTAGAGTCCTCCACCATAATTTGCTAAAAACCTGTTGAGGAGATCGAGAAGACTTTGTTCTTGAGTAAGAGTAGTGGTCTGATGGTTGTGATAACGGTAAAGGATTTGGCACGGCGGCGATAGACTTCAGAGTATAACGGCGGTGGTGGGATCTGGGATGTTTTTATGTATTAGATTATGGTTATTTTAGGAACAACACCTTTATTTTTTTGCTGACTTTGACGGCTTTTAGAAGGCAATGTTTGTTGATTGACAGCAAGGATGAATCAATTATAAATTTTTTATTTTTTAGGAGATGTTTGTAATTTTGCCAAATCTGAGGGTTTATTTGGTAATTTGGTCAAACAGGTAAATATAATTAATCCCTATTTTTTTCATCCATTATTAAAAAGACTTTTTTACCTACTATCTATGTCTCTCACGAATTAATGTGGTATTTTTTCTTGTTCATATCTATTTTTGACATGTCATCACATATTTATTCTATTATTATTATTTTTATTTCATCACATTCTTTTAATTAGTTTTCTTAATTTTTACTTTATTTTCTCTAATATTAATAATTAAGTATTTAAAAATCACATTATATGAGTAAATATGCTACTTTGAAATATATATATATACATATATATATGTATGTATATATATGTATTTAGAAAAAAGAAAAAAATCAGAAAAATAAAACTAGTGTATTTTCGTTTGTCAGTACTGTCATAGGCCCCCAAAATGAGTTGAATTCTTTATATTAATATAGCAGTGATGAGTCCGAGTCGTTCTATAGAGAATGGAGTCTATTGTTTGTACTTAAAATGAACAAGGGGGTTGTGAATAATGTTCACTAAGAAAACTATTGTAGGAATTGAAATTGAAGGAAATTCAATAAAACAAGAATCTTGGTTCCGGTCATATCTACCATGAAAATGTTTTCTATTAGTCAATCATCAATACCAAGGATAATTCAGTTTTTATACCAAACACTAATTGAAGAATTAACTCGAATTCTAATTCAAAGTTGATTCTTATATCTTTACCCAAGTTGGTTAATTTTTAACACGCGATCCAATAAATCCTAAATATGAAATTAATCCAAACACGCGCCAAAGATTAATTAATAGAAGTATTAAAACCAATAAGATTAACTAGACTAATATAACATAAACAAACGCGATTATGTCAATTAGTTGATTATTTCTCCTAAATTCTATAACGCTAATCGAGCAATTATTAAACCTAGTTGATTCATAGATTGAATTGAACAAAGTAGTAAAAAACAATCTAAATAAAAAACAATCTAACTATAAATTAATTCCAATAATTCACTATTTTGCAGTCATAGCAAATTAAAAAAAACAATCATAAAATTAACGCACAAAAATAATCAATACTTGATATAAAAAGCAAATAAATTCAAGTACAAAAGTCTCACAATACTTACTAGAATTAACCACGGCTTTAATTCCCTCGACCAAGAAAAGGTTTTAGGCACTACGTGCCATGGAATAATGCACAAGAATTTTTGCTGAAAAACTAACAATGAAAAACAAAGAAAAGTTGTCGTTCTTTATATTTACCCTATAAGGGATATTTATAGGGAATACGAGAGTTATAATCCCTACCTAAGAAGAAAGAGTCCAATCGGATGAAGAAATCTGCCGAAAAATAAAATCCCGTGATCCTGCTGTATCGCATGCATGTGCGCGCCTTGATCCTCGTGCATGTGCATGAAACGCTAAACTTCAAACTTGTTCTCAAGAAACAACGCACGTGCGGAGCTCTCATTCGCGGCCCCTAGAAGTTGTGCACCATCTTCAGCTTTGATTTTGACCACGATGCTCATGGAAATTGAAAAAGTGCAAAATACAAAAGTTATAGCTCTTTCTCTTATCTTTCCAACTCTCAAATCAAGTCAATCGGAGAGTGGACAAGAAAGTTGTGGCAACAATTCAAAATACGAAACAGCGTCCAGAATTTCTCCATACTCATGCACATTCTTATTCTTGGAATTTTTCTCCATCTTTTTCATCCTTTCAATCCTTTTCCACTTCAACCTTGTAAAAACTAAGGATAACCAAATTAAACCCAATATGACTCAAATCTTGCTTACAATACTTAAAAATGTGATAAATGACGCATAAAATATAGGAAAAGGATTTTAATAAAAGAAATTCAAAGATATGAATTACTAGCATCAATAATTTCTAAAAGAACACATTTTAAACCAAAATTTGACAATGTTGATTAAATAGCAATATTTAAGTACACATTATGAATCTGTTATTAAAAACAGAAATAAAAAATTGAGTTATAGTTTTAAACTAAAAAAAGATATTCTAAAATACAAATATAAAAATTGATGGAAACAGAAGGATGTGAAAGTGGTGGCATGACAAAATACACACGAAACAAGAAAAAATATGAAAAAATGAAAAAAAAAAATCATTCATGCACTTAATACTGAAGGGTAAATTTTTTTTTTTTTAATAATGATATTGAATGGAAAAATTAACCACCCTTAACTTTGAAAGACAAATTATTTGTAAAGCAATGTTAGGGTACCAAAATGAAACTCACCTTAATTTCAGGGTTGCAAAGTGTAAATAAAAATATTGGGGCCACTTATGACATTTTTATCATTTCATTTGGATGAAAAATTTAACTCCATTAAGCCTTGGGAGTAATTTATAGATAAAATAAATATAGGAGAAATTTAAAACTGGCACTATTTATAGGGGCAAATTATAATTAAGCCCATAAAGAACTAATAATAACTAATATGAAATTCAAGCTCTTCATCAAAATTATAGACAACGGAAGAAGAGAAAAAGAAAAGATAAACTTTATGTAACTTTATTCATGGAGTAAAATTGGCAGCACATAAACCTTAAGCAAGTTTTATGTAGTATCGTCTTGTATTTAGAATTTGTATATTGTCAATTTTGCCCTTGAAAAATGTGAAAATTTTACTCCATGATATACGTGTATTTCAAGAAAAAATGGCCGTAATTATGTTAAGGGACCAAAACGGTATATTTTACATTTGTAAGGTGTAAAAATGTATTGTTTTAAACGTGATGGACTAAAAAAGTATACATGTAAATGAAAGGGACTATTGTTTTCCTTTTTAATACCTATTGCAATTTCATGGAATACGACAACTTTAATTTTGAAAGAAATAGCATTGATTCGTAAATAAATATTTAAGCAAAAAGCCGTACACCCCCTTTAACTTTCATGTGTTACTGAAATTGCCCACTCAATTTTTTGTGGCCAAAATAGTCATTGAACTCTCAAAATCGTCGACTAATGCCATTCTATCCATTTGAGGCATAAAAGTGACCGTTAAGAGCAAAACGTAATTTGCACATGAATGTTTTAAAGGGTAAAAATGACCGTACAATAATTGGTTGTTTAATGTGCCAAACTAATATTTGTAAAATAATTGGTAGGTCAAATTAGAATTTTAAAGAATTCGGTCGTCTTCTTCTTCTTCCTACCCTTCCCCTACCCTCTCCTGCTTCATCTCTTCCTACTCCACCCTTAGATGCCAACTCTTCTTCTTCACCTCTTTGACGCTGCTCTCCATCCTCCTCCTAGTCGTCCCCTCGTCTAGCCTCCTTCACTTTCTCCATTGGTACCTGCTGATACAAAAATCTGAGCTAGTTTAGCCCATGTGCAGTATCATCCAAAGTAAGGTTGAGCACCGCGCGTAGTACCCACGTCCGGATCACCTGAAAATAAAAGGACGGGGCTGTGTCCCCCGGGATAGGTTCTGATGTTCAAGTCTGTACTTAGACTATAGAGTAAAATATAATAAGAATTCAGAGATTGAATAATAAGGAAAGTCCTTTTTTGAATCTGACCTGTCACTTTAATATTTATACCTGAAACAGATAGGTTGTATTGATCCATGGATCGAATATATAGTACTTGACCCATTTGAGCTTATTTGGACCGCAATGGTAAGATTACTAAAATATCCCCAATGGACCGCCAGGTTCGAAGTCACGTGTAATATTATCATTGGGTGTATTATTTTGGCATCATCATTATGCCCCCTGATCTCAAGTCAAAATTTTCTAGATTGAGAGTACCAAGTATTTGATGCCGTGTTAGCACCCTAGCCGGAGCAGTAGTGTTGACCGGAGCCAATCTCATGAGTTAGAAAATTATTTTTTTGGAGAAAAATATTTTTTTATATTTATTTGAGAATTATTTAAAAAAATTTATCTACCAGAGTAGAAAAATAAAAAATTTAATTACACCAGAATGTACTTGAATCAAGGCTTAGATTGCTGTATAGAATTTTTCTTGGAGTAAAATATCCTTGGAATTTCTCTGTCATAGGTACTAATACTGCTGTAGACTTCCCTATTACTGCAGAGTAGTGTTGTGGAGTAGTGTTACGGAATTTCCTACTACTGTGAAGTTCCTTACTGTGCAGAAGTTGTGGAACTCCCTATTGCTATGGAGTATTGTTGTGGAACTCCTTACTGTTATGGAGTAGTGCTCTGTGGAACTGTGGAACTCTCTACTGCGGTAGAGTAGTGCTGTAGAGCTCCCTACTGCTGTGGAACCCCTTACTACTGTGGAGTAGTGCTGTGGAACTCCCTATTACCATGGAATAGTGCTATGGAGTTCCCTACTGTTGTGCACTACTACTGTGGAGTTCCCTATTTCATACACTCTATTGAAAATATTCTCCCTAAGTCTTGTAGCACTCCTTTATTTATTTATTTAGCCAAACAAGGCCTTGGGTCTAGGTAATTGCGTGAATTACGTAGGCTGCCATGACTCTTGTCTTGGCCCATAACCCACAGCTGCCATTAATCCCTTTCTAGAAATTATTACTAGGGTCTAACCATCTTTCCTAAGATGCCATGGCCAATCATAAGGATGAAGCACCACAGCACGAGACAGGAAACAGTATTAACGAGGACAACCATTGTGTCCGGATTTCCAATACTGTTGTTGCTTCTCCTTGCCGAGGTTAATTGCAACTCTGAAGCTATTGTTGTTACTATGAGGATGGATGAAGTTGCTAACAGTCTAGTGGGGTTGCTGCCTTGATTTCCTCTAGCAACCAACTAGTCAATCCAACACCGTGGTGTGCCGAACAAGCAACAAGGTTTGTTGTCCACACAGGTATTGAAAGAATTGGCGGTGGTGTTCTGCAATCAAAAACCCATTATGGATTGCGCATCACGACTTCTATGGCTGACGTTGGTGCAGCTACTGATTCAGATGCCCATAAGTTCATGATGATTTTTGATGATGACACCGTTGCTTATGTTGAAGACGACGATGCCGTTGTTGACTCTGGGGCTGTTAGCATGCGAAGGGAAGGCCTAATTGCATGTGAAGTCTTGGCAATGGCTTCTCATACCAACCACACTACTGATATTGTTTTTGTGGCCGTTGATGGTTGTATAACTCATGACTCTATTGATATCACCACTCCATTCACAGTACAAATGAGGAAATTAACCAACACGTGAAAAAGTCCAATCATGTAACATTCTTTACAGCTCAAGCAACTAGTTAAGGCTTAGTAACTCTTGATTTCCAAATCAATTGGATCCTGCCTTCACGTGATTATGGGCATTTGTGATTACTAATGAAAAATATCATACCAAGTCAAAATGCTTTTGACAAAGTAATAAAATAGAATCCCTTGTCCCTTATGAAATTAAAGGCCATCCATGTGTTTGGTTATCAACCATGTGGAGGAAAAGTACTTAGCATTTGCACAAGTGTATTCCGTAGCTGTGGTAGGCATAACTGCTGTTTTGCCTTAAACCGGACGTGCCTTACTTGCAACTTTTATTTTTTTTTTATTTTTTTACACATGCCAATCAAACTTAGGGTTAGGCATTTGCATGCCTTACGCAAGGCAAAACAACTTCCTTAGCCTCTATGTGATAAGTTATGGCCTGGAGAAATATCACGATGCTGATTAATTCTTTAGACTTAAAGACCACCACAGAGAAGAATAATACCATGAACAATTTCACAATAACAAACACCAACTCCACAACATCCAAAGCAGACCACGATGTTTCTCGCTAGATGTGACAATGATGCACCCTCCTCTTCAGCCGACCATGGTTCTTCCTCAAACATGGATACTTAATTTTCCCAGTCAATCTTGATTCCGGTGATGACGCCAGGGATGCTCATGTTGAAATTGATGACAACCAAGGCTTTGATGATGACTAGGATATCAACAATTGTCTTGCACCCGAAACCATTGATGCCTTAGATTTTTTTTTTTTTACCTATGACGACGGAACCAGTTGGGATGTAAGAAAGGCATAGATGCTGCAGGGAGTGTTCCTGAGCCAGACGGAACTCAGCAACCTGTGCTTATGGGTGTCCGAGGTCTTTTACCGTATAGATGCATGGAGTGAGAAGAGACACTGTATACACTCAAGGGTGTGGTTTTTCATCGCGTAGACCTAGAGTGAACTTGTCCAGTACTATTACCTCATGTGTAGGCATGCCTCCTTTGCCCCCATATCCTGGCCGAGGTAGGGAACAGTCACACCATAATTCCAACATAGTAGTTGAGACCGAAGTAGCATCAGCATGGTGAATCATGTAGGGTTATGCTTCTTTGCCTTGCTACGGAAAAATTACAAAGGTTTCAAGGCGAGTGAAGGACCCTGATGATATTTAATCCAACCTTAGAATTTGATGATGGAGGGTTGCCTCTTTTTCTTTGTAAAACTTGTGTAGTTTTGTTTGTAGACTGAGTTGGGGCCTTTTCTTGTACTAACTCCACATATGTAAAGTACTTTTCATCTTTCTATAGTAGTATGCATTTATTTTTACTACTTGTTCGCAATATATTGGTTTTAGAACTGCATAGTCTTCCTGCCCCTCTTAGTCGTTTAGTTTCAACTGAAGTGACTAAGTGCCATTATTGTCCTTAGCATACTTAGACTTTTTTGTCCCTTGTTGTCAGTACTTTGGAGCTTTACCTTGGATGGTTGCACTTATGACACTAGGAAGGTTAAGTCTTCCTCGTTGAAGCAGGTATGGCATAGGTATTTCACTTTTGGAAGACCTTGGCATTAGTTTCGGAGGTACGAGTAAGTCCTATTTCAGGGAGAGGTACAACCTAGGTACTTTACATTAAAAGTCCTTGGAATTGCCCTTGAAGGGGTAAGTCCTACTCCAGAGAGTAGGTATGGTATAGGTACTTCACTTTGGAAGTCCATTCAATTCCCCTAGAGAAGTAAGTCCTAAATTAGAGAGTATGTATGGTATAGGCACTTCACTTTGGAAGTACATGGAATTGCCTCTGGAGGGGTGAGTCTTACTCCGGAAGTAGGTCTGGCGTAGGTATTTCACTTTTGGAAGACCTTGGCATTACTCTGGAGAGTAGGTATTTTACTTTGTTTCTCAAAGGAAATGGGTGATCCCGAAGGATGGTATTTTTTACTCTTAGGGTAAGACTTAGCTTTTAGAAATATTCACTTGAAAAGATTTAGGCTTGCCCCTAGAAGGATAAGGTGATCTTGGTGGACAAGATATTTGACCCTTTGAAGGGTAAGCCTCACTCTTGGAGTTAGACTTAACTTGTAGAAGTCTTCAGTTGCATCTCTAGAGAAGATGTATACTTACCCTCAGATGGATAAAGTGATCCCGGATGATGAGATATTTGACCCTCGGAAGGGTGAGCATCACCCTTGGAGTGAGACTTAACTTATAGAAGCCTTCAGTTGTGTAGATTTAGACTTGCCCCCAGAGGGGTGAAGTGATCCCGGAGGATGAGATATTTGTCCCTCGGAAGGGTGAGCCTCACTCTTGAGGTAAGACTTAGCTTATAGAAGCCTTCAGTTGAGAAGACTGAGACTTGCTCTCGGAGAGGTGTAGTGATCCCGGAGGATGAGATTTTTGGCCCTCATAAGGGTTAGTAGAGAGCAAACTTGGAAGGCACGAGTATGGCATGACCCTGGAAGTCATCAATAGAACTCATCTCTCAAAGGCGTGAGCAAGTGTTCTATCTCAGAGGTGTAAGTAGGGAGCTACCATAGAAGGGGAGAGTAAGGGTGACCGTAGAAGGCGTCAATAGAGCTCAACCCCAGAGGGCGTGAGCAAATATTCTACCCCAGAGACTAATTCAGAAGGTGCGAGTAAGTTATGACCTCATAAGGCATCAACAAGGTTCAACCATAGAGGATGTGAGCAAGTATTCTACTCTGAAGGGTGTAATTAGGAAGCGGCCTCGGAAGGCGCGAGGGTAGAAGCGATGTTGAGAAACTATTTCGTTGTCTTTGTCAGTGTTACCCTTGTGAGTGTTACGCATATTAGGTGTCATGTCTTTGTATGACCTTTAGTATAGTTTCCTACAGACAGCACCAAATGTTGATACAAAAATCTAAGCTAGAGTTAGCCTGTATGCAATATCATCCAAAGTAAGGTTGAACATTTGGCGATCTGGATGTGGGTACTATGTGCAGTGTTCAACTATACTAGAGTTAGCCCTTGAGTAGTATCGTCCAAAGTAAGGTTGAACACCTTGCGTAGTACCCATGCTCAGATCACTTGAAGATAAAAGGGTGGGGCTGTGTTCTCCGGGATAGGCTCCGACGCTCAAGTCAATATTTAGCCTACAAAGTGAAATTGTTTAAATATTCTAAATTCAATAAGATTTTAGAGATTTAATAATAAGGAAAGTCCTCTTTTGAATTTGATCTGCCACTTTGATATTTATAACTGAGACCGATGGATCGAATACATCCGTGGATCGAATATATAATACTTGACCCATTTGAACTTATTTTGACCACGAGGGTAAAATTACTAAAATACCCATAATGGACCTGGATCCAAACTCATGTATAATATTATCATTGGATGTATTAGTTTGGCATCATCAATACCTGTCAAAAAATACATAAATCAATTCCAATTTATGAATAAAAATCATTCCCAAATTTGAAGTTTAGCCCCAAAAAAAACTAAAAAAATATATCCCAATAAAAATTTTTAGTCTTTATCCTCTCCGCCGGCATCTTGTTGGCCTCCTCTATTCACTCTCTCCACCGGCAGTCCATTGAACCAACTACCTTCTTCTTCCCTAGTCTTTTTCTTCTTTTTTACCTTTATTTTTTCAAGTTGTCATCAAGACCATCTAGAAACTTTAGAGTTCTCTCACAATAAATCATCAAAGGCAATTTTTTTTTTTTTTTGCTTAACCATGTATTAGCCAATAAAACACAAATATCAGAAATCATCTTTTGTGTATTAAAATTTCATTGGCACATTTAATCAAACAATTTATGGCATAAAAAATTTGTTTCCCTTGAAAGAATTTGAATGCTTTCAACTAAATTAGATTCACTGCTATACAAAATCAACCACTAAGATCTCAATTCATTTGGCTGAAACTTTTTCTTCTCAGTTTTTTTCAGTGAAGTGTAAGGGTTAGAGTGGCTGATGAATTCTTGGGATGAAATGGCTTCAAGCCACTTTTGGGCTATTGGATCTGATTGCCGGATAATGGTGATGGTTTAGCCTTTAACATTTATTCTTTCTTTTTCTTTATCTTAAATTTCCCCCTTTCTTGGAAACTTCCTGTCGTGATGAGTTGGGGGACCAGTGGACAGAATATTTGATCAAGGAGGGTAAAGATGACAAACTGGAGATGACTTTCCAACCATCGGGAGGTGGGTTGGGGGGGATGGGAGAGGGGAAGAGGAGGAGTAGCTGCAGGAGGCGTGGGGTGGGGGAACAAATAGCCAGGTAACGGGAAAAGCAATTGAAGAATACAATTTTTTAAAATTTCAATTCCCACTAATTATTTTGTAAGTATTAGTTTAGCCCATTAAACAATCAATTAATGTATCAACATTTTTACCCTTTAAAAAATTCATGTGCAAATGACGTTTCGCTCTTAACGGATACTTTAATGCCTAAAATGGACGGAATGGATACTAGTCGATAATTTTGAGAGTTCAATGATTGTTTTTACCTCAAAAAATATTGGGTGGGCAATTTCAATAACGCGTGAAAGTTAAGGGAATGTACGGCCTTTTGCTCTAAATATTTTATTTTTAGAAGACTATTTAATGTAACAAAGATGTCAAAAGTAGAAAATTGCATAGGTTTGGTAAAATGTTCTTCAGTCAATTTCTTTGAAGAAAGGGTCAAGAATTCTCCATATTGATATATAATATTTATCAAATCTTTCACAAGTTTGTATCGATGAATATATTTTAGAATACAATTTTTCTTGTTATTATAGCATAAAGAAGTTCAAAGGTAAAGAGCAAAAAAGATGAAATTAACAGTGGTGACATGATTAGTCTACTACTAAATAATTGAGCTATTGAAAATCCCCCGAAAACCCATAATAATACAATTAGTACTACTAGTATTGGAGTACATGCTTTGCACATTTGGAAATACTAATTGTTTGATTTTTTATTGCCATAAATTAAAAAGTAAAGCATATTTAGAGATACCAACTGTTTGATTTTTTTAAAACACTTAATTTTCCATTTATATAATTAATGTTTCAACGTTTAACTAAGAGAGAATTTGTTGTAGTTTGTATGACTTTAGAGAAATATTTGCTCATAGGTGACTTTTATATATTTTCTTTAGATATACATTGTTGAAAATATAAGAGATCTGTTTAATTTAATAGTTCAAGCAATTTCGTAAAATCTGCTGCTGTCTCTTATAAATAATTGTGTTGTGAATAACACATCTACCTTACAGTTTTTAAAATAGAAGTCCATTTATCGATTGAGAATTATCGAATCATTCTACAATGAACTCATTGGTACTCTATTTAACTTCAAAAAATAGGAAAGTTTAAAATATTATCAAATTAGAGCACAATGTATAACATGAAATATATTAAACTTTATTATTATATCCATTATGTAAGTTTAGTAATCAAAGAGGGCAGTGTAGTTTTGAAAAATATTGACAATTTATAGTGTTTATTGAAATCCTTTATTCTCTGCAATTCAATTTTTACCCTAACAACTTTGAATTTACCTAGCGCATTACAGTATTTGCTTATTTTTAAATCCTTATACCTCTCTTGGAACCAATTTGATGAAGAAATCATTCGCGTGCAAATACTAAATAGCAATTTCTAGGTGGAAAAAAGCTCTTAAATATATAATTTGCACAACTATAGGAATTACATTATGAAAATAGTAAAAAAGTGAAAAATAATCTTATCTACCACCATTTAGCAATTTATGTCATGAAATTTAGTGATTAATTTAATATGTTAAAACTATGAATATGTATAGTAGTAAATTAAAAGTTAGATATTCAATATTATAAATTTCATTTGACAAAATAAGATCAACAACATATAGCTAGTTGTAGTGGCTATCATCTTGTACAGTAATTCAAAAGTAACAATAAACATTCAGTATTTAGGTTTTATTAGACAAAGTACACTTTTGTTAATATCTAGTTAGTAATTGATTTGATATTCCTATTTTTTAGTATATAATTTATACGGTTACTAATATTGAACATTAGATATTTACAGGTTCAAAGACAACAACAATAATTTTTTGTAGGAGGATAATATTATCTATTAAATATTTTAGTTAATACTCCTTCTGTCTCGTTTATGTTATCACACTTTCTATATTAGGATGTCCCAATAAAAATGTCACATTACTGAAAATGGATTATTTGTATTGTTTAAATTTCAAATTTACCCTTCCATAAAGAGATAAGCATTCAAAATATTCAAAAACTCCATTAAGCAATTGACCCAATAATTAATTCATCATCTTACTCTCATATGTTCTGTCTCTTCTCTCCTCCCAATAAAAACTTTCCCATTTCAAATATTTATCTTTTAGTGATATGAAATCAATTAAAATTAAAAGAGCATTTGTAGATATTTGATATAAATTAATAGCTACCTAAAAATTTGTGCAAATGTGTAAAATGATAATTATATTGGGACGGAAAGAGTATAATTTAGGAACTAATTTTTTATTAGGAAAAGTATAACTTAAATTAAATATGTGTTAATTATTAAAAACATGAAAAGGAAACTAAAAGTAAAGTAAGATTGTAATATAAGGATTATGTTCTTTTAAGAAAACACTTTTCTTACTCATCTAATCAATTTAATATTAATCGAAAAGAGAGGTTCTATATTATATTTATTTTTTGGTACATCACGTAGAAGTCAAATTCTTTTCATATCCTGGACATCAAATTTCTTTGGCATTATTACAAAGTTTAGGCAACAACATTAGAGACAAAATAAATAGCAATGGCGGAAGGAAGATGAAGATGTTAACAATATCTATGAAGGATAATGTCTTTGTTAAATCAAGTTTAGACTGCCTTGAGGTTTTTAAGCAATTTTATGTCTCTTTTGTTGTTTTTTTTTTTCTTTTTTTGTATAAAAAATAGAAAAAGATTTCAGAATTATTCTCTTAAAAGAATCCAAAAGTTTTATGTGTGATAAGTCTTACTTTTTTTTTATAAAGATAATTCTTACTATTATTTAACTTAATTAATTCCTAATACTAAATTTTTTTTATTTGCATACTTGTATAATCTCTAAATTCATCCTTGAAAAAAAGATACCAATTGGAGCTCTCTATTATATATAAAAATCTTGTTCTAAAAGTAAAGCAATTAAAAAGATTGAAATTATATTTTAAAATTGTGTGCTTTTTAAATGGTTAATAGTATTTTTTTTTTTGTATCGGAATATAGTCTTGAGGGCAAAAAAATTAGAACAGATTTTCAGTTTGGAAGGTCGAATTCATAATCATTTAGTTTCAAAGGTCACATTGGGACATTTGTTTTAGTTTTGAGGATCAAATTGAGATTCTTTGAATTTGGGGAACTACATTGGATTATTTTTTTCAATTTGGAGGGTCAAATTGAAACCTTTTCAATTTAAAAGGTCATTGAGATTTTTTCTTAGTTTTTAGGTCAAAATAGTTTTTAACTCTTTGAAATCAAAATAACCTAATTTTAGGTCATAGGAGAAATGTCTTACCACCTAAACTACACTTCGTCGTAAAAAATGATCAGTTTCTTTTAATAGTTGTTAATAAACTATTAATTTCTTTAATTTCTTATAAATGTTGTCAATCCATTAATATATCCACAACCTATATTTGTTGATAAAACAAACAATTAGTATTTCTTAATGTGTATAAGACGGATCGGCTGTATGAATCGTGCTACACCATTGTGCTATGTCATAAACCATATCCTTCTCAATTTTTAGCAAATTGTCCTAGATGGGCTATATCTTACTTCCAAGTTACCTGTCAAGTCTTTTCGGTCTTCTCCTACCCCTCTTATGTTGACTACTTTCTCTAAAATCTACTTGCTTGATAGGCGCTTCTACTGGTCCTCTTAACACATGACCTAACCACCTTAAGCGTGTTTCTCTCATTTTCTCATCAATAGATGCTACTCCAATCTTCTTATGAATATGCTCATTGCATATCTTATCTATCCTAGTGTACCCATATATCCATCTTAACATTTGCATTTTTGCTATTCTTATCTTTTGCTTATGTGTGTAATTCACTACCTAACACTCAGACACATAAAGTATCGTTGGCCTAATTGCCGTCTTACAAAATTTACCCTTTAGTGGTAAAGGAATTTTACAGTCGCATAATCTTTCTGATGTCATTCGCTATTTATTCTAACCCGCTTGTATCCAGTGTGTAATAACTCGATCTATACCACCATCACTCTGAAGAACTGATCCTACATACTAAAATTTTCTATGTCAAAGTACTTATAGGTACCTCTTGAACTCCAATACTAACCCTATTATATTTCTACGTGCTCCTTTGCCAAACATAAATTCCATATATTCTGTTTTCGATCTACTAATTCAAAACCATTTTAGCCACATGTGTCTCATTCCAAACCTCGAGTTTAGCATTACCCCATTTTTTGTTTTATCTACTAAAACAATGTCATCTACAAATAACATACACCATGGTATTTTCTCCTGTATGTGCTTTGTAAGTTCATCTATGACCAATGTAAATAGATAAGGATTTAGAGTTGAACCTTGGTGTAAACCTATATTTATAGGGAAATCTCGTGTCAACCTTCTAGGTGTTCTCACACTTGCAATCACATCCCTATACATTTCCTTATTATTCTATATATGATACTGTAACTCATCTTTTTTCTAAAACTCTCCACATAACTTCTCCAATGACTCTTTCATATGCCTTTTCAAGATCAATAAAAATTATACATAAATCCTTTTCCTTATCACGGTATCTGGTATAAACCTCGGTAAGTCTCTTTAAGAGATTTATAGCTTCAGTAATCAAACTCCTAGGCATGAAACCAAACTGATTATTTGATACCTTAGTCTCGTTTCTTAACCTTCTTTCTATCACCCTCTCCTAAAGTTTCATCATATGGCTCATTAACTTAATACCTCTGTAATTTGCACAATTTTGTAGATCGCTTTTGTTCTTGAATATGGGCATAAGAGTTCTCTTCTTTCATTGTTCAAGCATTTTTCTACTCTTCAATATTTTATTGAAAATATTGGTAAGCCAACTTATGCTCTTCTTTCCTAAGCATTTTCATACCTCGATTGGAATATCATCAGGGCCAACTGCTTTTCCTTTCTTCATCTTCTTCAAAGCCTTTTCCACTTTTGATTCCTGAATCCTTCGATAATACATTATATTTCTATACTCCTCAAACTTACCTAACTCTCCTACAATGATATCGTCTCCATTGCCTTCATTGAATAGTTGATGGAAGTATCTCTCCCATCTGACCTTTCTTAATTTCCTCATCTCTTACTAGCACCTTATTATTTTCATCTTTGATGCACTTGACTTGAGTTAAGTTCTTCGTCCTATAGACCCTTGCTTTAGGAATTTTATAAATATCTCGTTCTCCCTCCTTAGATTCTAATTTTTGATAAAAATTTTCAAAAGCCCTATCCCTCGCTTCGCTTACGGCTTTTTTTTGCCTCCTTTTTAGCAAGCTTATATTTCTTAATATTTTCGTCACTTCTACAACTATATAGAGCCTTATAGTTAGCCCTCTTAACTTTGATTTTATCTTGTACACCTTCATCCCACCACCAAAATTCTTTGTTCATGGGGCATAACCTCTTGACTCTACAAGTATCTTTTTAGCTATTGTTCGCACTCTAGTTACCATGTCATTCCATAAAGTGCCAGATTCTCCTTGTAAGTTCCAAATACTTTGCTCTAACAAATCTTTTTTAAAAATTTCTTCTTTTCCTTATTTAATTTCCTCACTTAATTCTAGGAGATTCTTAGGTCGGTTCCTATGCCTAGTATGATGTTTAAGCCTCAAGTCCACCACCAAAAGCCTATGTTGTGAGATTAAACTTTCCTCATGTATGATTTTACAATCTCTACAAACTCATCCGTCTCTTTTTCTTATGAGGAGGAAGTCAATCTGTGACTTTGTGGAACCACTTTTAAAGGTAACTAAATTTTCCTCCTTCTTGTTGAAAAAAGCATTGATAATGCAAAGGTTGAATGCCACTCCAAACTCTAAGATTGATTTTCCTTCTTCATTTCTTCCCCCAAACTATATCCACCATGCACTTCTTCATAATCCTTATATATATATATATATATATATACATATATATATATATATATGGTTATAATATATGCATAATTATATTTAATGAGAAATTTTATTTCAATAAGTTATTTTATAACTTTACTTAATATTTATTTTCAATTTCTAAATCTATCCCAAAATTCTACTTTAAAATTTAATTCAATCAAATTTAATTTTAAACTATTGATAAACTCTCAAAAAGTTAGCTTTTATTTCATGTGTACCTTTATAGGATTTTTATGTCTTTAAGGGTCCAAAAGTATAAGTGAAACATGTAAATTCATTTTTCACTTAAATTTTTTATTTTTATTATTGCTTGATATAAAACTCATCCCAAAAAAAATATTTCGTACTTTTTTTCTAATTTCTAAAACTCATTCATAATATTCTATTATATAAGAACATTTATTTCAATCAAATTTATTTCCTGATATGAAGTCTTAAAAGTAGGTTTTATTTCTTCTTTTACTATTTGAGGAGTATTTACATAAATAGTCTAAAATTATAAAAAAGACCTTCAAGTTGGGAACATAACAAAGTCATTAAATTTTATAGTAAGGGTAGCTTGGGAAAGAAAATCAAAAACTAAATCAAATTTCTTCATTTATTATAGTATATATTCAATTAATTTTTCTTAATAACTTTCTTTAATATTCGTCTTTTATTTCTAAATCTATCTTAAAATTCTACTTGATGAGGAAATTTGTTCCAATTAAATTAGTTCTACACGTAAGTATAAAAAATTTAATTTTATTTCCTATGTACCTTTAGGATTTTTTCTAGTCAAGGGTCCAAATGTATAAATGAAATATGTAAATTTATTTTCAAGTAAATTTTATTTTTTATTATTGCTTTATTTCTAAAATCCATCCCAATAAAATTATTTCTTATTCTTCTTTAATTTCTAAAATTAATTCATAATATTCTATTACATAAGGAAATTTTCTTCGATCAAATTTATTTCTTAATATGAAGCCTTAAAAGTAGGTTTTAGTACCTCTTTTACTCTTTGAGGAGTATTTACATAAATAGCCTAAATAATTATAAAAAAGACATTCAATTTAAGAGATATAACAAAGTAATTAAATTTTATAGTAAGGGTAATTTCGGAAAGAAAATCTAAATCATTAAATTATATTGGCTCTTTTAATATAGTACTAGTGTGGGAGTACTGCTTTGCATATTTGGAGATATGTTTTAATTGTTTGATTTTTATTGCTATACATTAAAAAGTAAAGTATGTTTGTGATATAACTATTTGATTTTTTTAGTTCACTTAATTTTTCACTTATATAATTTCTATTTCAACGTTTAATTGAGTCAAAACTTTTTTTGTAGTTCGTATGAGTTTAGGGAAATATTTGGTGATAGGTGATTTTGTACATTTTCTTTAGATATACTTTGTTAGAAATATAAGAGATTTGTTTAATTTAATAGTTCAAGCAATTTCATAAAAGCTAAATAATTGTGTGTATAATATATATACCTTGTAATTTTTTAGATAGAAGTCAATTTCCTCGATTGAGAATTATTGAATCATTGTATGATAAGCTTATTGGTACTATTATTTAATTTTAAAAATAGGAAAGTTTAAAGTATCACAAAATTGGAGTACAATGTAGACGGGAAATATATTAGACTTTATTATCATATCCATTTTGTAAGTTCAGTAATCAAAGAGGGTAGTGCAGTTTTAAGAAAATATTGACAATTAATAGAGTTCATTGTAACCTTTTATTCTCTTTAATTTTCAAATTCTATCATAACAACTTTGTATTTATCAAGTGCATTAGGATATTTGATTATTCTTGAACCCCTATACCTTTCTTAGAACAAACTTGATGAAAGAACCATTCATGTGCAAATACTAAGTAGCAATTTATAATTTAGGAAACAATAACTCTTTTATATATATACTTTGCACAACTATAGGAATTACGCATTGAAAATAGAAAAAAAAAGTGAAAAATAATCTACAACCATTTAGCAATTTACGGTGTCAAATTTAGTGATTAATTCATTATGTTAAAACTATCAATCTGTATAATAGTAAATTATAAGGTATATATTCAATATTATAAATTTTATTTGATAAAATAAGATCAACAATATATAGCTACAATAACTATCAACTTGTATAGTAATAATTCAAAAGTAACAATAAACATTTAGTATTTAGATTTTATTAGACAAAGTACAGCTTTAGTTAAAATCTAATTAGTAACTGACTTGATATTCTTATTTTTAGTATGTAATTTATATAGTTACTAATATTCACCATAGGTATTATCTAATGTTTTGTAAGACAACAATAATTATCTATTAAGAATTTTAGCTAATATAATTTAAGAACTAATATTTTGTTATAGGAAAATCATAGCTTAGATTAAATACATGCTAATTATTCAATATAAGAAAAGGGAACTAAAAGCCGAGTAAGAACTGCAATATAATAATTATGCTCTTTTAAGAAAAATAAAATAAGTATAGATCATATTTTTACCTCCTTGCCTACTCATCCAATCAATTTAATAATAATAAAAAATATAGGTTCTACATTATATTTATTTTTTAGTATGCTACACAGAAGCCAAATTCATTTCATATTTTGATGTGTCTAAATCTTTCATCATTAAAAGCCTAGACAACAATATTAGAGATAAATTAAATGGCATTAGCAGAAAGAAGGTGAAAATGTTGACAATAGCATCTATAAAGAATAATGTGTTTTTCAATCTAAATTTAGATGGCCATGAGTAGGAGTGTTCATGGTTTGGGTTACTGGATTGGTGGATTTTCAAGCTTGTATTGAAAAAATAAAACAAAACCCAACCCAAATAATATTGAAACTCAAGTAAACCCAACCCAAGTATTACTTGGGCGGGTTACTCGAGTTTTCGGATTACTTGGGCTAAAATTTTTCAACAAAAATTGATAAAATATTAGTGTAAGATCATCAATTATAAATTATGTTTTGTCAAAAATGAAATGGTTAACTCAAGAATGAAAAAGAAAAAATTTTAAAACAAATTAAATGAATGTTAGGTGAATAACGAAAAGAAATAAAGTATTAGTTATATGAAACAATTAGGAAAATAATTAAAAATAAAAAATTATAAGTAAATTATATAGGGTTATCCAGTTATTCGATTGAGTTGAATTTTGAAAAACAAAACCCAACCCAATATGTTTCTTGAGGCTTTTTTTCTTTATGATCTAACAATAATGTAACCATTAAGATTGAAAGTATATTTTAGAATTGAGTGCTTTTAAAAGGTTAATAGTATTTCTTGTATTGGAATACAGTTTGAAGGGCCAATTAGAATAGATTTTTAGTTTGGAGGGTCAAATTGATAAATTTTCACTTTTAGGGCCACATTGGGACATTTCTTTTAGTTTTAACCTTGTTTTCCTTTATTTGTCAAACTAATTTTTCTTTTTCTTTTGATACTTTTTAATTAATTATTAGTTTCATTAATTGTAAATAAATGTTGTCTAGTCTATTAATGTATCCACAACATATATATGTTGATAATAATCATATGCACAATTCTATTTCATGAGATATTTTATTCTATTGAGTTTTTTTTGATAACTTGATTTAATATTCATATTTAATTTCTAAATACATCCCAAAATTCTACTCTATGAGAAAATTTACTTCAATTAAAGTTAATTCTATATGAAATCTCACAAAATTACTTTTATTTTATGTGGATGTATCTTTTTAGGATTTTTTTTCTCTTTAATGGTCCAAAAACATAGGTGAAACATGTAAATTTATTTCGAAGCAAATTTATATTTTTATAATTTCTTAATTTCTAAAACAAATCCCAAAAAAGTTCCTAATCTTCTTTGATTTTTAAAACTCATTCCTAATATTCTATTACATAAGCAAATTTATTTCAATCAAAATTATTTCCTAATATGAAGTTTTCAAAGTAGGTTTTATTTAATCTTTTACTCTTTAAGGAGTATTTACATAAATAGCCTAAAGAAAGGCATTCAAGCTGGGAATAACTTGAGAAAGAAAATCTAAAACTAAATCAAACTTCTTCAATTATTATAGTATATATTCAATTATTTTTTAATAACTTTTTTTTGTATTCATCTTTTATTTCTAAATCTATCCCAAAATTCTGCTCTATGAGGAATTTTGCTTCAATCAAATTTAATTCTAAATATGAGTCCAAAAACTTTAACTTTATTTTCTATGTCCATTTTAACAATTTTTTCTCGTTACAGCTCTAAAAAGTATAAATAAAATATGTAAAATTTTCTAAAATCCATCTCGATAAAATTATTTCCTCTTATCTTCTTTAATTTCAAAATGTCATTCCTAATATTCTATTACATAAGGAAATTTACATCAATCAAATTTTTTTCCTAATATGAAACCATAAAAGTAGGTTTTATTTTCTTTTTTACTCTCTAAGGAGTATTTACATAAATGATCTAAATAATTATAAAAAGGTATTCAAGTTAGGGGATATAACAAAGTAATTAAATTTTATAATAAGGGTAATTTCGAAAAGAAAATCTAAATCACTAAATCATATTAGCTCTTTTAATGCAGTATAGATATAGATAAATAGAAAAAAAATTAATATGAATTTATCATTTCTCTACATTTCACTCAACCATGACGAACCTTTTGTCATTTATTTTAATGTTTTCTCTTATGTACTTTTGTTCACAAGCAATAATAGAGATCCACTTTTTGTCATCCTATACTCGTCTCTTTATTATTTTTTTTTAGAAACACTAATAAAATGTAAAGTTGAATATCACCTTTCTGTAATTTTAATTTCTATTTATTGTATCTTTTGGGAGCTTGTGGGGTGTAGAAGTTGAGAATATCAAGAATTCGTTGTCATGAGAGACAATATGGGTAATTGGGTTCAATCAAATTTTCATTACAGGTAAAATTAAAACTCAAACTCATCACATGTTTCATTTATAATTTGTACACAAAAAGAAGATATATAAGACTTATAAACTGAGAAACTAGTGACTTTAGACATTATATTACAACTAACACTGTGAAATGTTTTATCTCCTTACAAGATATTCTCATCCCATTTTCCATCTCTCCAATTTGCGATGAGAATTTCAGGGACTTTAACAACTTTTTGGTACTCCTCACTTCCTTTATCCTGCAGCTTCATTACCAACTCATTATCCATGTTAAAAAAGCCAAGAACTTGGAGCTCTTTTAAGTTTTGGATACCCCAAGGCAATTCGTGGAGTCACTTGTTTACAATCTGCCATGAGTAGACATTGGAGACAAGGCAGTGCGTCCATTTCCACTCTCATCCATTTCAGTTGTTGTAATCTTTGGAGATCTAATCTCTTGAGCTTTCGAAATCCTCCAGCCTTGAAACACAATTGCTTTCCTTCATAAGCCTTATTGAATATAATCTCCACCAAATTGGGCAAATCTTGAAGGGGCTCCAGTGGATCTTCCCTCAACTCACTCCCAGATAGGTTAATTGCAGTTAAGCCCTGAAGAGAAGACAACCATTGCGGTACCTTCTCTAATTGCCCTATCAATTTTAGCACTTGAAGAGCTCGAGGAGTTGGAGATATGGGATGTTGAAGATCAAGGATCTCATCTTCTTTGATTGAATAAACAAACAATTCGCGGAGATTGATTAGCTTTCCAAGAGAGGAACAAATCTCCTTTCCATCTTCTTTTCTAAGCTTTGTAATGCTTAATTCCCTCAATTGAGTGAGTTTTCCTATCTCTATCTTACTATTTCATCATTATCTGCATCTATTGAACGTAAAACCTCCAAGGAAAGGAGCCTTCCAATTTCACGTGGAGCCTTGAAACCACGGACAGCAAAATTCGTTGAATAATCACCTTGATGAAATACTAACAGCTCGCGAAGTTTTCTGAGCTTTAGAATGCCAATCGGTAGCTCCATCACATGGGTGTCAACCAAATAAAAATATTCAAGGTTTTGAAGCTTACCGATGGATTGCGGGATGATTGCAACTCCGGTACCCGCTAGATTTAGATATTTGAGATGAAATAATTTGAAAACTTCCTTTGGGATACTCCTCAATTCTGCTCCATCTAAATCCAAAACATTGAGCAGCTTTGGAAGACCAATTAAAAGCTTAGATAACGAGGAGTCGAATAGCGGATCTTTGTTTTCAAAGATTACCAAAGAGCGAATATGGTTAAAGCGGTTGTATTCATGGAGATTCTCAATGAATCCATGAATTGCTAGGCGTCTAATATTATCAACCATCTGGCAATCTTGTATAGTCTCCACTGGTAGCTACCGTCACTAAATTTTGTTCCCTTGATTTGGTGAGAATGATTCCTCGCAAAATGTCATGGATATTGCAATGTGTTATGGTTCCCTCAGGTTTTAATCCTACCACTTGGATCAAACTTCTGTTAATGAGTTCATTGAGATATCCCCTAGCAACTTCTACAATCATCATTCCTTCTTTTTCCAATATGAATCCTTCCGCAATCCACTGTTGAATTAACATTTTAACACTCACTTTCCAATCTTCTGGATAAATGCTCATATACAATAGACAACTTTTGAGAAACCAAGGTAAATCATTATAACTCAACAAGAGAATCTTCTTAACTCTTTCCAATTTCCCAATTCCTTCCAATTCACCACCAAGGCTCTGAAGAATCCTCCCCCATTCATCTACTTTGCTCTTGTCCTTTGAAGCCAAAACACCACCAATCGAAACAATCGCAAGAGGCAAGCCCTTGCATTTATGAAGTGAATTCTTCTTGAAACATCCTCCAAATGAGGAGGGCAGCAATTATCCGCAAATGTTTTACTGCAAAACAGAGTCCAAGACTCTTCATCAGACAAAAATTGCATCTTGTGGACATAGTCGTTGGATTTTGTGCAACATCCAAACGCTGTGTCTGATATTCGTGTAGTGAGCATTATACGACTACCACAAATGTTTTCGGGAAAGGCATACTTGATTGCCTCCCACGACTCCAATTTCCATAAATCATCAAGAACAATGATATAGGAGTACTTTTTTTCTAGTAGAAAATCTTTGACGAATGCTCTTAACTTATCACCATTCATGGACTCCACTTCTTCAGGGGCTTGCTCCTTGATTTCTTTGAAGAATTGTTGAATTAAGTCTTTGAGGACTTCCTTCATGTGAAATGTTTGGGAAATAGTTAACCAAGCATGGAGTTGGAACCGTCTCTTCACATTTGCATCTTCATAAACTCTTTTAACCAAGGTGGTTTTCCCCATTCCCCTCCATGCCAACAACCGAAACAACTTTCAAGTTGGAACTGCCATCTAATATTTGTGAAATAAGCTCTCTTTTGGGATTTTCAATTCCTACAAGCTCAGCTTCTTCAAGTAGGAGTGCATTTCCTCGAAAATGAGAGACAACATCTTCCACATCAACAGAGGAAGAGCCTCTTTCAAAAAGACCGTAATCAGACCGATATCTCTCATGTCTTTTAGAAATATCCTTTACTCTGCACTTGATGTTTTCAATCGTAGAAGAAATACGATGGCGAGCTCTTATATTCTTTATCGAGCAATAGAAATTATGAATGCAGCCATAGAATCCATCAGGACGGTCGCGTGCAAACCGTATTATAAATTCATCTAAAAGATCTTGTGTATCATAAGCAACCTCTCGAACTTGCCCGACCCATTCTTTAAGCTCAGAAACATCGTCCTGTTTAAGTTCAGCATATCTAAGAAAAGCCCTCATGCTTCCAAGTTCGTCTTTGAGGAATTGAATTTTTGACGTGTGTTCAAGTCCACCCAAACGAGTACTCTGAGTAAGAAGAAAGGTTGAAATCTGTTGGAGTAGAAAAGATACAGCACTCTCTGCCATTGATTCTCAAGGTAATTTGGGAGTAGCTTGTTATTGGTGGCTGCTTGGTTGAACGAACGAATGATGTTTTAAGACTTGATTTATTATACCAATCCGCCCAATACACGTAAAGTAGGAATATATATCATACCAATCCGCTCAAAACACTTAAAGTACAAAGTTTCCGAGCAAAGCAAGTCTGTAGAATCATTTGTTGGGATTAGATGGAATTGCATTATATTCTTGTGGCAAGTTCCAACCAATTCGTGCAACTTAAAGAGAGAGCTCTTGACTGGGAAGACACAACACAAGTATCTTTTTGTCGTAAGATGTTCGTTGTGTGTTTAAGGCATGGTGTCCTACTGCAAAACAAGGCACGGTCTAAAGGATTACTTGGGTTTTTATTTGTTGACAATTGATATCTAAGGTTAATATCAATAATGGGCTCAAAATGATAACTGATCCAAAGGCCTATCAGAAAAGCAAATTATTAGGCTTAATGAAAATCAGACCAGAAAAATAAATATTGTAAAAATATTGAACGATGACACACTTTGTAGATTAATTTTGAGTAATAGCACCACATTTCTTTTTAATTTTATTATAATCACGGACAATATTAATGATAATAAAAAATAATGTTTAATTTAACGTAGATAGTTAAGGATCTTTTATATTAATTTTTTTTTTTACCCTGTAGTTGCTTGACATGTGTATTTTGACTTATAAATACTATTTTGCTACAGTTCATACATCAAATATAGTTGTCAGGGGTAGATGCAAGAGTTGAATTTTAGGGACGGCAAAAATTATATATACATATTTTTAGGGAGATAGTTTTATATTTTTTGTAAAATTTTAGGGGATAAATCTAATTTTTTAAGGGTGCTATTGAAATTTAAAAAAATGATCAAAAAACAATATATTTTTGAAACTTTTGGGGGGTACAATAAGACTATATAAATACATATATAAGAAATAATTTATTATATTCTCTAAAATTTTGGAAAATAAACTCTAATTTTTATAATAATTTAATAATTAGCGCTGAATAGTCCTTTTAGGATGCTACGTTTGTGTATAGTACATCCAGTCATTAGCCAAAGTTAATATAGGATCTACAAATGGTCTTCCATAACCACTCTATCACCCATCACAAAATATGTTGCAAATGAGTACTGTTGGTGCAAGACTCCGACCCAACTGGAAGCTATCCTGCAAACATATCAGAAACAAAGTCCTTAATATTCTTAGTATCGGGTAGCCTATCAATTATGAACCTACTAAATTCTGAAAAAAAAAAAAAAAGCTCAACATCGTCCTCAAAGAAAATATTTAGGTAAACTCGATTTTTGGTCCCACCTGTCTCTTGGTCAAATTAAATATTAAAGAATCTTATTTACATCAGCTGATGTCATAGATTCTCTAAAATTTAATCCACACCACAGGATATGGTTACACGTGGAGTCAAAAATCGAATCTACCTAAGTATTTGTCCATCCTCAAACAGAAAGGATATACATCTAAAATAAAGAACATGATCATAAAGTACAACCCAATAGCTGATGAGCCCAAAAGGACTTTCTTCTCACTAATTTCTAATTAACACGTACTTCAGTAACATGCTAAAAATGAAAAAAGAAAAAAAAAAAAACAAAAACAAAAACTACGAAGAGAAATCACAAACAAATGAGAACATACATGAAAACACCATTAGTTAGTCTCTTCTCATCATGTTAGAGTAGATGTTCAAAGTGTCGGAAATCCAAAAATTAAATGGGGATACAAGCAAAGTTCAAAGAAATATGGAGAATGTCCATCTACACTGGATTATACATCACTTTTAATGGAAGGGAGGCATATGCCTTGAAAGTTTGAAAACACCAAGTAAAATCATCTACAAGTATCGCATTCCCCTTTTTAAAGTTGTCAAAAAGGACGCATAACGTTTTGTTAATGCAGCATGCGGTGGCACCATGTCTGATGCTCTTTTAGGTTGAGAAGTAGATCTATATTCGTTGCTTGCTTCTCCCCCAAAAAAGTAGTGTATGATACGATTTGCTGACAGGAACAACATATGAAGCTTGTTGCTTGCTAAAGAGAAGAGGTAATTGCTGCTTTTAGAAAAGCAAAACGAAACATTCGAAAGAGCGAAACATTAATTTGTGATCTGGAAAATCACCCTAGTTCAATGGAATGGAACTTATAAAGTCTGTCTAAAGTAATGTCTACTAGCCCTCAATTTCTTGAGCTAAGCAAACTCCAATTTTCAAATTCATAGCAAGAGTTTAATTTATTTACATGGGTAATTTCTTTTGAAGGTTGGATATAATTATATATATATATATATATATATATATATATATATATATACACACACACATACTAGAAAAAATACAAATGTTTTGCAAGTGTAACACTCCTTATTAATTTATTGGAAATTTTGACTTCTTATTCTACCACTAAATCTATTTCTACAAGATAATGTCATTAAAGGTAAGAGTTTCGTAATTGAATATAATATTAAAGACATATTAAATAGATAAGTATTTTTAAAATTCTAATTTTTATATTAGGGATAAAGACCATTTTGATTTCTTATCTTTGATGTATGCCTTAATGATGAAAACTAATGAAGTAAATTTCATAAGTTTCAGACTTTTAATTTCTAGTCATTTGTGTTTAAAGGCCACGTAATGTACACATGACCTCATTATTATCCATGAAACTATTTAACTAAGGCTATATTAGGCATGACAAAAATCATTAAGAACTTGTTAGGTGTGAAACTATTTAACTAAGGCTATATTAGGCATGACAAAAAATTGGTGGCAATATTCTTAAAAATAAGTAATTAAATAGATGAGGAGTAGTTTAATAATGTTGTATTATAAAGATTTGTATTTCATTAAGGGCGGATATTTTAGGTATCACAAAAAAGAAAAAAAAATGGTTATATTTTCCTATCGAGATATATATATATGCCGTATTGCTTGCCGAAAAGTGCATACCTACTAAGTCTACCCCATGTATTTGGTATTATAAAAATTAATGTACCTCATTTTTGTACCCGTACCCCGTATTGCAACGAATTACATATTGTGCAACACTAGATTAAACATTAAATATTCTGAAAAAAACTATGTCAAAAGATAGAATTCTGAAAGCAAGTAACAAGTTGTGAATTTAAAATTGTAAATTCAGGGGCAATCATGGAAATAGTATTTTGCTTATGTTGGATTTATAAATTGCAAGGCTGATGAACAAGTCACCAAATTAAAGAGCATCTTCCTCGGCCACGAAACATGTTTGCATTTAATTGGCCGAACTTTAGGAATTTCTATCTTGTAGCTCCCAGAAAACCATCTCTCCTCGTGTCCAAAAACCCTAAAAGTTCTGATCTCATCTCTTCTTGCACTTGCTGACAATGTAAACTAAGCATATCAAATGCCATTCTTGAAGCAAATTGCAAATAGAAAAGGCACCACATGTGCAATCATCTCAAAGGGAAGAATGAAACACTTACCCATCTTATCGACATCCCACGCATATACAAAAGCTACATAACTGCAAAACCAAATCAACATGTCCACAATTTGAAATTTCAGAAAATGGCTCAACAATTAAGCAAAGCTCGTCAAAAGGGGCAAAAGTAGCATCATAAGAAAAGCTGCTAAGTAATTGTTTGTATAATGGGGTGTTTGTTACCTACCCAAACGAGCTTTCCTAAAATTGAAGTCAATTCAATACTTTCAGGTGCTTGCTGCAAATTTTAACCTGGGGCATATAGATGATACCCCTCCAAAAGTACAGAAGTCCACTTGCATATGCTGTTGCTACTCAAGTTAATATTTATGTGCCAAGTAAAAGCTAGTTTTCATTTTACTTTAATAAACAAATTTCCATCACCGAGCAAAATAATTCTTCACAATTGATTATGCAAGCTACCAGGAACAAACACGATCAAACAGATTATTACATGAGGTAATCAAAAAAATTAGGTTATTCAATTTCTCAAAACTGCCAAACTCTGAAATAATTACACTTGTAAAAGTTAATAGAAGATAACAGGAACAAACACAATCCAATAGACTTAGCCACGCGAATATTCAGGTAATTCTCTTTCTCAGAACCATCCTCCATATCTATTCTATTTACTCATACTTACTATTTATTGCCTTCAGATTTAATAATGCTAAACTAGTAAATGATTTGGTTCTTGTAGAAATAAAAAGTAAAGAAATCAGACACTAAATTTGACCTTCCACTCAACCACTTTGAACAAATAATATTCTATGCCATCAAGTAGTGCAGTTTGGATATAATGCATGTGTCCATATGAATACACCTAAACAGTTTCTTCTGGTTTAAGAAACATAAGTTAATGTAGATTTTGAATATTCCATAAATAGCATCTTGGTTTCCTGCACAACCATAGGTTAGAGGTCCATTACCAAAATAGACTTCCACAATGGAGTTCTGCTAAATGGAACTTGCTACAAAGGCTTAGCTGCTCATCAAGCACCACTTCACTTAAATAATTTCGGCACCTCCACTCGACAAAAGGTACATACATATGCACGTAGATTCATTCTACCTCTAGTTAACTCTAAAACATATAGTGACTATTGTGATTGCCAAAGATTGCAACATAAATACCAATTGACACTATAGAACCTTGTGTTAAAATAACGGCCAACTTCTATAGGTAAATGCAAGCTTAAGATGAACCATGACACATGTATGTTGGGATACCAAATTAACTTTAATATCATGACAACCAACTTTATCATAACTGAATCCTTCATGTTTAATCATCAAGAATATAAATTAAAGACTAGATGATGCGGAAGTGTGAAGTTATGTGATTCTTGAATACCCGGATGTGATTCTTGAACCTACGAATTTAATTCTTGAATATTGTGGTTATGGATCTTCCAAATTACTATGTATGTATTTTAGAGAATATGGGTCTCACTTTCTTATTATGGAATGTCCAGAAAAAGTAACTTACGTAGAATTTGGGGACCATAACTTACATATAGAGATATTTTCCTTATTCTCCAAGTTTTGCCCATCATAAAACAGGAAATAAAATTTTAGGGTATCTATACATAAAAGCCTATACTAATTAAATGACTTAAACTAATTATCTTAAACCATATAATATCACTTTATATTGGATCAATTAATTATGATAGCACATAACGCACAATTAATATAAATGTAAATGTCCAAAATCCAATATTCTCTTACTTGGACTACATATGTAGTATTGCATAAAACATTATGAGCTCAAAACCTTTTGCCATCATGACCGAAGTCATACCTGAATAATCTCATCCATTAATCATGTCAATATAGGATCAAAAAGATTTTTGTTATATTAATCGTAACTAAACCCATTCTTGGTCAGATATATCAACACAACCAAATGACATAGATTAAGTATGGATGTGTAGTATAGAAATTACATATAATATGAACTTAAACATGCTTATACTTCCAACTAGTTCAACTTTATTCTTTATAGAGATCAAATTGAAATTGAAGTTAGAGTAAAATATAAACTGAATACTTTATTTCTGAAACTGAATTCTTTATTTCTACAGAAAATATCTATAACCATGAGATGTGTCTTAAAAATAAAAGTATATAAACTGAATATAAACTCCCACTAATCTTGAATATTCTCAAACACTATAACACCCACATGAGTAATGTGCTCATGAAAGACTTTTGGTGATAATCTTTTAGTAAGCGAATCCGCAATCATGGAGCTCATACCAATATACTCTATAGACACCTGACCATTCTAAACTCTTTCTTTAACAACTAGGAACTTGATGTCTATGTGTTTAGAATTCGTTGAACTCCTATTGTTGGAATATAAAACTGCTGATTTATTATCACAAAATAACTTAAGTGGTCTTTTAATACCATCAATAATTCGTAGTCGTGTGACAAAATTTTGCAACCATATTCCATGATTGGATGCCTCATAAGTATATTATTCTATAAATTTAGCTACAATGGTGAAGGAGTTATGAGTGTTTGTTTAACACTTTTCCAAGAGACAGCTCCACTAGCAAGCAAATAAATATAGCCCGAAGTGGATTTATGACTGTCTTGGCATCCAACAAAATTAGAGTCAGAATACCCAATGATCTCTAATTTATCCAATCTCCTATATGTGAGCATGTAATGTTCTGTTCTCTGAAGATCTCGCATGACCCTTTTGGCTACTATCCAATGAACCATTTTTGGATTGCTTAAATATCTGTCGAACATCCCAACAATATACGCAATATCTGGACACGTACAAATTTGAGCATACATCAGACTTTCTACTGCAGAAGCATAGAGAATCTTCTGCATTTCATTACTCTCAAAATCATTCTTAGGGCACTGAGCGAGGAAGAATTTGTCTCCCTTAACAATAGGGGTATCTCCTAGTTTGCTATATTACATGCCAAATCTCTTAAGTACCTTCTTGGTATAACTCTTTTGTGATAATCCAAAATATCTCGAGAGCAATCTAAATGTATCTGAATCCCTAATACAAAAGATGCGTCCCCAAGATCTTTCATCTCAAATTTTTGTTATACAAATCTCTTTATTTCTTGCAATAAACCTATATCGTTACTGGCAAACAAGATGTCATCGACATATAAAATCAGAAAAATATACATACTCCCATTAAACATGTGGTATATACAATCATCAACCAAATTCATCTTAAAACAAAACGAGATGATAATTTGATGAAATTTGTGATACCATTGACGAGAAGCTTGCTTGAGCCCATAGATGGATTTCTTTAATTCACAAACCATATTCTTTGCATATTTGGACACAAAGTTTTTCAGTTGTACCATATAAATGGTCTCACCAATGTCACTATTGAGAAACTCAGTCTTTACATCCAGCTGATGTAACTCAAGGTCAAAATGTGCCACTAAAGACATTATTACCCTGGAAGAGTCTTTCGAAGATATTGGAGAGAAAATCTCTTTATAATCAATGGATGTCTTCCTTTTGAGTAAAACTCTTTGCAACAAGATGTACCTTATATCTCTGCACATTAACCTTTGAATCCCTTTTGGTATTACATATCCATTTGCAACCAATGGGTTTTGCACATTTGGGTAGTGTGACGAGTTCCCAAACGTCATTGTCTTTCATCGATTTAATTTGCTCATTTATAGCATCAATTCACTTTTGAGAATTAGCACTATGTGTGGCTTGATGAAAGTTGATTGGATCATCTTCCACTAATCAAATTCCATCCGCATGTTCTTGGAGAAATACAATGTAATCATCCGGAATAGCACTTCTCATTTATCTAGTGGATCTCCTTAATGGCATATGTTGTTGAGGTTGTTGAGTTTGTTTGTGTTGTTCTTGACGAGAAAGATTTTTAACATTGTCTTGTGATACTAGTATTGCTTCTTGAACAATGTCAGGAATAGAAGGTTAATCATTGTCAACAACAATTGTAGGAAGAGAAATAGATTTCTCTTCAAAGACAGACATATTAGTCTCTAACTTTATCTCTCTGTCCAAACTCAATATCCTCAAAGAACTGGGTATTTTCCATCGCAAAAAAGGATTTGGATGTGGGATCATAAAATTTGTTCCCCTAAGACCGTTCAAAGTAACCAACAAAATAGGTACTGACCGTTTTCGAGTCCAGTTTCTTTTCATTTGTCCTATAAGGTTTTGCCTCAACTGGACAACCTCAAATATATAAATGCTTTATACTATGCTTTTTACCAGTCCATAGTTCGTAGGGGTTTTGGTTGTTGCCTTAGTTGGAATTCTATTAAGAATATAAGTTGCAGTCTTTAATGCCTCTCCCCAGAGTGAATCTGGTAAAGTTGTATGACTAATCATACTTTTTACCATATCCTTTAAAGTTTTGTTTTGTCTCTAACAACACGATTCATGCTAGGAGATCCTGGCACGGTGTACTGTGGGACGATTCTACACTCTAGAAATTTAGCAAAGGGCATTGGACGTTGTTCACTTGATCCATCATGTCTACCAGCATCTAGTATTCACTACCACGGTCAGATCTGACAGTTTTAATTCTTTTGCCAAGTTGGTTCTCAACTTCAACTTTAAAAGCCTTGAACATATCTAATGATCGAAACTTCTCATGAATTAGATAAAGGTAGCCATAACAAGAAAAATTGTCTATGAATGTAATGAAATATTGTTGACCATTCTAAGAAATGATAGGAAATGGACCACAAATGTCCGTATGTATTACTTCTAAGACCTCCAAAGATTTATTGGCACATAATCTCCTTATGTTTGTTTGTTTTCCCTTAATACACTCAATGCAGATTTGAAAATTTGACAAATCAAGGAGATCAAGAATTTCATCTGATGTAAGTCTTTAAATTCTTTGTTTAGATATATGTCCTAAACGCTTGTGCCAAAATAAAGCAGAATTCTCATTGATTAATTTGCATTTAGTATCACGTGAACTTATATGCAAGGTTTGATTGTATGAGGCAATAGTTTCGAATAAATAAAGGTTATCATGTCAAAAGACAAAAAATCAATACAAATAATATTTGAATTTAGAAAAAAGACTAAACTGACTATTTCTAAATAAACAAAAGTAACCGAATTTGTCCAAAACAGAAATAGAAACCAAATTTCGTCTAAAAGACGATACAACATATGTCTCTTTCAAATCCAAATAATAACCAGTTTTTAATAATAACCTAAAAATTCCTATTGCTTCAACTTTAACTGGTTTGCCATCGCCCACATAGATGAATCTTTCAGCATTATTTGACTTTCGGTAATTCATACAACCCCGCATAGATATACTTATGTGAGTAGTAGCACCAGAGTCTATCCACCGAATGTGTCTAAGTACTGAAACTAAATTAATCTTAGAACAAACCAAAGTGAGAAGCATACATTTCTTTGCACGTTAAGCGTGATATTTGGTATAGTCCTTCATGTGTCCAAGATTCTTACAAAAGTAACAACCAAATTCCTCAGTATTGTTTCTTTTGCTGTTTCTTTTGAAGTGGACCACCCGCAATCAAAGCTCCTTTATCCTTTGTCCTTTTCTTATTTTTGTCCTTAAAGATACTTACCAAGTGAGTACTTTCAATCTTTTCTTGCTTCAACCTTTCTTCTTCTTGCACACAATGAGAAATAAACTCATTTAGCGACCATTTATCCTTTTGACAGTTATAACTGGTCTTGAATTGACTGAATTGTGCAGGAAGAGTGATCAAAATCAAATGCACAAGCAAGTCCTCAGACAACTCTAACTTTAGTGCCTTAAGTTTTGAAACAAGATGAGACATCTCTAGGATGTACTCCCTTATATTTCCTTTTTTTTTATACCTAATTGAAATCAAACTCGATAGAATTGTACTTGTTTCAGCCTTATCGTTTTTCACAAAAAGCTTTTCAATTTCCATAAGGAACTCCTTGGCAGATGCCTTTTCGGACACATCGCCCCTGAAAGTTTTCGGAATTGCACGTTTCATGATCATAAAACTCATGCGATTTGAGCGATCACACTTCTCATAGTCCTTTTTATTGCTTCCTCTGTGGAACTATTATCTGTAAGATGAGTAAATTGTACAATCCTTAGCGCAAGGTCTAGATCCATGCAACCAAGAACGATCATTACGTTCTTGTTCCATTCCTTAAAGTTGGTTCCATTCAACATAGTGATGGAATTGATGTTGGCAGATATCAAAGAAGTAGATGTATTAATAAAAAATAGAACAAAATAACATATTCATATAAATTCCAAATAACATAAATAATAAATTCAAATAATAGTAGGGCCTATCACAAGATACCTTGCACAACATTAATATTTAATTTTTGGACAAAAATATTAACTTGTAAATGGTATTCTTGGTGCAGCAATTAAATATTGACAATAAATCCTATCAAATAATAAGTCTATCTTTGGACCAACTTATTATTCACAAGGAATACCGAATAATTGTCACATTTTTATCACCACAGGTGTATATGTAATTTGGCCAAATATTAACCTTCTTTTGGAACAATAAATATCCGCATGAATTTCATGAATAAACAATCATTTTGATATTCCAAAATAAATTGACCTACACAAGAGGGGCTATTTTGATAGCATGTTGTGTTAATCAATACATTTTTGAACATTAGACATCCGTAACTAATTTATCAAAATTTAAATTTAATTATCTTGCCAAAGATTAAAAACATTAAAATTAAATTTAAAAAAAAAATGACTGTAATAGCTAGTTCATGACCATTAATCCTTCTGGTCATGAATGAAGTTCATGACCCTGGATTCCTTACAGTCATGAACCTGAGTTCATGACAGTTCATGACCAATCCTTATGGGCCATGAACTCAAGTTCATGACCAATCCTTAATTTTTTTTTAAAAAAAAGAAAAAAACAAATTGATTCCAACGAGGAATCTATATTTCTTAATTCCTTCAGGTCATCATGACCGTACCGTAGCTCTTTCTTTTTTATTTCAAAAGTCATATAGAATCCAAAATAGGGAAAAGATAATAAAACCAAAATTTTAAATCCAACAATTAAATTAAGCAAATAAATATGAAAATTATTAGATCCAAAACCTTAAATCCGTAATATAATGACAATTGTTCTTAAAAGCAACAAATTACATCACATAAAAAATTTGTTGAATTTAAGAACTGGATCCGTATGAAATCACATAATAAATCAAATAAATAAATAAATAAACGATTTCTCAATGATTCAATATGAAGATGTTCTGATACCATTTGTTGGGATACCAAATTAACTTTAATATAATGACAACCAACGTTATTATAACCCGGATCCTTCATGTTTAACCATCAAAAATATAAATTAAAGACTAGATGCGGAAGCGTACCTGAATCCATAAGAATTTATGCGACTCTTGAATGATTCTTGAGCCTACGGATTTGATTATTGAATATTGAGATTATTGATCTTCCAAATTACTGTGAATGTATTTTAGAGAATAGGGTTCTCATATTTCTGATGATGGGATGTCAGAAAAAATAATATACGTAAAATTTGGGGATCATAACCTATATATAGAGATGGTACATTCCTTATTTCTCAAGTTTTGTCCATCATAAAATAGAAAATAAGATTTTAAAATATTTACACATATAAATCCATACTAAGTAGATGACTTAGACCCACTATCTTAAATCATATTAGATCACTTTATATTGGCCCAATTAATTATGATAGCACATAATGCATAATTAATATATATGTAAATATCCAAAATCCTGTACGGCAAGAATACATCTAAAAATGATAGCTAGCTGAATTGGCATTGAGGAGTTTCCATTTAGTGATAGCTTGGAGGTTATGAAACAAATAACACAATTCGAAGAAAGGTACATGATGCTAGAACCTGAGAAAGCCATGAATATCCATATCCTTCACAACCAATCCATTTTTCTTGAAAATGCAGGCAACCTCTGGTATCATTTTCTCCTCTGGCTTTATGAAATCATATAAATAAGTTATGCATTAGTGATGGAAAGAGTACAAATAAGATAACTTAGTAACAACAATGACACCCCAGAGCGAAATGCTTTTCATGTATAAAATTATTATCAAAATAACCCATTGATATTGAAATTTCTTTTTATCAAGCCATGAAAAATGGATTCCATTTTGAACATGTAGCCTGAAAAGGAATTTTTCAAAGGCGATACCTTTCAGAAGCCTAGGTGCTTATAAAAGCTATTGGTACGATACCCCTCACCTTTATGTAAATATACAGTTAATTATGAACAAAGCCTACAATGCATAAGAGAGAAGGAAACAAAAGTGAGGCAATGGCAAATCCCATGGTGATGACTATATGAGGTAGAGAGAAAAAAAGAAGTCGATATATTTTCCACCTATCTCAATCACACTTAAATGTACATAGATAGATGAGAAACAAAAAATATAAAAGAAGAATGAAACCATACCTTATGAGGATCTAGTTGTATAAATGCTACCAAATCATTACTAATCCTCCCAAAAATATGGAATAAGAAGAACATCATCTTCATCTCGAACTTCTAATTCTTATAGTTCTGCAGGAGTTCATTGTCAACGTCAGATAGGTGGAAAATGCAAGGATCTCTTCTGAAGCATATCAATATTTGCAATCTGGTAGCCAATAAATTCTTGACGGTCGATTTCACCATCATGTAGAGCAAGGCTGTGCTTTTCCTTGGGGATTTTAATAGGCATAACTTTTTCATGAGCTACCAGCAAAAGAGCAGTTACATAAACGAGTTTGCCATCCTTAACATTGTTAAAAAATACTTCCCAAGCATCTTTAGTCCTTTGTGTAAGCAATCTAACCATTTCTAGAGGTACTCTCCGCCAAAAAAAAAAAGTTATTCATAAGGCAAAACAACAAAATGATAAAAATGACACAAAAACCACCCCCTCCCTTCTTTTCTTTCGCATGAATAATCATTAGAAACCACCTTTCTCTCCCTACAAAGACTGAATATGAGACTGAACATTGATTCCTTTCTGGTCCAACCATCAGCATCATTCCATGACCTGAGCAACAAGAAAATCGATAAGGTTGCAAGAAGGTTTAACTGCAAACTTACTGCACCCTCCACCTACTACTTCAAGTAGAGATCAAGTTGATACTCAGTAGATTCGAGGGCAAGGTCGAGTGGCAGCCTATCCTTCATATAACCAAAAAGGTCAATCGGATTGTGAGCCGATTTGCTTCATCTGCATACTCATTGGCCAGCAACCACTTGTTATGTCAAGAGATGCAAATGCAGCTGCCAAATGCAAAAAAGGAGGCCTGCCGCTACAGCTGGAAAACAATTCATGCGTACTAAAATGAAATTTCCTCTTAGTTTCACCATTGAGCATAGCAATAAAACACTTGACAGAATCAAGTATAAAAATCTTGGTTAATATCCAATCGTGCACGACTTCTTCACTTTGATAGTCGTCGTTTATCAAAGCAACAAACTCAACCTCATCATCGTGCAAGAGGGCGTGCTCAATTAGTTGTTCCAAAGTGAAACCAAGATGAAACTTGTTGCCATCATGGTCACTAGAGACATAATTGAAAGATGAACGTTTTTCTTCAATTTCATAGTGATAGACCCAAAATAATTGAATAATCAAAATAATAAACAACAACGAAGATAACTGAGCAAAGAAATTTTATTGAACTTTGACGGCTGTGGCAATTCTTTCACAAAAGTGAGGTGACGGCTTTTTTTTACAATACAAAAACCGAGGACTAATTTTCAAAATAGAGGCTCCACTCCGCATATATCAAGCCCTATGCGGCTGTCTAATGCTATTACTACGTCTATAGGAATAATTCCCTACAACTACCACTAATATTTTTTATGCACCATAAATAAAATAAGCCAATCAAAACATGATACCAATGACTAAATCATAAAAACAAATAAATAAATAATACTTGGTTTATTTTTCTTACATAACCTCCCTTAAAATAAACTCTTCAAACTTGAACATGCCTAACATTTTATTCAACTTCATAAATGTCTTTGACTTCAATTCCTTAGTAAAAATGTCCGCCACCTATTCTTTGATTCTACAATAATCAACTTCAAACTCTTTATCTCAAATCAAACTACGTATGAAGTGGTATTTGATATCAATGTGCTTACTACGCACATGAAAAATTAAATTTTTTGACAACTCAATTACTGACTTATTATCACAATAAATTTTCGTTGGACTATCCTGCTTGGGTTGTAAAACACCAAGCATACGACGCAACGACAATGTTTGAGTAGTACTGTTAGCTGTTACAATATATTCCGCCTTTGCCATAGATAATGCTATCACCTGTTGCTTTTTATCACTTCATCAAAACACACCTGAAATAGTAAAAAATGCATAACCTGAAGTAGTCTTCCTCTCAACTGCATCACCTGCTCTATCACTATTTGTGGAGCCAAATAGCTCAACTGGATCACTGCATGAATAAAAAATATCATCTCTTTGAGAAACTTTGATGTACCTTAAAACCTTCTTTGCTGCTTGCAAGTGTAACTGACGTGGATATTCTATGAACCTATTAATCAAACAAATACTAAAAGTGATATCTGGCCTCGTAGAAGTCAAATATATTTTCTCAAAGTCCCTACTAAACTTTTAAAGTAGTTAGGATCCACATATTCTCCAGTGCCATTCTTAGTCAAATGTAATTTTTCTTCAACCGAAGTCAAAATTGGTTTAGTTGTATCCATCTTGAATATTTTCAAAATGTCACCTGCATATTTTCTTTGAGAAATGAAAATATCACGATCAGACTGGAAGGTCTCAATCCCAAGAAAGTAAGATATAAGTCTCATGTCTGTCATCTGAAACTACTTGGTCATTGCCTCCCTAAATTCAACAATCATCACAGAATTATTTCTTGTAAAACTCAAGTCATCTTACAAGCACACAATAATAGTATCACCACGAGCAGAAGATTTAATATACAAAGTGTGCTCATATAGACATCTCAAAAAATCACAAGATATAAAAATAGGAATCAATTCTCATGTACCACACCTTTGGGACTTATTTCAAGCCATATAAATCTCTCTTTAACCTATACACCTTGTTTTCCTGACCTTTTAACAAAATTTACAATTGCTGCTCCGCATGCACTTCCTCCTCAAGTATTCCATTTAAGAAAGCAAACTTGATATCCATTTAATAAATTCTCTATTTATTTTGAGCAATATGAGAAATTATATACACTATATGTGGTCGAGTCTCAGATACAGATACCTAGAAATGATCAGTATCGGGATTCTGCTTGTACACTTTTGCCACTAATCTCTCCTTGGATCTCTCAACCTCTTCATTGGGCTTGTACTTCGTCTTGTAGACCCACTTCACACCAACGGCCTTTTTTCCTATTAGAGCTGTGAAGTAAGCTCCCATGTATTGTTCTTCTCAATAGCATGCATTTCTTCATCCATTGCCTTCACCCAATGATCATCTCGAGTTGCCTCATCATAAACAAGTGGGTCACAATATACAAATAAAGCAAAATTTACAATATTTTCATCAGAAGGAGAGTTATATGAATAAATAACATAATCTTGCAATCTAGCAGGCAACTGGTATGACGCTGTGGACAACTAGATGTCTCAGTTTGCGAACTCTAATTAACAGGTGATGGTTGAAATTTATGATCATCATCATCTTTACAGTTTTGATTCCTCCAGGGACCAATTCCAAACACATTTTTCATCAAAAGTCACATCTCTTCTGACAATCACTTTTTCTAAGATTGAATTAAATAATCTGCAAGTTCGGGACTGCTCACTGTAGCTAATAAAAATATATTTTTCACCTTTGTCATCAAGTTTCCTGTGCAACTGATCGGGCATATGAGAATAAGCAACACAAAAAAATACTCTGAGATGGCCAACAAATGATTTTCTACCTCTCCAAACTTCTTTAGGGGTCTTTTCAAGAAGACTTCTTGTAGGATATTTATTCAACAGATAAATAGCACATGCAACTGTCTCTACCCAAAAGGCTTTGGCATATTTTTTAACTTTAACATGCATCTCACTATATCAATAACTATCCTATTTTTTCACTCAATCACTCTATTTTGTTGTGGAGTGTACCTGATTGTCAGTTGATGAGTTGTATACCATTTTTTTCAAGAAAATTATTACAAACAAGATATTCTTAACCCCTATCAATTCTCAAAATTTTTATTTGAAAATCATTTTGTTTCTCAACAAAAATCTAAATTTTTTAAAAGTTTCACATGCATAAGATTTTTGTTGAACAAAATAAACATAGGCTTTTCTGCTAAAATCATCAATAAAAGTAATAAAATATCTACAGCCACCATTAGAATGAACCTGTACTGTACACAATCTGAATGAATAATATCTAATGGTCTACTTGCTATCCATGATTTTCCTGTTTGGAAAGCATCCCAGTGCTTCTTGCCCAAACACAAGTATCACAAATTCTCCTAGGAACATTGATACTAGTGACACGGTCCGCCCATTTAAACGAAGAGGTTTGGCCCAAAATAAAAGTAAGTCCAAATGATTGACCCAGAAGATAAAGGAACATTCTAGACTTCTCTAGAATCATGTAGATTTGGAATATTCTCTAGAAAGAATATTCTTTGTATAGAATTCTCTAGAATCTTGTAGATTTGTATTTAATTTAGTAGGTTAAGAGACAGTTTTTATACTTGTAAGAGAGACAGGCCTCATTTGTAACTCACCTCAGAAGTTGAGCAATTGAATATACAGGAGCTTTTCATTCTCTCAATTCTCTCTCTTCTATTGTTGACAGTGTGAGAAAGGCTGACTTAGGGTAAAAACCTAAGTGCCGCACGGGTTGGGAGCACTAAAAAGAGTGAGCCCGTGACAAGTGGTATCAGAGCGAGTTTTATAGCAAGTACTTGGCAAGAAGACACTATGGCTGGAACTTCATCCGACATGACCCATGAGGAGATTCCTCAGACAAAGAAGGACAGGAAGGGGCGAGAACCATCAAGAGATGTGCTGACAGCCGCCATTACTCGTGTGGAGAAACTCGAGTTGGCCATGGCAGAAACCCGCGACGCTGTTGAGGATGCAGTCGTACGCATTGACGGGGTCGAGTCCAGGGATAAAGACCTTAGGGGAGAAATGTAGGGTGCCTATATTCTTGAATGCTGCGGTAGATGGTTTGGCCCAGAGGTCCGAAAGTCTGGAGTTTAGAATTGGTGTCCATCAAAGATGAGATTACGGCCATACGTACGGAGCAAGACCAAGTTGCTACTATGCGGGAGGAGTTTGAGGCACTCAAGACAAAATTGATTGCCTTGAGAGGAGCGGTTGACGGCGGGACGGTGATGCTACAGCCTACACCCCGATCAGACGCTCCAAAGCCCAAGGAGTTCAATGGACATAGGGAGGCCAAGGTAGTGGACAACTTCCTGTGGTCCATGGAGCAGTATTTCCGAAATGCAGGAATTCGGATCGATGAGCAAAAGGTAAATCTTGTCTCATCATACTTGACGGATTATGCTTTACTATGGTGACGGCGCAGGAGTGACAATCGTAGTGGCACTGCCATTACTACTTGGGATCAATTTGTGGACGAGTTTCGCAGACCACAGGAAGTTGTCCACTATGCAGAGAGGGACGCTCGTGCAAAACTTCGCCGACTGGAGATTTGCTGGTGAATCACATCTGTACGTTATACACATCTAAATTTGGATGCTGCAAATTCAAAGTATGAGCGAGGAGGATGCCTTTTTCCAGTTTATGAATGGACTTAAGCCGTGGACACGGTTGGAGCTGGAAAGAAGGAATGTGGATAATCTATCCAACGCAATGTCGGTGGCTGAGTCTCTCTTGGAGTTCAAGCCACGAGAAAAGCCAACCCCACCAAAGGAAAAGCCTAATTTCTCCAAACCAAAGGGTAAGGAGATTGCGAATGAGAGGTACAAAGAATTCGGTGGGGGAGCAAGGGAGAAGTCCCCTTCCAAGAACGAGGAAAAGTCGTTCATAACAAAGGACAAGGGCAAGCGACCATTGAAGTGCTTTTTCTGCGACGGTCCACACATGGCGCGAGAATGTCCTGCAAAAGTAAAATTAGCAGCCATGGCCATGGAAGAAGAGAAAGCAGAGGAAAAGCAATTGGGTTCGCTGCGGATCCTAAATACCATCAAAGTGAAGAAGTCGGACTGTCAAAAGAAGAAGGGCTTGATGTTCGCCGATGTGGAAATAGCGGGCAACAAGCTAAGCGCTCTAGTGGACACTAGAGCTACCGACTTCTTCATCTCGATCGAGGCCGCCAAGAAACTCAACCTTCAAGTGGGAAAAGGCATGGGCACCTTGAAGACCGTCAACACCAAGGAGGTCCTTGTCCATGGGTTGGCAAGCAACGTGGATGTAGCCATGGGGCAATGGAAGGGAAAGACTTCACTTGAGGTAATCCCCCTTGATGATTATGATGTTGTGATAGGACTTGACTTCCTTGATCGTATTAGTGCCATGCTACTTCCCTTCGCCGACTGTATATGCATTCTGGATTCTCAATACCAATGCGTGGTACCTCTAAAGAGGGAGTCTGGAAGGGATCAAAAGACCCTATCTGCCATCCAAATATGCAGCGGGTTGAAACGAGGAGAGCCAACCTTCCTCGCGACCCTGAAGGTAGATGAGGAAGATAACCAAAGGGAGGTGCCCGAAGTGGTTGCGGCAATACTGGAGGAGTTCAAGAGTGTGATGCCTGTAGAGCTGCCGAAGGAATTGCCTTCTAAGAGAGAAGTAGACCACGAGATCGAGTTGATCCCCAGCACCAAGTCACCTGCGATGGTCCCCTATCGCATGGCCCCTCCGGAGCTCACAGAGCTAAGAAAACAATTGAAGGATTTGCTGGATGCGGGGTATATCTTCCTCAAAGTCTCCATTTGGTGCCCCAATACTGTTCCAGAAGAAACACGACGGGTCCCTGAGGATGTGCGTAGACTACAGGGCCTTGAACAAACTGACGGTGAAGAACAAATACCCCATACCATTGATTGCCGACTTGTTCGACCAGCTTGGAGGTGCACGATGGTTTTCCAAGTTCGACCTAAGGTCATCTAGAGTACGCATTGCAGAAGGCGACGAACACAAAACAACATGTGTGATGCGATACGGTGCCTATGAGTTCCTCGTCATGCCTTTCGGCTTGACCAATGCCCCAGCGAGCTCCAACATCACCACGCCTCTCACGGAGTTGCTAAAGAAAGGAAAGGCATGGGAATGGGATGAGGAGTGCCAAGGAGCTTTTGAAAAACTAAAAGAAGCCATGACCCAAGAACCGGTACTTGCCTTGCCAGACTTCTCAAAGGCCTTCGAGGTGGAAACAGACGCATCGAACTTTGCCATTGGCGGGGTATTAATGCAAGAAGGACTCCAGTGGCCTACGAGTCTTCTTGCACTTAGCGAGGCAGAAAGGAGAAGTACAGTTCGTCCCTCTGCTGACAGCAATTCTGCCTCCATGTGTCTAAGAACATGGAGGCACTATCTATGAGTCTGTCCCAATTTTACGGTGCTGTCTCTTATACACATCTAGAAGTGTATCCCAGTAGAAACTCTCCCCTCCTTGAGCAAGTCGAGCAAACCTCGACTTTTTGGCAGAGTTCGACTATTAATGGAGCTCCCAAGCTTCTGGAGGGTCAACTCTGCTGCTGACGCCTTGAGCCGAAAGACGATGCTTGCGGCCACTAGCCAACTTAAGAGTCTGTTGCCCGACAGGATCAAAGAAGGATTGAAACATGATGCAGCTGCTAGGAGCCTGCTCGAATATGCCAAGGAGGGGAAAACTCAAAGGTTTTGGGTTGAGGAGGAGTTGCTCTACACGAAAGGGCGACGCCTCTACGTGCCGCACTCGGCGTATGGGAACTTAAGGCGGGAGTTAATAAAAGAGTGCCACGACTCAAAGTGGGCGGGCCACCCAGGGATGCACCGTACATTGGCGCTGATGCAGAACGGATACTATTGGCCTCGAATGAGAGACGACGTGGAGACTTATGTTCGAACTTGCTTGGTATGCCAACAAGACAAGATCGAACAGTCTAAAATAGCAGGATTGCTGGAACCGTTGCCCATTCCAGAGAGACCATGGGAAAGCGTCTCAATGGACTTTATAGTTGGCCTCCCAAAATCTGATTGATGCCAAACCATCTACATGGTAGTCGACAGGTTCTCGAAGTATGGAACTTTTATAGCCTCTTCCAAGGACTGTCCAGCAGAGGAAGCAGCTCGATTGTTCATGAAGCATATCATAAAGTATTGTGGGAGTGCCCCGAACAATTGTGAGCGATCGGGATCCCCGATTCACTGGTAAGTTCTGGACGGAGTTGTTTGAACTACTGGGTTCGGAGCTCAACATGTCAACTAGCCTCACATCCTCAAACGGATGGGCAGACAGAACGGGCGAATGCGCTATCTGGAGCTATACCTGAGGCATTATGTGAGTTCAACCCAACAAAATTGGGCAAAACTGCTTGATGTTGCCCAATTCTCGTTTAACTTGCAGGTGAACGAGTCTACAGGGAAAAGTCCTTTTGAAATAGTGATGGGACAACAACCACTCACTCCTAGCACCGTCGTGGCGGGACAAAAAGGTGGTAACCCTGCAGCATACGAATTGGCCAAGACATGGCAAGAGGAGGCAGATTTGGCCAGGGCATCCCTACAAAAAGCTGCTAAGAAGATGAAAAAATGGGCTGATGAGAAGAGACGATTCCTTGAGTTTGAGGAAGGCGACCTTGTGTTAGTCAAGATGCACTCCATACTTAGATATCGAAAGGTACATAAGGACTACTTCGAAGGTACGAGGGCCCGTTCAAAGTACTAAGACGAGTAGGAAAGGTGGCGTACAAGGTGGAACTCCCTTCGAAACTAAAACTTCATTTCATTGGTGAACCTTTCAATCATCTAGAGTTTGTGATCGGACTGTCACAACGGGCACCTATGGGAGCAAAGACCTCGTATGATCATGAGGTGGATTGCATACTAAAGGTACGAGAGGTACACAAACGGTATTGCAAGCCCAGGATCGAATACAAGGTACGATGGAAAGGTTTGCCCAAAAGCAAGGATAGTTGGGAGCCGGCCGAAGCCCTTTGGCAGTTCAAGAAGCAGATTGACGCATTCAATACCGCCAAAGCCAACGAGGACGTTGTCAGAATAGGTGGGGGAGAATGACACGGTCCGCCCATTTAAACGAAGAGGTTTGGCCCAAAATAAAAGTAAGTCCAAATGATTGGCCCAGAAGATAAAGGAACATTCTAGACTTCTCTAGAATGATGTAGATTTGGAATATTCTCTAGAAAGAATATTCTTTGTATAGAATTCTCTAGAATCTTGTAGATTTGTATTTAATTTGGTAGGTTCTGCGTTCCTAGAATTTTCTCTTACAAGTATAAAAATGGGCCAACCCCCTCATTTGTAACACACCTCAGAAGTTGAGCAATTGAATATACAGAGCTTTTCATTCTCTCAATTCTCTCTCTTCTATTGTTGACAGTGTGAGAAAGACCGACTTAGGCTGAAAACCTAAGTGCTGCACGGGTTGGGAGCACTAAAAAGAGTGAGCCCGTGACACTAGGCAACCCACCAACTATTCTTCTACTAATCAAAAATCTCAAACTGTCAAAATTTAAATGTCCAAGCCGCAAATGCCACAACTAATGTTTGTCATCAATCACAATATTCAAACAAGAAAAATTTCTACTATTTAGATTTATAGAAATAAGCAGTTATAAGTCATCATCACCTTTGCAATCATGCTAATATTTGCATCAAAAATAGTATACATGCCATGCTTGATACGGATATCATAAATTTTCTCAGACAATTGACCCATGCTCAACAAATTATAACTCAACCTCGGAATATAAAAAATATCGAAATAGATAAAACTGTGATGTATCTTTTGTTTCCTAAATTACTGCGACAATATGATCAAATTTTAACGATTAAGTATTTAGGACTTTTTCCACAAAAACTTTGTCAGTCAATTCATGGTTGTTGAGTTCCATCTCGTTCTTAATCTCTGACAGCCGAAAAAAATAAGATTTGTTGGATTCAGATTTTTCTATCGTCAAAAGTTCAAACTTTGTCTTCAACATCATCAAATTATTCTGTTGGACTGATCAATTCCTTGGTATGTCTTCTTCAAAATATTACAAGCTGTCCTTTGCCGTATCTTCCGTAGTAATTTTTCTAAAAATTGAAATATCAATTGCCTAATGAATCTGTGACAAAATCTGATTATTTGTTTGTACCATTTCTGTGTCAGCATTACTATCAATGGTCTCATGAATATGATTTCAACCCATGTGCCTTCAGATAGGTTATCATCTGTTTCTTATAAAAATATATTCAGATTTATTTTTTAATTTTAGAATTGAACAAACAATTCGTGGATGCTATAGTTATGAATTAATCTGATTCTGATATCACTTTAATAGGCCCAAAATAATTAAATTATTGAAATAACAAACAACAACGAAGATAACTGGGTAAAGAAATTTTTATTAAACTTTGACGGCTGTGGCCATTCTTTCATAAAAGTGAGATGACGGTTTTTTTTTTACGAAACGAAAACCGAAGACTAATTTTCAAAATAGAGACTCTGCTCCACATATATCAAGCCCTATGCAGCAGTCTAATGCTAGTACTACTTCTATAGGAATAATTCCCTACAACTACCACTACTATTTTATATGCATCATAAATAAAATAAGCCAGTCAAAATATGACACCAACGCCTAAATAATAAACAAATAAATAAATAATATTTGGTTTATTTTTCCTACACATAGTGGCAATAGTGGTCTGTTAAAATCCTCTTATTCTATCACTAATGAAAGCAGGCTACTTTTTTGTGAGATTGGAAATAGAAATAAAAGAAGCCAAAGAAAAGGGTTACAACATCACATGTCAATTCAAATATCTCAAAATTCATTATTAAGAATAGTTACCCTTCTTCCCCGAGTTTCAGCCCTAGGAATGGTCATATAATGAACATTTGTACTAAATATGAAAATAAATCTTAAACACTGTAAGAACTAAGAGGATTCGGTACCATGTTTTGATCCATCACAATAACAAAACACACATAAAAGTACACGATAATATTACACAAAACACAACGCTACAGAAGAAATCTAACAAGAAGAAATGGAACAACTAAAGTGGAAAAAAGGATTGTTACCGCTTCCATTTGAAACTCTCTTTCCAGCCACCAAATCCTGTAAAACAATAACCTTAATTCGGAAGTGTATTCATAAAACAAATCGGAAGAGGTCTTACAAAGTATTAAAGGCATTAACAACGTTTGCACACAGCCGTAGAAGCTAATAGTTTTTAGTAGGTAAAAATGCAAATAACTCCCTTTTAATTAGTCACAATATGCATTTTACCCTCCTCTAGTTATACCTTCGAAATGTGCGTCTGAAGCCAAAATGGATGAAAATAGTTAAGACTCACGGTATTTGACACCCACGCACCTAAAATGCAGCTGGGATTGGTTTATAAAAATATGTAATATTAAAATAAGATTTAAATAGACAATTTTACCCCCAAAAACCATAACATTTTCCATCCCATTCCTTCCAATACACTACCAGCCTTCTCTTCCCACTTCAGCCACCATCCCAGAAAAGTAGGCTTTTACCCTTCCCACTCCAACCCCACTTCAGATGTGCCACCCTAGCCATCGTCTCCCTTGTCCCCTCGCTTCTTTCCCCCATCAATCTCTAGCAGCCACCCCTTTCTCCTAACGACCACCCCTTTCCCTCCCTAGACAAGCTTGATCTTCCACTCCCGCCATCATAACCCCCAAGCCTTGATATCCCTTCCCCACCACCTCAGGTTGAAGATTCCTTCCAAATTGTTCAAAAAATTTGAACAAATTTTCCAATCCATACACAAAAGAAAAAAAAACAAAAAAAAATCTCAAAAGTCAAGATTGTTGTTGCAAAGCTATTGTTACATTCATGGCTGCAAAAAGTTGCTTAATTTATTACTCAAAATTTCCTAGAATCGGTTGATAGGTAAGGTTAGGCAAAAAATGAATAAATGGGATGAAGGTAATGGTGGAATCAAAGAGATGGGCACTCTCCACCAAATTACTGTCGTCAACATCTTGAATCTTATATGTATAAGACAAGATATAAATCAACAAGGACATAATATACAAAGGGAGCAGGGTGACGGGAGAAGGGTTGGGGAATGGGCAGTATTGGTGGTGTGAGGGTAGGCTAGGAGGGAGATTAGGGATGGGAAGTAGGAATGGGCAGTGTTGGCAGCCTGATGCTGGTGGTATTGCGACAGAGAAGGTTGCGGTGAGGGTGGCGGTTGGGGTAGCGGCTTTGAGGAAGTGTAAGGGGAAGGGGAAGGGGAAGGGGAAGTGAAAGAAGTGTTAGGTTTTTTTTTTTTCTTTCTAATTCTCAATTTAACCCTAGTGTTTTTCCCTTAAATTCCATTTTGACCTCTTTTAGTTTTCAATTTGATCCCAAAACTTTGTCACATCTTTTATATTTTTAATTTGACCCACAAACTTGTTAAACACTTGAATTGGTTAGGGAGACATATGACATTTCACAAGCAATGTTAGTTTTAACATTTCACTAAAACTTGTTAAACACTTGAATCAGTTAAGGACATATATGACATTTCACAAGCAGTGTTACTTTTGACATTTTTCATCCATTTTACAAAAAACAAAAAAAAAATTTTGAAGCACAAGGGGGCCAAACACACATTTGATAATTACAAGGAAGTAAAGTGCTTATCTGACTAACCACAACGAGGTTATTTGCATATTACCCTTTTTACTACCTTATCTCAAAAACTGGAACCAAGCAAAGACTGAAACCCCTGGCGCGTATAGATTGCATTATTTGGAAAGCGCTCTAAATGAACCCAACCTACTCGATACTCAAATCAAACTCGGCTCGACAAGAACTCATTCGAGCTTATGTTGGTTAATAACCAAACTAATTTTGAACAAAATTTAGCATTCGTTAATGTTGTGTTTGTCTTGAGCTCGACTCTATAAGTTAAAAATTTTACATTTACATATAAAAGTTCCAAACTACTTGAGGTCGATTCAAGTTCAATTTGATAAAAACACGTTTGAATTCCTGCTCGAAAGATAGACAAGTGAAACTTGAACAAAATTTTAAACTCGTTAAAATAATTAAAAAGGTTGAACATTAGAGTGTCTGATTTGTTTATATTCATTTATACCCCTAATTTTTAGTATTTTTTAGCACATTATTTTAGTTATTTGGCAAATAACAAAAAAATTTAAATAAGTGTTCAGATAGTAAATAATGCAAATAATTATTTACAAATAAATGTTGGATTGTGCTTTTTGCACTGAAAAACAAATTACGTACGTGAAAGTCGAACTAAAATATTAACATCAAAATCCACAATCCTATTCATTTTTATTCACTATCAAACAAAATATTAAAAATCACATCACAAACGTAATTATCTTCTCATCGTTTGAAATTCGAATCTCAAAAAACAAGTTATGTTGTTGTATGCTGAATGTGTTTTTCTTTAGATTTAAAAATAAAAATATAATTTAAAAATTACACTTATGTCATCTAGCTCAAACTCTCTAACATAGGTTGAGAAGTCTAAACTTTATAATCTTTTTAAGCTCTACTTTCTGACCTATAGTTCGGACTTCCCAGCCTATGTTTGGAAGTGTGAACTTCATACACCTTTTTAGACTCCACTTTCTTGTCTATAGTTTGGACTTTCGATCCTAAGTTCGGAAGTCCAAACTTATATTTCTATTTTTTCTTTGTCAAGAAAAAAATTTCAGACAGTTGGATTGTAATTAATAATAATAAAAAAATTAATGCAAATATTGTGAATAATAAAATACATGTATAAATGATAGTGTAAATAATGGTGAATAATTGTAATAATAGTTTGAATAGTTTAAATAATGAACAGTGCAAGACGAAAAAATTGATCAAAGGAATTGTAAGGCTGACCGCACAACTTTTTAGATTACTATAGAAAAAAATGTGAATAGTAAAATAAAAATTGTGGAAGATTAAACAATCCATACAGTTTTAATCTACAAACTATGTATAGTGCTCAAAACTGATCCCCAATCTATGTGAAATTACTGTTTTGATCTTTCGTTAATCAGTTATGCATGAAAATATGACAAATGACAGAAAATTCCAAATACATAAGGATTTTCTTATTGCGTTCACATGACAATTAACTCAAAAAAAAAATCATCCAAGTTTTGACAAAGTTCATGCAGTTGATTGCGAAATTGGTCCCCCAATCTTTTGGATTTTAGCTAAATAGGTCTCCATTCAAGAATGGTTTTCCAAATTGTACACGACTTAATCAAACGCCACTCAATCCATATATTAAACAATACAATAACATCATCTTAATACAATTCAATAAATAATAATACCCAAAAATTGAACAAGAAGGCATTGAACTAGTTATTTGGCTGTTTTGAACCCTTGTAACGAAAACATAAGTTTGACCCAAAGGAAACCATAAACCTTCAATTTTGTCAAATTCTCAAAAAATTGCACAAATCAATTTAGAATGGCTTCGCATAGATGTGTTTGTGTGGCTTTGAGCAAAATTGGTAACTTAATGGAAGGATGACAACGCAGGCATAAATTCTTTTTCATACACTTTGTAGTAGGTAATGACCATATGTTTTTCAAATTTGTAGTTTAAAATTTGTAGTTTAATGTCAAATTTGTTTCAGTGTGTAGAAATAGTGTTTGAATGTCTAATTTTGAGCAGGGATGTGGATGTGGATGTGGATTTGGATTTTTGGCATGATCTAGTCATGTGCCAGTGATTGAGAATTATTATCCCTGGTTTATTGAGGAGTGATAACTCAATAAAACTAAAGTTATATGTATCCTAAATTTAACGATTTTGTTACTAGTTTTGAGCATTTTTAGTATCTTAATATGTGTTTTTGTGTATGAATGTGTTAGTATTTGTATTTATTAAGTGTTTTAGTACTTAATTAGGTGTTAATTATCATATTTTAGTAGGGTTCTTGAGTTTAGAATTTGTGTCTTGTCTTTAACCTAATTTAGGTGGAGTTATCTTTTCATTCGCATTTGTTCGTTTTTTTTTTTTTATCTCTTTTGTGATTGTTTTGTTTCAGTGATTAAGAGTTATTTTAATTGTTTATTATGTGTTAGAGTTTCATGAAAAAATAGCACATCAAACGAGTATTTTCAATGCAAAATAGCAAAGGAGTACTAAAGTTGAGCTGGTAACTGCGGTTACCAATCCAAATTAGTCTGTAGATTTTTAACCTTGCTCAGTGACTGTGGTCACCAATATTGGACCCAAAACAAGGCTATTTTGTGGCTGAAACTTCTTCCCCAACCCTCTACTATAAATAGCACATTTAAACCTCTTTTTTATATAGTTAGAGTGTGTTAGTAGGTGTTAGTGTAGGCTAGAGTTCTCCTTCATTTTCCCCTTAATTGTTCGCTGTGGGGATAATTTTCTTAGATTAGATATAGTTTAGTCTAATTTCTACTCTTCTAGTTATGAACTGAAGACCATTAATGTAAGATTTTTTTATGTTTACGTTTAATCTCCTTTACTTTGTGTTAATTTAGTATAGTATAGTTTAATTGCTTTCATCTAAATGCTTTCCTTTATTTGCTTTCTTAGTGTAATTGGTAGAATTAGTTTATGGGCTTTTCATTTAATTACTTTCTTCACTTGATTTCTTATATTAATTGGTAAATTAATTTATGGGCCTCCTTAAAAATTCTTTCTTAGTGGTAAATTTTAATTTAGATTAGTTAATTAGGATAGATTAGTTTATAGGCTTTCTATTTAATTGCTTTATTAACTTGAATTATTAGTGATTAATAAATTAGTTTATGGGCTTTCCCTAAAAAATACTTTTTTAGGTATAATTAGTAGTATGGAATAGTTAATTTTTTTCCCTTAAAATGCTTTCCTTTATACTTGCTTTCTTGAAATGTGTCTTTCCTAAAATGCTTTCTTTCCACATGTCTTATTTAATTGCTTTCTTTAAAATGTTTTTCTTAGTGTTAGTATTTATTTTAATGGAATAGTTGACTTTTCAATTGCATTCTTACTCTCTTAAATTCTAGTTTTACTTAAAACTCATTTGTCAATCAATCACGTCAACTAATAATCTAATCAAATAGATTATAATCACTAACCAATCCTTATGGATACGATCCCTACTTCCCTTTACTACTAGTTGACAACCTTATAATTGTAGAATGCCACCTAATTAGTTGTAGGATTTGGATGTTTTGTAAATTATATAACTAGGTGTTTTCAAACAAGGCATCAAGATTTTGGCACCATTATTGGGGATTGATTTTCGGTGATATTGGTAAAATTTGTTTGGATTACTAGATTGAAATCTTTTCTTTCTTGTATAGTTGTTTGTCTATTGAAAAACCAAAAGATTTCTTTTTGTAGTGGTGTTCTTATTTTGAAAAATCCAAAAGTAGAGCTAGTTTATTCCTAACATGTCTTTTTCTTTGTGATGGTTAGTTTAGCCTAACTAGTGATCTAAGCTTGCCTACTTTTCTTGTTTGTGTATTTTAGTTATTTTTCTTGTTTTTAGTTGTGTTGTTTGATGTTCAAGAACATGTAAGGAACTAATTGGAACTATTCATACTAAGGAAATTATCATTCTTGTGGTAATGGAGGTATGCCCAATGGGCATGATTCTTGTTATAATTATTTTCCCTACCTCTTAGACTATCAAATGGGATGGTCTACACTACTAGAAAAATAGTATTTAGCAACAGAATTTAGAAACAGAATTTTTCTGTTGCTATTTGCAACGGATATAGCAATCGATTTTGACTTTAAAAAAAAAAGGATACATTTTCAAATCCGAACAAATATTTAAAAAACATTAGCAATTGATTTTTCGGTTGCACTCATTTCGGGAAACAATGTATTAATTAGCAACTGATTTTTCAGTTGCACTCATTTGGAAAAACAATGTATTAATTAGCAACCGTTATTTCCATTGGCTATTTTTTTTTTAAATATTAAAATTAGTAACCGAAATATTGGTTGCAAAGTTTTAAGATCTAATCAGATCCCCAATTAATTGAAGTATCAAACCCTTATTTCCTTTTACCCTAATCGGCAGCCCCTTTCTTCATCTTCAACAGCGCGCCACCACTATCTTCTACCCAAGCCTACACGCCATCTTTCTTCAACCCCATCCCCTTTCTTCTCCTTTTTCCCCCACCTTTCTTTCTTTCCATTTACTTTCACTCCCTCAAGCCGCCTCAACCACCACTATCCCGACCCCTTCAATGTGTATAAAGCTAACCTCGCCTTCTCCACCAAGTACCACTGCTAGGTAAATTTTCCGTTGTCCCCGTTTCTCTTGGTTTTACATATTTGTTTTGTTTTGTTCTTGAATATTTTTTCTACCGTGTTTTTTTTTTTCTGTTATTGATTTTTTTTCCTACTGAAAGATTAATTTATTTTATGCTATTTTTTTTTTGTTTAGTTCTTGAATTTTTTTTTTCTACTAACTGTCTAGACTAATTTATTTTGTGCAATTTTTTTTTTCTTTTGTTCTTGTATTTTTTTCTTTTCTAGTACTAATTTATTTTCTACAATTTTTTTTGTTTCCTTCTTTATTTTTTTTCTTTTCTAGTACTAATTTACTTTCTACTATTTTTTATTTTATTTTGTTCTTGTATTTTTTTCTTTTCTAGTACTCAATTATTTTCTGCAATTTTTTTTTATTTCGTTCTTGTATTGTTTTCTTTTCTAGTACTAATTTATTTTGTGCTATTTTTTTTCTTGTATTTTTTTTCTATTCTAGTACTAATTTATTTTCTACTTTTTTTTTTTGATCTTGTATTTTTTTTTCTTTTCTGGTACTAATTTATTTTTTGCTATTTTTTTGGTTTCGTTCTTGTATTTTTTTTTTTTTTGTTCTAGTACTAATTTATTTTATGCTATAATTTTTTTTTCTTTCGTTCTTTTATTTTTTTTCTTTTCTAGTACTTATTTATTTTCTATTTTTTTTTGTCTCGTAACTAATTTTTTTCTGTTCTAGAACTAATTTATTTTTGCTATATTTTTTTTTGTTTCATTCTAGTATTTTTTTTCTTTTACAATCTACTAATGATATTTTGTAGCATAATCAGAGTATAATACCTGTCTCTTTGGTTGTTGTCTTGTATAGAAAAAAGAAAAAAAAATGAAGTGCTATCATGCTTGACAAAGGACTTGTTCTCATCTACTTCTATTTTGTGATTAAAAGAATTACTTATAAAAAATCATCTCTTTAATAAAAAAGTTTGATGTTCCCATCTTCCATAAAATGGTTTTAATGATATTTTTGCCCTAAATTTGGCACTGTATGCACAAAACTAAAGAAGCAGTTCTCTTCTTGCTTTTGGCTCATTGAATTTTTGGGTGAAAAAAAGTAAAAATTGTGTACTAAAAGTAAGATAAAATAATTTAAAAGTGACTTTTTAACCTAGAACCTAAAAGCAGACGAGAAGAACTCCAAAGTCTTTTGAAATCTAGTTTCTTGATCTTTTGATAAAACTAAATAACGGATATCATTAATTGTCTAATCAAAGGTGCCTCGGTGCTGCCTGGGTAGAAAAAATTATACTTAAATACTAAAAATTCTCCACATCTGTGTGTCACTACTTGAATGGAGCCATGATTAGCTGAAGTAGGAGCAGCTAAATCCATGCTCGACATCAACCGTAATACCCAATTATTACTAGTATTTGCTAGGAGCAACTAATTCCACTGTAGACATCAACCATAATACCACATTTATACTAGTATTTGCTTTGTTATGAATTTGAAGTTCATCATTTTGTCAAATATAATGTATATCAGTATAATTAGAAATACATAGTCATGCTTAGTTTTAGGGAGTCTCAAAAATTAGTATCAAAATTATTTCCTAAAGTTCCGTTACATCATCCCTTCATATTATCCAATCTCGTAAAAAACTGCGTATCATCTTTAATTTTGTATTTGTTCATTGCACCCTTGAGTTAGTAATTTCTTGTCATCGACCTTCTAGTTCTAACCTTATTTTTCTAATCTTTTTTCTTACTTTCCCCTTTAGATTGCTTTTCTTGGTTTATGCTTGCAACTCCAGTCCCAAAATTTTGTTGAAGATCATCCACAAAAGATACTTCACCTTAAAACTTAGCATTATGAACTTCATACATATCTAGATATTTGTCAATTGTACATCTTTTGTATCAACCCTTGCCGGCTCATAATTGATTATTTGTATCGACCCTTGCCGGTCATTATTGGTTATTTATATCGACCCTTGTCGGGTTATGATTGATTATTTGTATCAACCCTTGCTGAGTCATAATTGATTATTTGTGTCTATCCTTGTCGAGTCATGAATGAGTATTTGATTCAATCTTTGCTGGGTCATGATTGATTATTTGTGTCAACCTTTCTCGAATCATGATTCATTGATTATTTGTATCGACCCTTGCCAGGTCATGAATAATTATTTCTGTCTACCCTTTTCGAATCATGAATGAGTATTTGATTCGATCTTTGTCGAGTCATGATTTATTATTTCGTATCAACCCTTGGCGAATCATAATTGATTGATTATTTGTATTGACCCTTGCCAGGTCAAGTTGAACTTTTCTCAATTATACTTATTTTATTTTAATTGGTTTGTAATTAGGAGAAACTATGCCGAAATTTTTGCAAGAATGTGTACTAAAAATGCTAACTAACAGCATCAATAAGTATTAATACTAATAATACTACAAACTAGCCGTATTAGGGGTATTACAAGAAATTAGTGATTGTAATATATGTGTGTATATATATATGTATATATATATATTTATTATATATATATAGACACACAAATATATGCATGCATGTTAGTAGTATATTTTTTAAGTATGTTTTAGTATTTTGTTTTCGCACATGATTGATTATCAGACTATAAAGTAATAATAATACTAATAAAGTACTAGTTTCATTGTTTTGCTACTAGTGATACAACAACTTATAATTCCAACTAGTATACAATGTTGTACTTTATAATCATCATCTAACTAATACATTTGAATATTTGTTTACCATAGATTATGGATATTCGATCTTATCGTCATTAGATGTATGAGAGGCCCTTACCTAATCGCACTAATTTAACACCACATTTTTAAAAGGGATTAATGAGTTTGTCCAATTTACATGCAAACAACCACAATATGCTAATTATAAAGAAATTAGGTGTCTTTGTTCTAAAGACCAGAATAAGATACTGATGGATCCGGATCATGTGGTTGAACACATTTATAAATATGGTTTTATGAAAGATTATGGGTATTGGACTTCACATGGTGAGTCTAAACCAGTTGTTTATGAGTACAAATAAGTACAATTTTTTTGTTGTTTATGAACTTTTATAATTACTTTCAGGAAAATTCACCTATGTAATGATTTAATAATGCATGAACAGGAAAATTTCAATGCTAAGTGGTCTGAGATTCAATCCAGTCAGAGTTCTAATGTTGAGGGTGATCCATCACAATAGTCCTTGCCTAGTGAAATTGAAGTGTGGACAGAAACTATTGCTGGGATGAAGAAAGGATGTGTGATTAGCCTGACAGGTTTTGATAGATGTGTTTATGGCAGTACCTCTTCTGACACATGTAAGATGCCTACCGAATTGGAGATCACAGTTCAAACAAGCATATCCAAAGCTTCCAAAGTACAATTGTATCCTTACAGACAACTTATAATGAACTTAAGGATACAGTTAGCAGCTTAAAGTCTAAAATGGAGGTATTTGAAAGAATGATGTCTCAAGGGGTGAATTCTACAGCTTTTCAACATCCTAGTCAAGGTTCGACCCATTTCCCACTATATCAGCCCTTTCCAGGGTTTGCTCAGTTTGCTACAATGCCTAAAAATTCTTATGCTAGTGGAAGTGGTGTTGCAAAAGGACCAAAGTTGCATCCTATACATGAAGTTGAAAAAGAAGATGGTGGTGATGGTAGTGATGATAATGGATAGAAAGAGAGTGATAACGAATGACATTATGATTGGATACTAGCTACTTATCAAGAATAAACTTTGTATTTATTGACTTATATTGTTACTTTTATTTTACTTTTGTTGTTGTGCAGTGGATTTAATATATATATCAAAGTTTCCTATTAGCATTGTTGACATGTGGTGGTTGTGCATTGAATGCACATTTTGCATATTTAGTTGTTAGTAGAATTTGAATTTCAAGTTATTACAATGATTTTGTTGTTGATAGGTTTCGAATTGAATAGCATATTATTTTTTATTTTTTTTATATATTTTTTAAAATTAGCAACCAATTTTTTCGTTGTTAAAATTTTTTCATTTTTTAAAATTTAATTACCGACCGATTTTTTCATTGCTAATGGTATCCTTAGCAACTGATTTTGCCATTGCTAAATTCAGCAACCGATTTGTTCGTCGCTAATGTTATAATCAGCAACGGATTTTTCGGTAGCTAAATTCAGCAACCGAAAAATCCGTTGCTATCATAGGTGGACGAAAACTATCAAAACTAAATTTAGCAACCAATTTTCTAATAGAACCATGTCCGTTGCTAAATTTTCATCTGTAATTTCGTTGCTATATTTTACCGACGAGCAATTTTCTGATGAAAAATTTTCATCAAAAAATCCATTGTTATACCTCTTAACAACCGATTTTTGATCAAAATCGGTCACTAAATCGGCTGCTAAATACTATTTTTCTAGTAGTGCTAACCATCCATATCCCTATGAAATCTATCAAGAAAATCCCTATTCTTTCCCTCCACCACAAGAGCTTTCAGTATGAACTAATGGAGCCTCAAATCCTTTTACCAACCAACTCAAGAAAGTGAAGAGGAAAGAATGAGGGACAAGTGGATGAAATAGCCCAATTTTGAGAAAAACAAGTTGAACTTCGAGGAGAAATGGCTTGGTTCCAAAAAGAACAAGTTATATTCTTCAAAGACCATAACACATCCACCAACGTTACAAGACCAACTTGCCAAAATTCAACGAATAATGGTGAAGAACAATAGATTCCAATACTCCTATCAATGGGTAAAGAACCTAATTCAAGAAGACAAAATGGATGAATATGTCTTAGAAGAAACCAGATACCAAGAACCTCTTAAGCTTGATTCTCAAGAACCAAGGCATTCAACACTCATGTAGAATTATCACCGTTACAACTTATGCATGAGTGTGAGTTTGACTCGGTTACAACTAAGAATGTACTATTTGGGGTGTTAGTAGAAAAAGATATTGCTCAAAGAGGAGAAGAAAAAGGATACTTTCAAGAGAGCACCGCAGAGGTACAAGCCACTCAAGCCGATGTTTAACAAGTACTTGGGGATTTCGGTGGAGCTATGCATTGGAACAACCTTATCAAGGACTATCACATTCATAGCAAGTCTTCTGGGTGTTATTGAGGGAGTAATCCTTTCCTTTTTATTTATTATGTTTTTTTAGTTCACTTACTTTAGTTTAAGGACCCAATTGATTTGTAGCCTTGTGATTAGCTTAGTTTATGATTTGTTGATTGGTAAATTATTTTAGATATACTTAGTCAAATTTTAATTTGTTGATGATAATGATTGATGGCAATGTAGGACTTGTACTTTGTGATTGATGTATGATTTATTAGTTGAACTTGGATTTGGAGTTTACTATATGATTGTGGAAGTTCTAGTTGATGATACACTTGATTTGCTAAGTGTTTTGAGCTTAATATGAGCAATCGTGTAAATTCTTGATATGGATTGAGAGTAATCTTTGATGTTGAATAACTATTTCAAGCCAATTGTGGATGAAACTAAGTTTGGAAAGATGAGTTGAGTATTTAAATAACTTGTTTGTTGTGTTAAAACCCTTTACCATTATGTGTTTTTCTTTTTCTTTAATTGTTTGAATCCCATGAAACCCCCAATGACCTTTTCTTATTATAGCCATGACTGGCTATTGAAAGAAATTCAATTTCTAAGACTTATGTGTCTAGTTGATTTGTATTTATATTGATCTATTTTAAATTGCTCATTACTTAGCCTTGATTAGTATTGTACTTATTGTTGGTGAATTCTATTTTTAAGGATAGAACTCTTGTTTCTAAATTCAATTTGTGCTCAATTGGTTGCATTTACATTTACTTAGTTATTATATTGTCTATTACCTACATGAACCTTTTGATATCCAAGTATAGTCAAAAGTCATTTCATAGTTTCATGTTTAGCTAGTATGTGTTTATATACTACACATTAGTATTTTTTATTCTTGTCATAAGCGTGAGTGGTAGGATGAGTTTCACGCATCATTGAATTATATGGAAAGTATGGTGGTGTATATTGTCTTGTTCATTAGAAATGATTTTGCTTTTGTTGTTTGTCAAAAGTTGAAATTGGATGTTGAACATAACTTACCCTTTATGTGAAAAATAAGATTTAACCTTTAAAACTCAACTATGTTTTCAACTACTTCATAAAATGTTTTTCTTAACTAGTTTTACCCTCAAACTTTACTTTTTTCTATAAGTGTTTTTCCAGTGCCAAGTTCAATTGATTGTTGGTATGGTTTAAACATCTCAAGCTATTTTTGGAAATTGGTTTTGAGTAGATGAAGATATAAGTTAAACATCACTTGGTCATATTGCATTAACTTGCATTTTCGGACATTTTTTGGGTTTTGTGAGGATTGGCTTGTTACATTGATTGGGATAGTGTAAATCCCCAGTTTTTTGAAATGATCTAGGCATTTTCTTGGACCGTTTGAGCCAAAAAACCTACCTTATATTAATTTATCCCTAGTGTTCCTATTGAGTCTTATAGCCTAATTTTTTTGACAATCACTAACTTAATCATTCCATTTTAATTATTCATTCTCTTTTCATCCCATCACCTTAGTCATTGTAGAATTATCTTAGTTCTCCAATGTATGAGCTTATATGATGGTTTGAAAGAGATTTGTGCATAATTTCTTTAGGGATTGAATCAAAATTTCCAATGTTAATTTTATCCCCTTGTTGTAATTGATTGATTTTTGTAATAGTTGTTTTCTATGAAATTTTATTCTTCGTAAAAAAAAAGAAAAAAAGAGAGGAGATAAGAATTGCAGTTGTTATGTTCTTATTCAATAAAGGAGGTTCATCTTACCTTTAAAAGTTAATTTAGTTAGAAATAATGTTTTTATCTTTTAAGTGTTAGTTAATTAAGTCATGTTGGTTTTTGTACTTGTATATATGGGATAGTAGTCCAAGAGTTTGTGTTAAAATGACTAAGGTGATTTGAGTCACTTATATCTAAATTTATCCTACTCTATTACCTTAGCCTATATTACAAGTTTTAAAAATCCTAAGTAATCCTTAATCTGGGCTATTAGATATTGGAGAGTTGGGGATAAAGTATTTCTTTGGTTGACTTTTTTGTTAAACCTTTCAATGCTAACAAATATCCTTGTGTGGTCAATTGCATTGATTGGTGCTTCTCAAAACAAGTCATAATGATTTTTCTATACTTGGGGCGATTTTTGAGAAACTTGACTTGTTTGTCCTAGATTAACTTACATTTGAATTGTCATTTCAATTACTTTTTTAAACCCTAAGTTAACCCTAATCAATGTAATGTTTGTAACAAAAACTAGTGTATACTTTTTTAAATGAAGGGATGGATAAAAATGTTGAGTTTGTTGAGTTAAAACCTCATTTTCACTTTTGACTAGTCTACTAGAGTTCAACAATTCAATTTTGTTGGTGGTATTATGTGTTTTGTGCTAGTCATTTTTGTTGTTCTTTTTCTTGTCTCGTATTTTGCTCGAAACGAGCAAAAGGCTCAGTTTAGGAGTATTATAACTCTATGAAACTGCAATTATATGTACCCTAAATTTAATAGTTTTATTACTAGTGTCGAGCATTCTTAGTGCTTTAGTATGTGTTTTATGTGCATTTTTACTTTTATGTGTTAGTATGTGTTTATTAAGTGTTGTAATACTTAATTAGGCGTAAATTATCATATTTTAGTAGGTTCTATGTTTATAATTTTTGTCTTGTCTTTAACCTAATTCCATTGGGAGTTAGGTTTTCATTCATGTTCGTATCTCTTTTATTTTTTAAACCATAGGTCTCTTGTGTGATTGTTTTGTTTTAATGTTTAAGAGTTATTTTAATTGTTTATTATAGCTAATATTGTGCTCTTATGTGTTAGGGTCGCATGAAAGAAAACGGCGCACCAATCTGTCATCAAACAAGAATCTTCGGAACAAAACAGAGTCTCTTGAGTGCTGAAACTAATTTGGTAACCGTGGTTACTAATTTAATTGCATTTACCAGACCAAATTGGATTCTGGATTTTTAACCATGCTCAGTTACTGTGGCCACAAGGCCCAAAAATTTCTCTTTTTTTGGGCTAAAACTTCTTCCCTAACCCTACCACTATAAATAGCATATTTAAACCTCTTTTTTCACATAGTTAGAGTGTGTTAGTATTAGTGCAAGCTAGAGTTCTCCTCCATTTTCCTCTCCAATTGAGAAGGATTTTCTAAATTAGATGTAGTTTAGTGTAATTTCTACTCTTCTAATTGTGGATTGAAAACCATTAATGTAAGATCTTTTATTTTATGTTTTAATCTCCTTTACTCTGTGTTAATTTATTATAGTTTAGTTTAATTACTTTCATCTAAATGCTTTCCTTTATTTGCTTTCTTAGTGTAAATTTAGAATTAGTTTATGAGCTTTTTATTTAATTACTTTGTTCTCTTGATTTCTTAGATTAATTGGTAAATTAATTTATGGGCTTCCATAAAATATGCTTTTTTAGTGATAAATTATAGCTTAGATTAGCTAATTGGGATAGATTAGTTTATGAGATTTTCATTTAATTTCTTTCTATATTTCAATTCTTAGTATAATTGTTAAGTTAGTTTATCAACTTTCTTTAAAAATGCTTTAGTGATAACTAGTAGTCTAGATTAGTTAACTTCCCTCTTAAAATGCTTTCTCTTTTACTTGCTTTTTTGAAATTCTTTCTTAGAATGCTCTCTTTTCACATGCCTTTTTTAATTGCTTTCTTTAAAATGCTTTTCTTAAAGTTAATATTTATTTTAATGCAATAGTTAGCCTTTAAAGCATTGCTTTCTTAATCTCTTAAATTATAGTTTTAGTTCAAATTCCTCTTTTAATCAATCATTTCAACTAATAATATAACTAAATAATTAGTAATCACCAACTAATCCTTGTGGATATGATCCCTACTTCCCTTTACTGCTAGCTGATAGTCGTATACTTGCTGCATATTGCCTAATTAGTATTAGGATTTGGGTGTTTCATGAATTATAAAAGTAGGTGTTTTCGAACAAGGCATCAAGGAGCATGAATAAAAAATAAGTTTTCTTTGAAAGGCTTAAAAGAAGGCAAAAAAGACAAATTTTTGTAATTGGTTCTTCATTGTTGTTATTGATTTATTGGTGGTCGAAAAGTAACAATTTGCGTTTCAAAAAGATGGAACTTTCGTGTACTACAAATGAACATTGTAGTTGAGTTTGTACCTAACATGGTAGTAAGGGAAAAGTAACATTCATATAAATAGATTAGGGTTTAGATCTTGGATTAAATCTCGTAATAGATTAATGTGAATAATTTGTTTATGTAGAATTTGACCCCTTTACCTTTGTTATATTACAATGATGTTGATGTACTGTCTAGTTTATGGATTGAATGGCGTTTGTTTAAGTCATTTATACTCTATTAAACCATCCCAAAATAAAGACTTGTTTAGTTAAAATCCATAAAGATTGGGGACCAATTTTGCACACAACCGCATAAACTTTGTCCAGACCTAGATTGATTTTTTATTTTTGGAATTAACGGCCACGTGCATCACATATGACAAAAACTGTTAACAATTTGGACTTTTTCATCATTTGTCTTATTTTAACATAATTGATAGGTTGGGGACAAAAATTGCAATGTTGCATAAATTGGGAATCAATTTTGAGCACTATCAATAATTTGGAGACCAAAACTCCGAAGCTTCCTATACTTTTTTGTGTTGCTTACTTCCTAATGGGACTGGACTTTGGGCCTTTTAGAAGCTATTACTTCTCCAATTCTTTGGGGTTAGGCAAGGCTAGACTATGCATAAGCCTCCTTATGGTTCTTTCTAAGGAAAGATTCTGACCAATGTTTTGAAAATCAACTGGTCGGTTAAATCAGGAACCAACAATGGCTCCTGTCTAAATTAATATAAAAGCCAAAATTGACAAAACCTATTGACACCCCCTCAAACCCGAAAAATCGAAAAGAACCGAGTGACCCAAATAATAAGACCGGTTTGGGCTTTCTTCACAAAAATCAACATCATCATTCCAACACAACCACAATAAATTAGAAAATCCCAAAATTTTCAAATCCAAAAATCACATTCAGAGCCAACAAATCCAAACAACATTAATACATCAAAATTCAATATTCAACAAATTCTTCAATCTGGGCTTTGGATGGGAGGAGAAAGATAATGAGAAGGGGAAGAGAAAGGGGATGAGGAGAGGAGGTGAGGTGGTAGTGGTAGAGGCAACTTTGGATGAGGGGGAGAAGGTAATGGTATGTTGTGGTGATGCAAGGGAAGAGGAGGGGGGGAGAGATGGGGATCTTATACAACAGTGGAAAAAGAAAGGAAGAAGTGGTAGTAATGGTAGTGGAAAGGAATAAGAGAGAAGGGAAGAGAAAAGGAAGGGCAAGCTACTGGGGTGGTGGGATTGGGAAATGATAACTAGGGTTCTTGTTTTAAATGAAGGAGAAAATAGAAAAAATAAAAGTAAGAAGAAAATGAAAATGGTATTGCAGCCTGCTGGATTAGAACCATTCTTGCCAATCAAAATAAGGTGGCTTATGGCTACTTGTGCAATGACTGTTTATTTGCTTATTTGCTTTCACAGTGTAAAGTTTTACTCTTATAACTTTTAAATAGTTAAATACAAAACAACATTGAACCAATGACTTGGCGGGTTAATTCAGTCAAACTAATTGAACCGCAACTGTGACAGGCCACTGAGTCAGCGTTCGGTCCAAGTTTAAAAATATTGATTCTGACTAAAGATGTATTCTTTTTTTGAAAAATTAAATTCTTAAGTTTGGTTCATCTTTTGAGTTGTTGAGAAAGTGACCCTCAAAATAAGGAAAGTAATTGCATAATACATGGATTTTATATCCCTATATCTTATTGTTATTCTAATTACTTCCCTTAAAAATTTAATCCAAAAACACATTTGAGACAAGTTAACCCTTTTTTTCGTCTCTCTCCCTCAACTCCTTTGTTAAATGTCAACGTGCTTCCATCTTTAGAACCATTTCAAATTCAACCCAATTGTGATTTTCTTTTGAAATCATCCAATGGCCTTTTTATTTTAGGAGCACAAAATTTCAGGTTTGATATCAATAATTCTTATATGCTTTTTATTTTTCAATTTCTTGGATGAATTTTTTGATTTTGATGCTCTTTTAGTTGTACGTTGAAATATTTTACTTGCTCTAGATTAGGTTGAAGTTTCAGGATTGATTAATTCTTATGATCATATTTCTATGCTCATGTATATATAGATGAATTTGTTTTAAAAATTAATAGACATATCAAATGATGTGGTAAATATGAAACAAAATAGGAAAGTTCTAATTGAAAGATAGGTTTTTGTATAGAATTTTAACCCAATGTTGATGGTCCAACTTGAATTTAATTAATCGAATTCAAAACTAAGTATCGAATTCGAATTTAGTTAACCGAATCTTCTACTAAATTGAATTGAAAATAGAAATTGGTTAAAATTTTAGAACTTTTTTTTTCGAATTTTGACGCATTTTGTTAATCAAATAACTGATCGGATAACTAATACTCACCCCTATGTGAGCCCTTAAGTAATTGAAGGGGTGCTTAGTTAGAAGGTATGAGAATTAGGAATTAGATTCATTCTCATAGTTGTTATTTAGTTAACAGGTATAAGTACTGAGATTTTAGGATGAAACTTAAAAAATATAGCAACTCTCAAGAACCAACTGAATTGGAGGGTTTTTGTGAATCCAAAATTTGAAAAAATAAAATAAATAAAATTATTTTTCTTTTTCTTCCTCATCCTTTAGCTCCGTCTCTTCCTCCCTCCTCCTCCTCCTTCTCCTCCTCCTATCCTTCCCTTATCTGTATCCTCCTCCTTATCTCGCTTTACCTCCCCACAGCCCCTTATTTTTCCCACAACTCTCTTCCTCCTCCCTGCAACCCTTTCCTCTTGTCTTCCTCCCTCTCCCCCTCCAATGAAAGAAGAAACTAAGGAAGAAAATTTTAATAATAATAATAATCATGATGAAGATGATGATGATGATGAAGATGAAGTTGATGATGATAATAATAATAATAGTACTATTATTAATATTATTTTATTAAAATTTTCATAATAATAATGATGATGATAATGATAATAATATTATTATTAATATTAATAAAATAATAATAATAATAATATTTTAATATGAAACCCTTACCTTAAAAATATTTATCAAACACTAATTACTTAAATAATTCCAGTGTTCAAAACTCGTACCTATTTTGTCATGTATGATTCCAATTCCAATTATAATTCCAAGATGTGAACCAGGCACTCCTAAACTTGATTATTGTGAAGCACTTAATATTCTAGTTGCAAAGTTATTTAAATTTTACTTTTAACTTCTTTTTAGATTTTCCTTTTTCTCAATATTCTTGATTTTGTATGAAGCACTTAATACTATTTTATTATTGTAAAGTTTTTTAGTTAGGTTCTTTACCGATCTATTTTCTTTGAGATGATATTTGATTGCACAGAGGAAACAAAACTAATCAAAAGTAATAGGGAAGCAAAAAAAAAAAAAAGTGATATGTCAAAACCAAACTCAACTATAGAAAGAGAAATAATGAGTGGTAAACAATGGACCTTCAAGAAAAATAACAATTGATTGTACACATGAATATTTAATGTCTAGAGGCAGAACAAAATTGAACAAAATGTAGGAAGTTTCCAAGCAATCTCTTGACCCTTCAAAATAATTAGATTGTAAAATTTTAATACCTAGTGCATTGTCATGGACAGTTAAGACAAACAATCTAAACCATTGTTATTTAATTATACAAGTGACATAAATATGGGAGTGAATTGAGAGAAGCATCATTGGAGGGGATATTTACTGGAGAGGAGCCTGATCCTATAAGAGGGTATGGCCATTAAATTATCGACAACTTACTGGCTCTAGTTTGTATTTTGCACTCCCGTCTGAATACTTCTTTTCTTTATGTGAAAGTATCGTATTGGAGTAAGTGGTCTTTCTTTTTAATTAAACTTGACTTTGTATAAAGCACTTAATACTATACTGGCAAAGTTATTCCATTTTTTACTTTTAACATCTCTTATTCGGTTATAATTGAATCGTCTTTCGCTATATTTTTGCGTAATTTCATAGAAGAAGGACAATGGACATTCAAGAGAAATATCAATTGACATGTACAGTGATTATTTCTCTAGATGAATATTTAGTCTATAGCCACAAGAAAATAAAACCAAATGCAAAATTCCAGAGCAATTTCTTGACCTTCCGCAATAATTAGACTATTCAATTTTAAATGCCTACTGCACTTCCATTGAAAGTGAAGGCTTGACTTTGGTGAGAAAAATTGCAATTCATATGTAAATTATTCAATTCAATTATAAGAATATGAAATGTGAAAGAATAAAAATGCACAATTTTGGTACGACATTCTTCAACCAATTTCGCAGAGGAGAGTGTCAAGAATTCTCCCCATAATAGTCAAAGCTTTCACTGGGTTCCGACATTTCTTTTTGTTCTAAAGAATTTTGAAGTGAAGAGAAAAATATGTTGCAACTCATAGTGGTGTTGTGATTAATTTTCAGTAAATAATTAATCTTTTGAAATACTTTGAAAAGTTTATTCTCGATAAATATTTAGTACTACTGAGAGAAAACTGCTGGAATTATGCGTGTTCCACTTAATCATATAATAACACAAAATCGTTTGTTGTTTATTTTAGTATTTTATAACATGTATTTTCTTTTTGTTTAGAAGCAATATTATACATTAAAGCTCCAAAGATTGTCAGCCTAGTTTTTATTCTTTTTCTGGAGAAACCGATAAAAGTATGAGTAAATCCTTCATGCATCGTCGGTGTAAAAATATTTTTACACTATCAGGTTTAAATGCATGACATATATGCATTGTTTAAATTTTAAATGTTATTTTTACATATATGGCAAGCATTTAGACCCAATAATGTAAAAAATTTTGTATACCGACGGTACATAAAAGATTTACTCAAAAAGTATTGTAAATCTAAATAGGAAAAAAATTAATTTAATTCCTTATCTTTTGAGTATCAACTAACCTTGTCCCTTATTTATCATAATAGACCAATTCCGTTTCTCATTTTTAAGAAATTAACCAATTTAAGGTCTGTGACGAAAATCGTGAACAAACTAATGGAGCAGGCTATTAAATATACTTTTATCGACTCCGTTAGTTTGTCCACAATTAATTTTTTTTAAAAATATGATAGGACCAAATTAGTTTTTGTGATGGATAAGGAACTGGGTTGGTCGGTACCATAAAACAAGGGAATAAATAAGTCTTTTTACGAATCTAAATAGGGCAAGCGGCTGTACATCCCACCAAACTTTACTGTCTAAGTTACTAGGTTTGCCCACTATATTTTTTTGGCCCAAATAATCACTAAACTCTCAAATTCTTCGACCAAAGCCCATTGTATTAGTTCAAGACGTTTACTCGTTCGTCATCCAAAACATGTGAGAGACGTGATTTTTAGGGAGGGTAAAAACATCCAAACTATATAAATCTTATTTATTTATTTATTTTTCTTTCTCCTCCTCTAGTAATACCACCACCCCTTTGCTAAGGAGCTCAACCCCACCCCACTACCCTCTTTACTAACGAGCTCAAAACCACCCTCTCGATCTACCCGGACAAAGACCAAAATCTCTTTTTTTTTTAGAAGAAATGTCCTCAAACCATCAATTCCATAAAAAATCCTCTAATTTATTCCATCAATTTCCAGATCTAATACTAAAACAGCTAAAAATTTTAGATCTAAGTGATGGCCAAGAGGGACAGGAAAGATAAAGAGAAGTAGGAGGGGAAGGGGAGGGGTAGCGAGAGACAGGAACATAAGGGTAAGGGACGAGGAAGGGAAGGGGGGGACGGGGGGTGATAACTCTAGTAAACTAGAGTTATTTTACTCTAAGTTATGGCATTTTGATAATTTAAATTCTGAACTTTGGTTAATTAATCGAAGGTTTTAGTTAACTTCTTTCATATGTGTTTATATTGTTGTTCTTGTTAAATATGATAAATTTTTATTAAAATTTTAGCTAAATTAATTGTTTAATACAAATTAATATTATACAGGTCTAAATTAGAGATTAGAAGCTAGAATGAACAAAACTCAAGGACCAAAATGCAATTATAGAATAAATGAAGGCTTGCAGGAAAGAAAGTCTAGATAGCAATCTGGATTCCTCCACATCGTGATCTAGACTCAGGAAAATGACTCAAGTTATTTAGTAGTCCATATCTGACTTCAAACTCCATGTCACGATATGGACTCGCTGTGAACTTAAGTTATACGGGCAATTTTGTAATATTCTAGCAACCAATTTCTAATTTTGCCTTGGGTAATACTCCACTATTTTAGCTACTTTAGGGAAGATAAGATATAATAGAGGGGTAAGTAGGAATAGAATAAGTAGGTAGTTAGTAATTTTTAAGGTAGATTAGAATAGCTTAACTTTCAAGTTTCCATTTAATGAAAAGTTCTCTTTAATCATCTTTTTTTATCTACTTTTAATTTCCTTACAAGTTTAAATTTTGATTAGATAATTATAGTGGATTAATCATTAGCTTCAAGTAGATATAATTTTTACTTGCTTTCTAATTTAAATTGGTGAGAATCTCTTTACTTTCATTTTAGGGTTTCATTGAGAAATTAGGGTTATTGTTGATTTATTGCTTTTTAGTTAAGAATTCTCAATTCCTTGCATTAATTTCTATTTAATTTTTAGTGGACTTTCTTTATTATTATCAAAATCCAAAAATATTTAGATTTCAATTTTAACCTTTCCAAATTCTAGTTTAGAAATGGTTGCTTCTAGTCTTCAAAACTTCTTTTATGTAGTCTTTTTAATTTAGTTAATTACTTTCCTTTTAATTTCGAGTTTTATTTTGGTTAATTTAGAAGTAGAATTGACTGTTTTTATTTAGTTGCTTTTATTAGCATATTGTAGCTAGTTTCTCAATTTCGTAATTGCTTAGTTTAATTTACTTGCTTTGGTAGATAATTTAGCTTAAATTAAGTTTTAATTGCTTGAGTTTATTATGGCTTTGAGTAGTGTAGTTTCATCTATTATTGTTTGAATTCTCTTAACTATACAAAGATCCGTAAATCTTGGTAATTGCTAATCCAAACAATCTTCGTGAGAAGGATACCCACACATCCTATGCTACTATCAACTCCGTATACTTGCGAAAGTGAGGTAGAGTATATTGATTTTGTGAGATTAGTCATTGCTTGTTTGTTTTTAAAATTGAACTCTACCTAGAACAAACAATCAAGTTTTCGGCGCCGTTTCCAGGGATTGTCCTTGGTATTTGGCAATATTAAGCGCCTTATGGGTCTTGTCTATTAAGCACTTTAGTTTAATTTATTTTTTAATTTTGATTTATTTGTTTATGTAGGTTGTTTGTTTTGTGGAATTGTCTTGGCACTTGAATTGATATTTGCTTTGGTTTTTTGTAGTGCATGGGAAGAGGAGATAAAGGGCCATTTATTTGCTTGGACAAGGAAAGGGGAAAAGATTTAAGGGAAATCTAGAAGTTTAGAAGAGTATAACAAGAGCAAGAAAGAATTGAAATGGCAAATGCTAATCAAAATCCAAGGAATTTGAACATGGAGAACGATGAAGAAGAAGTTTTGGAAATAATGGAATAGGTAGTTACGGAAATGGGAATGACATGAATGAGAATGGAAGGCCATTGAGAGAATGTGCCTTACCAAAATTTGATGGGGCAAATTCTAACATTGCACGGATGTCTGTGCAAGCTAACAATTTTGAAATTAAACCTGCCTTGATACAAATGCTACAAACTCATGAAATGTTTGGGAGTGGTCCTAATGAATATCCCTATACACATCTCATGAACTTTGAGGAAGTTTTGGACACGCCAGCTGCACTCATTTAAATTCGATGGTGTGCACCCAGATTGTGTACGAATGAGGGTATTTCCTTTCTTTATAAGGGATAGGGCAAAATCTTGGCTTCAATCTCACGTCCAAAGAATGTTTACCACTTGGAATCAACTTACTCAAGAATTCTTGGCAAAACATTTTCCACCTGCAAGAATTACCAAATTGAGAAATGAAACTACATCCTTTAAGCAAGATGTTGGTGAAAGCTTAGGAGAAACTTGGGAGCGGTTCAAGGAGTTTCTAAAAAATGTCCTTACCATACGATTCCTTTGTGTCTTCAAATCTAAACTTTCCATAATAGTTTGACTCAAGATACAAAATGCATAGTGGATGCCTCTGCCGATGGTTCCATCTCTTACAAGACACCGGAGGAAGCAAAAGAGTTGCTCAATAAGATGGCATACAATCATTATTATCATGGACCAATGACTCCACCGGTGGCTCAACACCAAGCCAATCAAACTAATGCACAAAGCAGAGTGTTGAATTGGAAAGATGATTGAACATGCAAGATGCTTTTTTGGCACACTAAAGTATGTTCATGAATGTGATGAAGAACTTTGCAAAAGCATTAGAGAACTTAGGGAAACCGAGTAGTGAGAATGCAATGTCTTCTTCTCCAACCCAATCAAGCATGGTATGTGATTTTTGTGGAGGTGGTCATGCAAATGGACAATATGAAATGCCTTATGGGTCCAATTAGCAACTCAATTATGTGTCTAATCAATCATCATTTCCAAAGAACCCATCCAGAGCTTATGGGAACACATATAATCCCCCTTGGAGGAATCATCCTAATTTTTCATGGAGCAACACCAACAATAATCCAATCCTTCTTATCAACCAAATCCCTCGCCTTAAAATGTCTGACAAGACCAAACTTCAAGTTCCTCACCTAGACCTTATCAACCGCCATATTAAAGAAATTTCCAAACCAACTCATATCAATCTTTCCCTAACCCTTCATTTCAAAACCAACAACCAAGACCTCCCTTCCAATATGCAAAATTCTTCCCAACCTATGTATAATGACCAATATGCTCCAAGAGAGAATATGTGTGAAGATGGTAGGAAAAAAAAAAGTGAAGTGTTTGAGAAGAGAATTGGAAAGGAAAAAGAAATAACATAAGAGAGATTATGAGAATTTGAAAGCTTCGACGTGAAATTTGGAAATTCAATTGGGGAATTGGTAAGGTTGAATAATGAAAGACCTCTAGGGGCATTTCCAAGTGATACTAGGAGCAATGCAATGCCATAACCCTAAGGAGTGGAAAAGAGTTGGCGGAACCCAAGGAGAAGAAAAAGGTGGAAGAAAGAAGTAAGGAACAAAAGTTTAATGCAATTGAGAATGAAAAGAAAGTTGTTGGTGATGAAGAAAAAAAGGAACAAAAGAATGAGATCAAGGTATCCAAGAAGAAGCATGTAGAGGACCTTTAAAGATAGATCCATCAATAAAAGTTCCATTCCCTCAAAGGCTCATTAATCCAAGAAATGAGGAAAATGAGAAGCAATTCACCAATTCTTTTATATGTTGAAAAAGATTAATGGCAACATTTCTTTAATTGATATCCTCATCAAGATGCCCAACTATGCTTGTTTTATGAAAGATCTTTTGGAAAGAAAGTGAAAGTAGGATGATGATTAGAAGGTATGCCTTGATGCCCAGTGTAGTGCCATTGTTCAAAGGCGGTACCCCCTAAATTCAAATATCCCGATAGTCTTATGATACCGATGAATATTGGAGGAAAAATGTGGCAACAATCACTTGTGATTTGGGGGCAAGCATAAATATTATGCCAAAGGCCATTTATGACAAAATAGGGATCAACAATGTCAAACCAACTAATATCACACTCCAATTGGCGGATTTATCCGAGAGGAAACCATATGGCTTGTTGGAGGATGTGCTTGTACAAGTTGAAAAGTTGGTATTTCCCGTTGATTTCTTTATGCTAGATACGGGTGAAGAGAGTGAGATTCCATTAATTCTACAGAGGCCTTTCTTGTCGACACCCGCTCATGCATGAATTGATGTAAACAAAAGGAAGTTGGTTTCAAGAGTTGAAAATGAATCAATTGAATTTGATGTATTTGAATATAATGATAATATTCCCATTGTTGAAGAAAAATGTGCTAATCAATCTCTTAATTCTTTCCTTGCTAGGTCAAATAAGGAGAAAAATGAAGTTAACTAAGGCAATTTAGTCAAGTAAGTGTTGGAAATAAAAGAAGATCCGAGAAATGAATTGAAGGAAAAACCAACCGATAAGGGATGTGTGTTGAAGAAGGATCAAGAGATTTTTGCTAAGGATCGGCAAAATGGTGATGTCAAGAAGTTGAAAAGTCACAAAAATCTAAGAAAATGGTTTGAGAAACAATTGGAGATGTTAATTGGGGCACTAGCGATGGCTAAGGCTAAAAAGAAAGAACTTGTGCATGGCAAACCCGAGAATCAAGCTTTAATCATGAAGAAAAATGAGATCAAGCTTTTTCCAGGAAAATCAAAAGGAAAAGAAACCTGATCAATCATCCTCAAGTACTTGGAATGAAGCCCATGCTATAATCAAGCTAGTGACTATAAAAGAGCACTTCTTGGGAGGCAAACCAAGTCTTTAATTTAGTTGTTATTGTTTTCTTTTGATGTGATTTTTAATTAGTTTGATTTTGAGTAATTTGGTTTGAATTATGTTAGAATTTTAGTCTAAAAATATAAGTTTTTGAATTGAATAAATAGTGCTAGGAAATTGTCACCTTAACTTGCTAATTTTGTGTTTGTAGGTTGTGCATGGAATTGGAGAAAAGTGTCCATAAGAGTGGAGAAATTTTGGCTAAGTGTTGAAAATACACTTTGTAGAAGTTCAGCTTCAAATCGGGATCTCAAATTCCAGATCGCAATGTGGAGCTCAAACTTCTGGAGGGTATTTTGGTCGTTTGTTCTATATCGCGATCTCAAATTGCAGATTACGATATAGAACTCACACTTTTGCAAAGGCTAATTTTCATCCGAATTGAGATCGCGATCTATCAAATTGATATCACGATCACAACTCTATCAAAATCACGATCTTGAGATCAATCCAAATTGCGATCTGGAAAACCCAGATTGCAATCTTGATAGGCAGAAACATCTTCTTATTCAATTCTTCTTTTTCTTTTCTCACAATCTTCTAACTTTTTTCTCTCTAAACCGAAGAAACCCCTCCCCAACCCTTCAAAATCTTCCATTTTCTTCTCTTCAAAATCACTCCAACCTTCATAACTGCCACTAATATCAGTTTATTTCATTCTAAGAGCATCAAAGCAAGTATATTTTGGGAAATTCTTGGAGAAATTTGAACATCAAGGAGAGATTTACACACAACAATTTTTGGAAAATTTTTAGTCATAATCGGGTAATATCCTTCTTTAAATTTGTGGTTCCAATTATTCAAATTATTGAAGACAATTGTTGGATATTGTTGAATGATTCTGTGGTGGAACTATTGGTAGTAAATTATTGATTTTTGGGCAATAAATTGGTGCGAATTACTTCTGAGAAAAATTGACATTAAATTGTTCAATTCTCTGAATTATTGAATTGTGGTTTGGATTGGTTTGAATTTTTGTTGAGAAATTGTGAATTTGTGTTGAGAATTTGGCAAATTATTTTTATTGTCTGTTTTCTTGGAATTGTTGGTGTTTGTTTAAATACTTGGTTGAATGTTTCCGTGAAAATGACGAGGAGAGTGTATAGAAGTACTGAGAGAAGAGCTAGACTTAGGGGAAGAGGAACAGGAACAAGGAAAAGAAAGGTTGGAGAGGGAACGAGTAGAGAAGGGGGAATAGAACAACCTTTTGAGGGTGGCGGGCATATAGAACCTCAATTCTCCAGTGATAGAGCACAACAATTGTTCAAAAATAATGAGAAGCATGAGGCTATTCAGTTAAGGAACTTTGACCTATCTATACATTGGGGTGCTTATGAAGAAGCTAGAAAAGAAATAGAAGAGAAAATTAGGTCAAGACATTGGGAAGGGTTTAATACTCCAATTCGGACTCTGGGGCTTCTCAATTAGTGAAGGAATTTCACTATAATTGTGTGAATTGGAGGATGACAAAGTGAGAGTATAGGGGTATTGGTGGATTTTAGTTTGGAACTGATTAATGACTATTTTAACATACCCCCTGTATCTTCCAGTCAATATTTGTCATTGTTGAATGATAAGGAGAAAGATATGAATGTAATTAAAAATGTCATTTGTGATGTTTATGTTGATTGGATTTAGAGTGCTTCCTCTAATATTAAATTGGGACTCTCATTGGTGGCAAAATTATGGTTTTATTTTATTAGCTGCCGAATTTGGGAGCCCAATGCTTTGAGTTATATTCAGAGGGACAAAGTACTCTTGGTGTATGTTATTATGACAAGAGTGCCAGTAAATATTCGTAGCCTCCTTGGACAGGAGTTCCTGGATAGTGGAAGGTCCAGGCAACCTATCTTTCGTGCTCCTAGTTTGATTCACCATTTGTGCACTTTGGCAAGTTGTCCCATTGATCCTGATACAAAACCAATGACATATCCAAGAGGCAGGATTAATCGGAAGTATGTTTATATAATGGTGAGAGAATATAAAAAGCACCAACAAGAAGAAAACCCTACCCAGCCACCGCCAGCATCGCCTCAGAGTACCTCATATATTCCTATACCCCCTGGTTTTGTGTTGAATGCTTCGGTCAGTGAAAAGGAAAGAAATGAATTGAAAGGGTATTGGACATACAGTCAACTGGTGATGCATAACAATTTGACATTGATAGAAGAAGCCTTCAAGACTACCTCATTGGGTACATGGGTTCGGCCACCACCATCTCTGGTTTGGCATTTTGGTTCAGCTCGTGGACAATATTATGCACCACTTGCAGCTTCAGTATATAAGGAGGGATCCAGCCCAGCAGGTGGGACCGGGGGGGATCAAGATGATGATAATGAAGAAGCACAACCCAGTAATGCCAGGATGGATGAGAGGAGTGTATAAAGAACAAGATTGATGCAACCAGCTATATTGAACTTTGATGATAATAGTCTACAACCCGATCAATTGAAATACTTTGTTGAAGATGAATATTTTCTCTGTTTTTTATGATTTAGCACCTTGACTTTTAATTACTTTTATTTTTAACATTTTGATTTGGGATATTTTAGTTTTTCTTTTGAGTAGATTGGCTAATGGCATTAAGCTGACGACAAGTAGATATCTTTTTAATGCTTCATGGATTAATTTTTTTTGAGAATTGCTTGTTGGATACTTGGTGTGGTATTTGGTCATGTTTATTAACTAATAAGAGTAGATTGGCTAAGGGCCTTAACCTGATGCCATTTTTGCAATTGTTGATGATTTGAATTGGATGTTGACTTTTATGGAGTTTAATTGATGAGATGAGTGGTTTGGTTAAATACTCTTAGCACTTTTACTTAGTTTCAAATTGTTAGCTTAAAATTGTGTTGTAGTTTGAGTGGTTCTTGTTAATGGTGGACATGTCTTTATGTTGGATTTTGGGTGAGTGGAAGAATGATTTATTCATAATCTTAACAACTTGAATAAATGGGACAAGTTTGGGGGTGTTTATTTTTCGTGTTGGGAATGGTTATTTTGTGCATATTGATGTCACTTGATGTATAATAGATGGAAAAGTGATCAATTGAGTACTCGATGATGATGAATTTTAACGTACAATACTATATGATTGAAGTTTTTCATTGGGTCATTTTATTTATTTAAGTGTGAGTGAGTAGTTCTTTTAAAACATAAATATTTCAAAAACTTGGCATTACTATTTTTCAAAAAGAAGTATTGAAAATTTAGAAAAATTTATTTGAAATATTGTTTTTGATCAAATTACTTATATTATTTTGTTAGACGATTTATCTTTTGGAAAAAAAAATGAGTTAAATGAAATAGAAGGAATTTTGGGACATTTTGTGTGTTTTCATGGGAAATATTCTTCTAATTTGTGAATAATTGGTATTTGAGATTAATTTTAAGTATATTTCACTCATTTTTCTTGTTCTAGGGTCATCTTTAATTAAGATATATATATGTGTATATATATATTATTCACTTTTAGGAATAAGGCAAGTACGGGATCTTATACATGTACCCATGTTGTTTACCTGAAATAAGCCATTAGAGTAGTAATAAAGCGAGTACAGAATTCTGACATGTACTCACGTTGTTTCTCCGAATTAAGTCATTAGGAATTGCGTTTTAGTATATCAATAAGTTAAGGAGTAAATATTTGTAATACGTATCATTGATCTCATATTATTTATTCTTTGTTAGAGGTCTATTCCCAAAATGTGTAACATTTGCATTTAAGTAGATTTCTAAATGAACTTTTATTTTCATGAGGCCTAGTCGGGATAATTGACTAACTCCATAATATTTGTAATTTGAGAAGTAATGATATTTTAAATTTATAGAACTAAAATATTTGGTTATTTTTTATTTTTATTTTTGAGAATAGTTTTGGTGACTTGAAATCTTTTGTCGTAAATGAACGTGTGCTTGTTCGTAGAAAAATTACAAATTTGGATTGACTCATTTAAACACTACTTCACTTATCATATAGTATTGAAAGTTTCTTGAGAGGTTTCTTAATTATTTTAAGTACATCCACAATTCATCGAATGTTTTGTCAATTTTGGTGGTATTTATATGTTTAAGTGTTAGTAGGATTCTTTTAATTTTTATGTTGCTCGGGACTACCAAAACGCTGGTTTGGGGGTGTGATAACTCTAGTAAACTAGAGTTATTTTACTCTAAATTATGGCATTTTGATAGTTTAAATTACTAACTTTGATTAATTAATTAAAGGTTTTAGTTAACTTCTTTCATATGTGTTTATATTGTTGTTCTTGTTAAATATGAAAAGTTTTTATTAAAATTTTAGCTAAATTAATTGCTTAATTAAGTTAATGTTATGTAGGTCTAAATTAGAGGTTGGAAACTGGAATGAACAAAGCTCAAAGATCAAAATGCAATTATAGAAGAAAAGAAGGCTTGCTGGAAATCTAAACTCGAAAAAATGACTCAAGTTATTTAGCAGTCCATATCGAACGATCGATCTCAAACTCCATATCGCGATATGGACTCGCTGTGAACTCAAGTTATTAGGGCAATTTTATAATATTCTAGCAACCAATTTCTGATTTTGCCTTGTGTAATATTCCACTATTTAAGCTACTTTAAAAATGTAATAGAGGGGTAAGTAGGTAGTTAGTAATTTTTAGAATAGATTAGAATAACTTAAATTTCAAGTTTCCATTTAATGAAAAGTTCTCTTTAATCATCTTTTTTATCTACTTTTAATTTCCTTACAAGTTTAAATTTTGATTAGATAATTGTAGTGGGTTAATCATTAGCTTCAAGTAGATATAATTTTTACTTGTTTTCTAGTTTAAATTAGTGAGAATCTCTTTACTTTCATTTTGGGGTTTCATTGAGAAATTAGGGTTCTTGTTGATTTATTGCTTTTTAGTTAAGAATTCTCAATTCCTTGCTTTAATTTCTAGTTAATTTTTAGTGGACTTTCTTTATTATTATAAAAATTCAAAAATATTTAGATTTCAATTTTAACTCTTTCCAAATTCTAGCTTAGAAATGGTTGCTTCCAGTTTTCAAAACTTCTTTTATGTAGCCTTTTTAATTTAGTTAATTACTTGCCTTTTAATTTTAGTTTTATTTTGGTTAATTTAGAAGTAGAATTAACTGTTTTTATTTAATTTCTTTTATTAGAATATAGTAGCTAGTTTCTCAATTTCGTAATTGTTCAGTTTAATTTACTTGCTTTAGTAGATAATTTAGCTTAAATTAGGTTTTAATTGCTTGAGTTTATTATGGCTTTGAGTAGTGTAGTTTCATCTCTTATTGTTAGAATTCTCTCAACTATACAAAAATTCGTAAATCTAGGTAATTGCTTGCCAAACAATCTTCATGAGAAGGATACCCACTTATCCTATACTACTATCAACTCCGTATACTTGCAGAGGTGGGTAGAGTATATTGATTTTGTGAGGTTAATCATTACTTGTTTGTTTTTAAAGTTGAACTCTACCTAGAACAAGCTAATCAGGGGGAGACAGGAATAAGAGGGGAGGAAGAGGAAGAAGATAGCCGAATGGAAAGAGGAAGAAGATACCACAATGGAAGGAAGTGATGGTGGAAGAGGAGGAAGAGGAGGAGGAGGAGGAGGAATAGGTGGTGGTAGAGGGGGAGTTGGGGTGCGGATTTATAGGTTAAACAAAGAAAATGGTGGCAAGCGGAAGAAGGAGAAGGAAGAGGATGTAGAGGAGGAGAAAGGGGTGGCAGTGAAGTGGTGGTTAGGGTGGTAGGAATCGATGGTTTGAAAAAAAAAATGTAGGTTGTGGCTGATTAAGATGGTGGTATTGATTGTTTGGGAAAGAGATAGAAAAAGTAAAGAGAAAGAAAAGAAAAAACGAAAAGAAAAAAGAAAATTTTTCAAACATTAAAATTAAGTAATATTTAATGACGGTTTTACCTCTTCAAAAGTTATGTCACTCACATATATTTCATGATACACCCAACTTAACGTCTTAAGTGGATGAAATGGGTGTCATCTAGTCGACGATTTTGAAAGTTTAATGACTATTTTGGCCATAAATAAAGTTTAGTGAATGAATTTTGTAACTTTGTAAAGTTAAGTGCAGTATATTGCCTTTTGCCCATCTAAATAGTTTCTTAAAACAATTATAGTATGTAATTTCAATATGATGGTGTTTTTTGTGGGCTGTTGCAGTGAAATAGTTGAGAAGATTACAAGAATTTATTCTCTTGAGAGACAATCAAATTAGGTTCAATTAAATTTTCATCATAAGCAAAATTAAAACTAAAACCCCTCGTATGATTAATGATATAATTACAATTTACAAAAGAAGATAGAGGTATACATATTTTAAATTAAAAGAAACTAATAACTACAAACTTCGAATTGGAGCAATGATCCAGAAATTTTTTGTGAAGTATTTTGCCGCCTTACAAGTAACGTTTATCCCATTTACCATCTATCCAATTTGCAATCAAGATTTCAGGGATTCCAGCAACTTTTTGGTACTCCTCACTATCCTTTATCTAGCAAACTCATTATGAATTCATTATCCATATCATATAACTCAAGACATTGGAGCTTGTTTAAGTTTTCAATTCCCCAAGGCAATTCGTTCACTAGGTTACAGTCCGCTATGACTAGAAATTGGAGATAAGGCAGCGCACCCTTTTCCACTCTTACCGACTTCAATTGTTGTAATCTCGTGACCTCTAATCGCTTCAACTTTTGAAATCCTCCAGCCTTGAAATACAATTTCTTTCCTTCATAAGCCTTATTGAGTACAATGTCCACCAAATTGGGCAAGCCTTGAAGGGACTCCAATGGATCTTCCCTCAACCTACTTCCAAACATGTATATTATGCTCAAGCACTGAAGAGAATGTACCCATACCCATCGCGGGACCTTTTCTAAACGCCCTCTTAATTCTAGCACTTGAAGAAACTGAGGAATTGGAGATATGGGATGATTAAGATCAAGAATCTCGTCTTCTTTGATGGAAATAAGATACAATTTCCGTATAAGATTTTCGAGATTGGTCAGTTTTCCAAGAGAGGAACAAAGCTCCTTTCCATCTTCTCTGCTCAGCTTTGTAATGCTCAACTCCCTCAATTGAGTGAACTTTGCTATGTCTCTTACTATTTTATCATTATCTATATCTATGGAATATAAAACTTGCAAGGAACGAAGCCTTCCAATTTCGCGTGGAGCTTTGAAGCCACGGATTTCATAATTTTTTGAATAGTTACCTTGATGATATACTAAGAGCTCGCGAAGTTTTCTGAGTTTCAGGATGCAAATGGGGAGCTCCATCACATTGCCGCCTATCAAATTTAAATATTCTAGGTTTTGAAGCTTACTGATTGACTTTGGGACACTTTCAACACTGGTGTTACTTAGATTTAGATACTTGAGATGAAATAATCTGAAAACTTCATCTGGGATACTCTTCAATTCCGCTCCTTCTAAATGCAAAACAGTGAGCAACTTTAGACCACCACTTAAAAGCTTAGATAACGAGGACTCGAACAGCTAGCCTAGGATTTGTGTGGGTAAAGATTATCAATGATCGAAGATGCCTGAAGCGGTTGTATTCATGATAATCCTCAATGAATCCATGAATTGCTAAGCGTCTGATGTTATTGGGAAATCTTGAACAGTCTCCACCGGTAGATACAGTAACTAAATTCTGTTCTCTTGATTTGATGAGAATGATTTCCCTTAGAATGTCATGTATCCGGCAATATCTTATGCTTCCATCATAGCCGAATTCTGCCACTTGGATTAAGCTTCTATTAATGAGTTCATTGAGATATCCCATGGCAACTTCTACAATTGTCATTCCTTCTCTTTCTAGTATGAAGCCTTCGGCAATCCATTGTTTAATTAATTCATTTGCAGTGATTTTAAAATCTTCAGGATAAGTGCTTATGTATAGTAGACAGCTTTTGAGAAAGAAGGGCAGATCATTGTAGCTGAGGAAGAGTATCTTTTTTACTCTCTCCAATTTCCCTATTCCTTCCATCTCTCCACCAAGGCTGTACGAAGAATCATCTCCCACTCCTCCAATTTGCTCTTTTTCTTCAATGCCAAAACACCACTGATTGATATAATGGCAAGTGGCAGTCCCTCGCATTTTTTGAGTATCCTTCTTGAAATATCCTCCAAGTGCGGAGGGCAACAATTGTCTCCAAATGTTATATTGCAAAACAAAGTCCAAGACTCTTCGCTAGACAAAAACTTCATCTTTTGGACACAGTCGTTAGATTTTGTGCAAGATCCAGAGGCTGTGTCCGTGATTCGTGTAGTTATTATTATACGACTACCACAATTGGATTCAAGAAAAGCATACTTGATTGCCTCCCACGAGTCCAATTTCCATAAATCATCAAGGACAATGATATACCTTTTTTCTTGCAGAAAATCTTTGACGAAAGCTCTCAACTTATCACCATCCATTGACTCCACCTGTTGAGGGACTGGTTCCCCAATTTCATTGTAGAGTTGTTGAATTAAGTCTTTGAGGGCCGCCTTCATGTGAAATAGTTTGAGAAATGGTTAACCAAGCATGGATTTGGAACTGTCTCATCACAGTTGTGTCTTCATAGACTCTTTTAACCAAGGTAGTTTTACCCAGTCCTCCCATTCCAACAACTGAAACAACTTTCAACATGGGACTGTCATCTAATATTTGCAGAATAAGCTCTCTTTTCGGCTCTGCTATGCCTACAAGATTAGCATCTTCAAGTAGGATTGCGTTTCCCCGAATAAGAGATTCAACATTTTCTACCTCAACATAGCTAGAACCACCTTTAGAAATGCTATAAATGGATTGGTATCTCTTATGTCTTGCAGAGATATATTCTACTCTAGACTTTATGCTTCTAATCTTGGAAGAAATATCTCGTCGAGCTCTTATATTCTTGATCGAGGAGTAGATCTTACGTGCACGTACAGAATCCATCAGGATGATAGCGAGAAAATCGCATTATGAATTCATCAAGTACATCTTCTGTATCATAAGCAACTTCTCGCACTTGCCTGTGGGATCCATTCTTGAAGCTCGAAAACATCATCCTCTTTAGCTTCAGCATCTCTGAGGAATGCCCTCATGCTTCCCAATTCATCTCTGATGAACTGGATTTCTTGCTTAAGTCCTCCACCCAAATTAGTAATCTGATCATGGAGAAAGGCTGAGAGCTCGTTCAATAGAAAGGCTACCACACTCTCTGCCATTGAAGTTTTTATAGAATATTTGGCTAAAATTGAGAGAATATTTGATTAATTTAACAAGACTTGGATATTTGTTGTAGTTTTGTTTGGAAATCTGATATTGCAATCTTGTTATAGACTTATACAAGGAGAAGCAATGCACGACTATTTCCAGCCACCTTCCAACAAGGAAGCAAGAAGTCCTGTACTTGTGGGACAATTAAACCACCAAATTTTAAGTGGAAGACTGAAAAGACTATTCATGATCAAATTCAATGTGAAAATCAAGTAAAAGGTTACGAATTCAGAGAAATTATAGTAAATCAAAGTCTTTTGTGTTCGAACAAAAATTCAACCATTCACACTGTTTTTTCTTCTTATCTTTTTATTTTATTTATTATTAGCTAGTTTTTTTAATAAAAAAAAAAAAATTCGGTTAAGACTAGTGACAATAAATTACAAGTTAGATGGTAAAACATTTCTTTTATAATATATTTTCATGGATTTGAGTCAATTAGGTTTGAAATGGTGAAATTGGGATAGTAATTATTGGTGGTTGCTTTGAGGGATGTTTGAAGAATTGATATGGGTTGTACATAGCCTGTAAACGGATCGGATTCGGGTCAGATCTAACATATCCAGACCTGGATCCGGATCTAGATGGGTCTACAAAAGTAGATACATACTCGGATACATCGAGTCTTATCGGATCCGGATCCGGATCCTGGGTTTTAATAAATTTTTTATAAGTTTTAAAATTATACATAAAACTATTACAACTTATCGAATTTTCTCTTTTTTTTTTTAATTATACAAAATATTGAATTCATAATTAATATGTATGCATATATATATTCTAAATTAAATATAAATTATATGTGACAATTTACACAATATATATGTATATATACATATAAAATAACACTAATATATAATAATTTTATTATATATTAAATATTTTAATGAATCCGGGTCTTAATGAGGTCGAAATACCAAAATTCAGATCCGACCCGTTTATTATAATAGGTAAACGGGTCCGAATCGAATCCAGGTAATCGAAATTTGCTATAGATCCAGAATCGAATAAACGGGTTCGGATCGGATCGGGTAGGTCTAAAAGGACCTAGACCTATTGAGAGGCCTAGTTGTACATATCAACTAGTCCCTGTCCTAAAATCTTTTTTTTATAAATAATTTAAATTTCTTTTTTTAAAAAAATAATTTCATATGATGCCAGATTGCCTGCAATAATGACATTGAAGATTAAATGCCAATAAAAGAACAAGAAAAATACTTAGATAGATCCGGTTTTTGATTTTACCTATAGATTCTTGTGGTCAGAATTAAATCTTAAAGAATCTCTTACTTACCTCAACTGATGTCATAGATTTTCTAAAATTTAATCCACACTCTAGAATTTACAAGTGAAGTCAAATACCGAATCTACAATATTTGTCAAAGAAGAAAAGGTGGGTGGGTTACGTGGGTATAGCCATTAAATCAAGGACAACTTGCTTTAATCGGAACTCCTGTTGGCATATTAAACTAAGTGTACTTAATTTAGGAGGTTTAGTTTAATTAAATTTTTAGTGGTTCATGTGATAGTTAAATTCAATAAGAATTTATATTGTGTTGAGATGGAAGAATTTAGATTTGGATTTGGATTTGGATTTGGATTTGAATTTGAGAGAGAATATGAAATGACTAAGTTTTGGGGTGGATTTAAAATTCAGAATTTTTAATAGTTGAAGTCAATTTCAATTTGAGAAAACAATTTGAAATTTGACCAATTAATATTTTATCAAAACAGCGGAATAGATTTGATTTGAGAATTTAAAATCAAATACACCCATCCAAAGGATGACATGCTATTAGATTAATTGGTGTCTATTTAAAATCTTGGTTAATTATTTAATTAAGGAAGTTACGTTTCAAAGTTTATATTTTAGCCGCCCAAAAATTCCGTTTGCTTCTATCTTGTTTTTGATTGCCGCATATGTTGATTAAAAGCTTTCTTGGTTATGTTTCTTTAGTTTCGGGTCCAAATTGCCAATTATCATTGATTCTTCGGCTTTTGTTCATCGTATATTTGACTTATTGGCTTTGTTAATAAAAGGTTATTTTAAGTCCTACAACTCCAGATTTTTTTTTTTTTTCCTTCTTTTTTTACAAGTTCAGTTTGTGTGAGTTTGCACTCCCATCGTAGAATACTTCTTTTTCTCTCTCCGAAGGTACCCCTACTGCAGTAAAATTTTGGGTCTTTTTTTAAATAAACTTGATTTATATTATAAATTCTATTGAATAGCAGATGTATATATCCATCCTAGAATTTTATAGTTATGAATAGATACATTGTTCCTTATTTTACTCGAAGGCAAGTCAAAAGACTATATGTGAAACATCATGTGTAACTCAAAGCAGGGCGGATTCAAAAGTTAAAGTTTGGAGGGGTAAAAACTATAAATATATATTATTGGAGAGACAATTTTATAATTTTTACAAAATTTTACAGAATAAAATCTAATTTTTCTAAAATGAGTTATTGAAATTTTTAAAAAATATCAAGAAAAATAAAATATTTTTAAAACTCTTGGGAAATAAGATTTTATAAATATATACATAGGGAACACTTTTTTATATTTTCTAAAATTTTTAAGAGAAAAAAATCTAATGTTATAATAGTATAATATATTTATAAAATTTTAATAAAATAAAAATATAAACTGTCTCTTTACACATCTAGATGTCACCCAAGAGACAGGCCCTTGACTCAAAGGTCATTTGTAACTCTGAGGTACAATGTACATAATGGTATAACAAAAGAGTTTATCTTCTATATCTCTTCTTTCTCTCTAACTTTCATATATTCTGTTTCAATTTTATATTACCTCTGTCCCAATACATTTGTTACGTTTGACTTTTTTTGATCAATGAGTAAATTTTTCAAGGTTCAATCTTTTTAAATTTTTAAATTTTTTTTTTTTATAAATTTTTTCATGTCATAATACTTTATATAAATTTCATTTTTGTTAAAATTTTTTTATGAAAAATCAAATAAATCTATATGAATTGTTGATTACAAAATTGATCTAGTTGACCAAAAAAGTCAACCTGTGACAAAATAAATGAGACGGAGAGAGTAACAATTTATGGCATGATGCACTTAATACTATTGTTAAAATGTTGTTTATTTTTTATCTTTAAGCTTCCCTTAAACAGGTTATAACTGAATAGTCTTTCCCTATCTATTTTCTTTTTCTTTTTTTTTTTTTTTTGGTAATACCTATCTGTTTTCTTTGAGATGACATTTTAGTGCATATCTGCACAGAAGAAACCAAACTAATCAAAAGAAATGGAGAAGCAAAAATTTTGTGTAATCTTTCACAACAATTGACATATGTCCAGATGCAGAATAAAATTGAAACAGACGTAGAAAGTTTCCGAGCAATTTTTTGACCCTCCACAATAATTAAATTCCATAATTTAATGTCTTGTGTATTTCCATGGAAAGTGCATGCTTGACTTTGTCGAGAAATAGCAATTCATATGTGCAATCTTTTGTATATTTCAAGAATATATATCAATTGTATATTTGAAGAATATTTAATATGTAACGTTATAAGATCGAAATTGCACATCAGCCTATTTTCTTTCGATCAAGAATGTTATCTGTCATAGAACATAATACGAAAATAAATAAGTCATATACAAGACGATAAAAAGCAGATTTTACAGAATAATATGATAAGAATTGTGAATATACATCCAACCAGATTCCTTCATGATAAGAGAAACATTTTGATAAGGAGCTTCAACAAGATCATAGTTGCTCCTCAGTTTTCTTCTGTACTTGGACCCCATGATCCATTGAGAGCATTGAGCAAAGGCATTATCAACAGGTAAACAAAGCTTCCCAGAGAACCAGCTGAAACCATCAATCAACAGTGGATCAGTGTATATCATTTCAGCTTAATAATTAATTGCTTACATACAGGCACGTAAACTCTATAACAAAAAGCAGCATCTTAGGCTTGTGATCATTGATGATGAACCATATGTGTTAGAAAATTTTTATATGGATCCAATCTACGATAGATAGGATGGACCCTTGATCCACATCCATCCACATCACCCTAAAAAAGTTTATTTTTAATAAGTTAGAAAAATATGGATGAATGTTAAAAAAGTTTATTTTTAATAAGTTAGAGAAATATGAATGAATGTGGATCAAGAAGTCCATCCCACCTATCGTGAATCGGATTCATATAAGAATTTTTCGAATGTGTTGATATACACTCGACGACTCTACCATGATTGTGTACTTTTTAGAAATGAATAAGAAAGCATGTGATTGGGGCTGTTCCTCTTGTTTGGCTTTTGGTTTTGTACCCTGCATTGAACAGTTACCTAAAAAAGGTAAATCTGGGAAAACTTAATTGAAAAATTGCAGGGGTATATTTTCATTAAATTCTTGGAAAGAAAAAATGTGTCCAGAAAAGCACCTTCAGAGTTATTTTAGAATTAGCTTCTTGCATCCTAAAATAAGAAATTAACAAGATCGGAAACAAATGAGAACACATTAAAACAGCTCTTAACTTGAGATAATGCTTTAATCTGCTCTATTTGCAAATTAGAGTAGACCCATTGTCCATTACATGGTTCCATAACATAAATTCTTTTGAGAGGATTGCAGCAAAAGAGAAGTATATATACGAGTGAGAACTGTTATTGCTCTGATTTCAACTTTCAAATATTCTACCCTGGATAGAGATATTTGGTTTTTCTTAATTTTTCCCTTCACACAGGCCAGATATATAGAATGAAGAGAATCCCTTCTTAACACCCTAATTCACCACCATAATATGTACAAATTAGATTTCAATACAATTGGTATATAGGGATTATAATAGCTTTTATATAAGTTTAAAAGAAAATATTTTAGGTTTTTAATGTTTTACTATACGGTATTGTAGAAGTTACGAATATAGTTACTGTAGTTTTGTTTGTCTTTATTTAGTGAAAGTTTCATTTAATTATTACTACTAATATTATTTTATTTATAGGTTGAGATATCACGAGAATTTAGCTGATCAACTTCTGCAAAGTTTGGTCAATGACACCATGGTGTGTGGCAAGGTTCCATCTTTTCTTCAACTTCTCCTTTGGATTTGCAATCATCCCAAGTGATTTGAAAGTTATTGAAGCGAGGTTTCCTCCATCCCTTCTTCTTTTTCATAATATATACACCCAACACATCTCAACAATTGTCCACTTGAATAATCAAACACCATGCCATCATAAGAAGATGAAGCCTCCATAGTCATTGTAAATAAAAAAAAAATTATTATTTTTAATTAATTAAGTTGTAAGCTTACCTTTATAATTACTTTTAATGTTATGTAGGGTCAAAATAATTGAGAGAAAAACAAATTTGAAAATTTTTCTATTATAGACAAAAAAAAGTCACATGTATTGTATGTGATTGTTAATTCTGCAACTTTGGGGACCAAGATAGAAGACGACCCAATAAACAGAAAATGAGAGCTATCAACTCAAATAATTTCAAAGGAAAGACCAAGCCAGAAATGAAAAAGCAAAATGAAAAGTTCAAGTAATAAAACTTATTAGGGCACTTAGACTAAAATCCACATGCCTATAAATATATAGGGAAAATTTATAACTAGTAGTAAGAGGATCGTTCAAAATATTTGGCATCCGTATTGGTTTACGATTCTTCAAATCCATCAAAAGATTGGGAGTTCAGCTATCTGACCAAATGTCAGATATATCTATTATTGCCGTAACAATTATTTTATAGTTTATTATTAAATACAATTAATTGACTAACTATTTAATTAAAAATATAAAGAGATTGTTAAACCTTTAGTCATCAATTTCTAGACTGTGAGGAGCCAGTATAAACTACTTTTTAGAGTAATAAAAACAAATGTGAATAAATGATACTATTCAATAGTTAGAGAATCGAAAAGACAAAGAAAAATAGTACAACTAAAAGTCACACACAAAAGGAATAAAATTCCAATACTATCCAAGACCAACCACCAAACCAAAATACAAACATCCAACTCCATCACGCGAGATTGGTTATCTATCTAAAGTATGCCGTGAAATGTAAGGACAGAGATTTAGAAAATTAAACATAATTATATTTTTAGGTTAAATGTACTTATATTTATAACTATTTATGCAAGTTAAGCATACTTATAATGATTTGATACTTTAGATTTAAACCAAAATTTACAAACTCAATCTAGAGCAAAGGTTTAAGAAGCTTAAGGGATCTGCAAAAGAATAGTCAAGATTAAGAATACAAAAATTCTCGCTTACTGAAAGAGAAAGGAAAGCAAAGCATCTTTGACAAATTCCCCAAGAAACATCCCTAACTCAAATTCTGTCAAATAATAAAATCAACCATGCAAAACAATAAACGAAAGCTATAAACTTTGCAAAACCAATGAAATAGAGTAACAATAGAAAAATCTCTTAACCAAATTTTATCATACCAAAAAGGGTTATTTCCAAAAGGGATTCTTGGAGAAAACAACATTAAGCACTGCAAAGTAGCCTTCGAAAGTGAGACTCCAAGATTTTCAATAAAATGGTTTCGATATTACTCTCAAGCATCTACTTTCTTAAAAGTAAAGTTAAATCAGACCACACATTCCTCAAATAAAAGCATAGGAAATGAGACTAAGAGAGGAGGGTGGGATTTAGCTGGAGTCATGAAGCCAAGTCTCTCCGGAAGAAGATCTTAGAAGTTCTGAGAGTGTAGGGGACTGGGATTAAAAGAAAGTGTGAATGACGGGAGAAGAACTGGAGAGACAGGGTTATTTTGAGTGTGAGAAATTGGATTGAGGAGTTTGTTCATATTCTGCTTTTGAGAAAATTTGGTGTTTACTGAGAAGAGCACACACGTTGAAAGAGAAAGGAAAGCAAACCGATAATGGAGAAGATGATAATATAATGGTTATTATGTGGGATAATATAATGGTTATTATGTAAGGATAATATAATGGTTACAGACAGCAACAGTTTTCATAGGTGCATACTCATTTAGAAAAGGATGTAGCAAAAGTGGCCCAAAAATAGAAACTTGATGGGTTCAATGACATTTCACGGTAGAATGTCCTTTGCCACATCGAGCCTCAATTCCAAATGCATCTTTGACTTGGTAGAATAATAGAATTTCAATTCCCATCCCGATATAATATATGATGTCTTGCTTGCCTTTAGGACAAGAGTTCTCAATAACTGAGTCTTTGCATCTATATTTGTTTCATATATGCACCTCTTTCTCTCTCTCTCCCTCTCTCTCATTTGTTTCTCTTAATTTATTTTAATGACATCTAAACTCCAAATTTATGTGATTATACATGCATTTCTCTGATCATTATCTTAAATTTCTTGACAACAGGAATTCAAAACCTATTATAGAACAACTAAAATATAATTTCAGCATTTTCACAAATACTAAAAATTCAAAAATCTTTGTTTCTCTTGATAAAATACAACACAGATTTAGAATGTTAACTTGCACACACAACTAATACAATTCCTAATTAACTCTAGAATACATTTAAAAATTTGAGGAGGTAACAAAATCTTAAACTTTACATATTAAAGATGAGTTTATTGGCTGCCTTAATATTTGGATCTTATCTTATGATACAACAAAACCACCTATGAAGGAATTTGGTATCTAAAGTGATGTGCGGCATCTTTAACTCCTTACACCTTTCAAGATGAAAGTTGATCATACACTTATGTACATTTGTAGTGACTTTGAAAGTGAAACAAAATATTATTATAATTGTAGACAATGAAATTTTATTTCATATTAAATTATCATTTGTCTATAAATTAATTTAATTGGTATATCTATGGTCCAATTAAATAATGCCATATGTCACATATAGATATTTTGGAACGTTGGTTAATTTAAAACCAATTATATTTCTCCACATGTCAAGATGAGGTGGTTCGACCAATCAAATGAATTTGTGTCGCTCTTCCAATTAAATTGTGCCATGTCACATGTCTACAAGACTTGGCCAATAAGGATATATGTACTCTAGTATTTATCTCTTTATTAATAAATTAAAATAAGGAGATAATATCAAAGTAGTACAATCCTTATGTCTTAATATTTCTTGTGTATTAATACATAAGAATTTGTTTCTAAGATGACAGTAAGTAGTTACAGATGTACTACAAATCTTCTACCTTGCTCCCTTCCATACATGTATAAATAAGGGTCATCCCTCAGAGATTCAAGGGACGGAGACATATACACACAGAGACATATACACACGGAGACATATACACAGACACACATATTTCTGAAGTCTGCAAGCTGTGGAAGCTCTAGTCTTCAAATTTTCTCTTCAAGTCTTCCATATATCAAGGTTTGAAGATTTTCATCAAGCGTTCTTCAGGTCTCCCATATCAAGATTTGAAGAATTAAATATTTGATTCGAGAATAAGCTGTGAAGCCCTCGGATCGCATCTGAAGCAAAGAATCGAAGGAATTTTCTCCACATATTGAGAATATCCTAGAGATTGTAATCTTTTATTCATATATTCATATTTTTATCATTATACACTTGTTTGTTCAATTTTTAAAGACTCGAAATATTTTGTTGCGCACAATAATATCCCCCAATGCCTTTCAGAGGTCCCTGATATAGTGATCTTTGAGATAATAGATTAAAACTTAAGTATAAGAAAAATGTATTTAGTGTTTGTAGAACAAGAGAAAATTAAAAAAATCAAGGGATTTTAGGAAGCTTCTAATCTGGGATGACCCTGCCAACATGAAGTACACATGGAGAGTAGCAGTAGACACCTTATGAATGCATCCTCCAGTATTTTGCTCCTGCCCTCAGACAATCAAAGACATTTAGTATGGTAATATCTAATTCCAAAGGGATGGTATGTGCTATGACAGAGTACCTACTCTTGAATTAATAAGTAGCAAGTACGCTACTTGACATAATTTTTGGTATAAATAGTTCTAACATCATGTTTATTTCTAGGTCATGCACTCGAATCATGGGAACGAATACATTTTTGTTGATCTTAATCCAGTCAGCTGGACAGTTGATAGTTCTCCTAACGTAGTTTATCTATAAGCTATCAGTTCCTATTTAAAACTTATTGTTGCATTAATAGATCCCATCCAAGCCATCATATATCGAATATGCTTACATGCATGTTTTTTCCTTTTTCCCTCGTTCAAGCTTGTCAATTCTTTTAATTTTATTGTCAAAATTGAGGATTCCATGGAGTGGACATTTTTCCCAGTAGATGGAATACAAGTTGATCTTGGCTGGTACTTCAGTGACTCCTATTTTAGCATGCAAACTAAGTTTGGCATTTTACATATAAAAAACCAGTCAACTTATGAATTAAGTTTGAGAAGGATAGAGCAATAGAGTAATAGGAATTATGACAAAGAATATGCTTTGAGTAAGTACTACATATAGTACGTGATTTATTTACTAAACAAAGAATTGATTTTCAATAACTAAAAGTTTTGGCTATCTAATTTTCAATATCGGCTATAATGACGGCTAGTTTAGTACGCATGAACAGGCCTTGCACAATGAATGAAAAGAAAAATTATGGATTGCAAAGATCAACCAAGAATAGCAAGGTTGAACAGTATAGTAACAAAATTTAAAGAACAATTAATATGTAATTACACATACACTACTCATCTCATACACAAATTTTGTTGAAGAAGAAGCTGCACACGATTTTTTATTTGTGAACATAGTAATCATGCTCAAACTATTTATAATTTTTCTTATTTTCAGATCAATAGGATCTCAAAATTACTGCGAGTATGTTGGCAAACCTATGCTCACCTTTTCCCTAGAGCATCCCGTATTCACTTGACCTTGGTGTGGGAAATTTCAAGGAACAATTAGACATTATTTGCTGTGATACATAGGACTGGTGACCTTTTTAGGTGGGTTTCCCATCCTTCAAAGATTGAAAGCCAATTTTCATCGAGTTGGTTGTTTCTGTAATGGAGGAATTAGTAAAAATGGCTCAGACTGGAGAACCTTTGTGGGTTCCTACCAGTGATTACTAAATTGAGACTTAGTGTGAGAATGAGTACAAGTGCACTTTGCTCCATGGATTGTATCTAAGTCACTGGGATTGAAATATGAAACTTCTCTAGAATCTTCAATTGTTATCATACATCATATTAACCTGGACGAAATGCTCATGCATGTGGTGGGATGTTCTTTTCCCCTAACCATTAGTGACAAATAGGTCATAGGGACCACTTATTTTGCACATCGTTTTTGAGTTTGTATAATTTTACAACAATGGGTCGTATCCTGTCATTATCGTGTTGTATCAAGTCAGACCTGTTCTTATCGTATCGTGTTCATGTCATGTTCGTGTATGACCTGTTTATTTTCGTGTTGTGTAAGTCTCATGTCACTTGTTTACTTATCCAGAGATATACCAACCTATTGGATAAGATAAATAACATGCGATCCATTTGAGTTAAAATCTCAAATTTTAATTTTTAAATAATTTTTAAAAAAAATTAAAACCTTGTATTTATATAAACTTAAAACACATTTTTAAAATTTTTGAAATTTTCTAATAGTATTTAAAATTATTATTATGTTTGATTTAATAGTGTCACATCAAAAGTACAATTATCCATTCGTGTGGTGTTCGTATCGTGTTACCGTATCAAATCAGAAATTGCCAGTCCAAATCTTAGGATCTTACAATGTTATCCAATCCAAATGATGCTACAAAAGGGATTTTTGAACCTTTCAGATAATATAATAGTTATTATGTGGGGATAATATAATGGTTATTATGTGAGGATAATATAATGGTTACAGACAGTAAAAGTGTTCGGAGGTGCATACTCATTTAGAAAAGGATGTAACAAAGGTGGTCTAAAAACAGAAACTTGATGGGTTCAATGACATTTCACAGTAGAATGTCCTTGGCCACATGGAGCCTCAATTCTAAATGCATCTCTAACCTGGTAGAATAATAGCATTTCAATTCCCATCCCGATATAATATCTGATGTCTTGCTTGCCTTTAGGACAAGAGTTCTCAATAACTGAGTCTTTGCATCTACGTTTGTTTCAAGTATGCATCTTTATTTTTCTCTCTCTCTTTCTTTCCCTATCTCTCTCATTTGTTTCTCTTAATTTATTTTAATGACATCCAAACTCCAAATTTATGTGATTATACATGCATTTCTCTAATCATTATCCTAGCTTTTCTTCAGGAATTCAAAACCTATTATAGAACAACTAAAGTATAATTTCAGCATTTTCACAAATACTAAAAATTCAAACATCTTTGTTTCTCTTAATATGGTACAACACATATTTAGAATGTTAACTTGCACACATACCTAACACAATTCTTAATTAACTCTAGCATACATTTAAAAATCTGAGGAGGTGGTTATAACAAAATCTTGAATTTTACATATTAAAGATGCGCTTTATTGGCTGCCCTTCATATTTGGATATTATATTATGATACAACAAAACCACCTATGAAGGAATTTGGTATCTAAAGTGATGTGCTGCATCTTTAACACCTTACATCTTTCAAGGTGAAAGTTGATCATACACCTTATCCATTTGTAGTGACTTTGAAAGTGAAACAATATGTTATTATAATATGCCCCAATGCCTTTCAGAGGTCCCTGATATAGTGATCTTTGAGACAATAAATTAAAACTTAAGTATAAGAAAAATGTATTGAGTGTTCGTAGAACAAGAGAAAATTACAAAAATCAAGGGATCTTAGGAAGCTTCTAATCTGGGATGACCTTGCTAACATGAAGTACACATGGAGAGTAGCAATAGATACCTTACGAATGCAGTATTTTGCTCCTACCATCAGACAATCAAAGACATTGAGTATGGTAATATCTAATTCCAAATGGTTGGTGCTATGAGACGCAGAGTAACTACTCTTGAATTGATAAGTAGCAGGTACGCTGCTTGACATAATTTCTGGTATAAACAATTCTGACATCATGTTTATCTCCAGGTCATGCACTCAAATCATGGGGACGAATACGTTTTTGTTGGTCTTAATCTTGTCAATTGGACAGTTGATAGTTCTCCTAAGGTAGTTTATGTATAAGCTATCTGTTCCTGTTTAAAACTTATTGTTGCATTAATAGATCCCATCCAAGCCATCATATGTTGAATATGCTTACATGTACGTTTTTTCCTTTTCATTCTTACAAGCCTGTCAATTCTTTTAATTTTATTATCGAAATTGAAGGCATGTATGGATTGGACGTTTTTCCTAATAGATGGAATACAAGTTGATCTTAGTTGGTAGTTTTGGGTGAACATAAAGAATCTAAATGGATCAATGCAGATCTTGGTTGTAGAAGACTTAAGTTATGACTTGGGGAGAGTCCTATGTTTATTTTCTTTTGATTATTCTTCCACTGTTTTACTGTTGTTTGTGTTTGTTCCTTTGCAACACTTTCTTCACAAAATAAATGCATATAGTCTTGATTGCTATTATCTGGTTTAAGTTATGACAGTGGTTAGTAATATTGCATAACAGACACTAATTTAAGCTTTGGAGCATGCAAAACCATTGGTAGGAGTCGAAGCACATGTCATGTTGCAGAAGACATTGACAGGTAGTTGTTACATGTACTGAAGATGGAAACTAAAGAAGCAAACAAAGTTGTAGTTACAAAGCCTGTAGCATCAAGACAACGTGTTCCAGTTTTAGATACTTCATGGAGCTTCTTGTTACTGCCATTAGACCAAGGACACTGAGGTTTAAGTGAGCAGTGAACCATCCTTGGGTTGGGATGGCTTCTTCCAAGGTGATCATTTCTCGTTCATTTACTACCCTTTTTTCTGCAAGATGTAATCTGTAGATATCTAACTGTCATGTCTTTCGATTTGAACACTGATTAATTTGGGGGAGCTGTTTGTTACTCCCTCTGATAAAGACTTGAAAGCAGATAGGAAATTCAATGAGGAGTACAAACCTACAACTAACCTTGTCTTCAAGACAAAACTTTCTTTCTTGGGAAATATGGTTAGTATTCACACCATTGGAATTTCAGCACCATCACCCTCCCTTCTCATTGTGCGTGTGTGTGCACGATCATCATGGCACAAATACACACTACATATTTAGCGTATTACGTGTAACTCACTCTTTTGGGTCTCTTTTAGCATTCTAAAAATCCTATGTTGGCAAGCATGACTAGTGAAATGATTTTATTAGATTCTTGTCCATCTCTTGCCTTGATAATGTATCAATGTCTTTGTGCAGCAAAGTGCCAATTTATTTCAGAGATAGGAACTAGCTGAGGTTAAGGCCAAATTCCAATGACCAAACCTAATTAAACCTCAATGTAAACTTAGATTAGAGCTTCATCAAAATTTGCTTCCACAACAGAAAATAATAAAAGAATTGAACCCTCAAAGATAAACATCAGAAAACCTGGAAAATGAACAAAGGTCTTTATCACAACCACCTATGTACAATGTCTATAATGACCATATTTCTAAATAGTTAAAACGACTCGATATTTAGAGGCTAAGATATAATTTACTGTGCTTTCATGAAATTAGCATCTTAGATAAGTCAATAATGGGTTGTGGCAATTTTTATAAAGCTATATATGTTTTTATTGATCTTCGATTTGTTTGTGCATCATCTTAGGTGCATTGAACCGCAATTCCAAGACTAAATTTCAACTTCTAGCACTTAAATGAAATGGAACTTTCATGATAAGGAATAAATTAATATATTTGAATTTCAATGTCTTACTATTTTGTCCATATAACTGGTGTTACACATGATTTCAGTTGTATGTGCTTCATCAGGGAAACCTCCAATGACTGGCAAAGACCATAGCATGCTCTGCCAAAGATTTTATCTAGAATCGAATCATCATTACCCTCGATGTTATTCTCTTGTAGAAAATTTGTCTAAGGAACACTGTATTCCCTGTACAACTCCCTATTTATTATATATGAAATTTCAAAAAGTTGCTACAATATTTATTAGAGTTAATTACAATTTTCACCTTGTAAAATTGATCGTATCTCGATTTGTGCTTACGCGGCTTGTTATGCCTATAAATATTGTTCCATTTTTTTTTTTTTGGAGAAACACTTAGGTGGATAGCTATCAAATTAGTGAAACCAAAACATCTTTAGAGGGCTTTGTCACTGGCACTTGTTCATTAGGTATATCAATATGCACAGTTTATGAGTCTTGTATTTTCTTCTGTTTCCATTGTTATGTGAAAAGTCATCTAAACTTCTGAATGAATTTTTTTTTTTCTATTCGTAAAAAATTGGAAGATAAATGAAGAGTCATTTAAACTCATAAATCAATGTAAATCCATAGAAAATGAAAACAATCATTAATGCTTAATTATGTTTCTTTGAAGGCATAATTTGCATCTTGTAAAATTGATCGTATCTCGATTTGTGTTTGTGGAGGTCAGCAATGTTATGCCTATGAATATTGCTTCGTCTTTTTAGTTGGAGAAACACTTAGGTGAATAGCTGTCAAATTAATGAAACCAAAGCATCTTTAGAGGGTTTTGTCGTTGGCACTTGTTCATCAGGTATATCTATATTCATAGTTTATGAGTTTTGTATTTTCTTCTGTTTCATTGATGTGTGAAAAGTCATCTAAACTTATGAATGAAAATTTTCTTTTCTATTCATAGAAAATTGGAAGATAAATGAAGAGTCATTTAAATAGATCAATCAATTTAAAACCATAGAAAAAGAAATCAACAATTAATGCTTAATTGTGTTTCTTTAAAGGAATTATGTTGCAGAAATTTTATTAATTCTCACTATTTTTATTTAACAAATTCAACTTTCCACCAATTAAACTTTTATTCAGTAGTAATAATGCAGTAAACCAACAGTTTTGTAACTGCCCCAACTCTCATATTCAATTGTGTTTATTTTGCATTATACCTCATATTAAAAGGTGAAAAAATGCATTGAATATTTAGTAATATTTAATAATATAACAAACAGTTTTGTGACTGTCCAAATTATCACATTGAATCATATTTATTGCTTTAACTCATTTGCATCTTATATTTAAAGGTGGCAAATGGCCAGTCTTTTCAGCACTTTGAAATTGAATATTGTGGATCTTTTTCCTTTTAATTCTGATCATACTACTTTAGTGACAAAATGGAGAGAGCTACCAAGAAGATAATAGACATCACTCCAAACACCCAAAACCAGACTGCACTTGTGCAAGTGTATGAGAAGACTCGACCACTTAACTCACGTAAAGGAGAAATATCAAAGAGATACTAGTGCATAGTGTTGATTGATTAACTGGTATAATGAATACATTCAATAATTTTAATGAGTATCAAATTTATCATTTCACCATACTTACAAGTTCATTTTTTTAGGGAACTAAAGTGCAAGCATTAATATTTGGGACTGGCATTCCATTCTTCCGCCAATACTTCGAACCATATGCTAATAAAAGGTACTACATATCAAATGCGAAAGTAAAGTATTCAGACCCAAACTATGCAACACGCCACAATGAATGCTTCTGGACTATTGATAACTCCACAATTGTTGAGCAAGTTAATGAACAAGTGCCGCCCGAGTTCCTACCTATCATCCAATTTACTAATTTTTTTAAGTTTTTTTATCACATGGAACCATATGCACACACTGGAAAGCATCATGATACATTGCAACTCTATATTTTTTATTATGCATGCTAACCAAACAAACAAATCTATTTATATATCCTATAATCACACATTTGAATATGCACTTGGCGTTGCTGTTCATGCTTTGCCAATTAGACCTATGAATGGAAACAATGGACCAACCACGGCAAGAGACATTGTCATCATCAATGAAGAATAAACTACAACAACGTTCAGTAAAATAATTTTACATATAACAATGAATTACTATCTCATAGTTATTCACATGCAGAAAATGCCCACTTCTTCTAACTCTATGTACTGATGTTCTAAATGTTTGATCAGAGCTACCATTGCACAACAAATTCAAACATTTCTAGTAATTGCAGCTTTACATGTCAAAGTCACAGCAACCCTGGTTACCTATAAAAAACTATATACTAATAAATGTTTTATGCTTCCCATAGCTTTAGGTTTGCAATCAAAGTTTGGATCTGCCTTCCTCATAGATCCCCCTATTCGAGAAGCAGCTTCCTTAAAATTTTGGTATTTTGAATATTAATAGCAAAAAAATAGTTCAATCATAAGTTTATTTAATATGCCACAATTAATATAATTGCTATTGCTCAAGGCCAAAACATACTAGACAGAAATTCAAAGCATGATTCCCACAAGAGCATACACGGATAGATATGCATTACTTCTCATTCTTGACGGTAATGATATAACTTCTATAAGATATCTCCTTAATCTAAAAGAGGTAAATACCCAATTACATAGGCTAAATTTCCTACCTTACTAGATATGACTCTCTCATATACATATTCCACAATTTGATTTCCAATTATATGTAGCAAAAACCAATATGGGTGCAAGGAATTCCGAAAGTTGTGAACAAGGAGCAGTGACTTTCATACTATTGCTGCCCAATATGTTGGAAGTTTATACGCTCAAATCCACAATGACAAATTAAATGCATGTCATGTAGTTCATGGATTAATGTTAAGGCAAGGTATTACATAAAGTTTGTCATATTCAATTAGACATATTGTTCTGCTTACCTTCTAATAAAATATTTTATAAATGTTGACCAAATACAGATGCCGCTTAACACTGTCTTTTTCTGATTACACTGGACCTACTACCATTGTATTATTTGGGAAAGATGCACAATAGTTGATACCCTTCACTCCTGCACAAATTGATGAGCAAACTGAAAATGTACACCTTTCTCTTTCTCTGCTTAACTATATATATCACACATAACTTCTTCCTAATATTTGCTTATTTTCAAACTGTTTAATGTATTGTTTATGAAAATTTTGAAGCAATCATCACATTAAAGATTTGTTGCACAAGTTATAATAGCTATTGAATTGGTACCACAAAGAAACTTGTAGTAAACTTCTATTGTGTAAGCGGAAGTAGACCTCCCTCTATACACACACACAAACACTAACTTACACATATATGATATAACAAAAGACGAATCTTGAAATTAAAAATCTTAGAAGTTTAATCATTCCATACTTCATTCAGTTGTTGGAGAAAAACCTACCATAAAAGAAAGTGTGTCATAATTTGCACTTTGTCACACAAAATATTTTGCCATGTTCAAATATATTAAATTCATTACTAGATATGTTCTACTACCTTTATTTGCAACTTTATAGTCTGGAAACTTTAAATTACAATGTCTCCAAGAAGCTAAAAAGTGTAATTGTGGAATATATTACTTAAATTGCAATAAAAGCTACATGTTTTACTATATATAGAATGCCTTTACTATACCATAAACTTTATTTTTGCATGTAAAGGAAAAACCAACAGTTCAAACAAAGGTCCAGACAAACAAATGACTAAAAATTCCATTGTGCAAGACAACATCCAGTTTGAAGCAATACAAGACCTCATTAACCACTACTCCCTCATTTGTCTATTGAAGAAAAATACCAATCCATCAGATACTTTAAATGAGGCAAAGTACATAGCTATTGTAGCATCAATTTGAAATTAGTGAAGAAGCACCAAAAGCTATCATGAAAATAGTACCTGTACAACATGAAGTTAAAGAAGCCGACATCGAATAGGACAATGAAGTCACCAATCCAATATTGCTGCCAGGAAAAGATCATAACACATGAACAAACAATGCTGCACCATCCACTGAAAGTCAGGATAAAGAATATGAATCATCAGCTAACACATTAGAAGACACCCAAGACTAGCCCAAGAAATAGCGTTGTACTTGATCATGTTATTCCTCTCATGCACTCATCAAATAAAGCTGACACAGCTATATCCTCAACCCATCCTCACCACCTCCTTCTACCATCAGCTAAATATCTTATCCTAATATATGTTAGACTTACTATATCCTCACTTATATATGTACTCCTCCTGAGTTTCTACAACTTAGTAGTATGGCTGTACAAGCCTACACAAAGCAGCAGTACTTTATGTACCAAAAGTTATAGTTGCATCAGTTGTAAATATAACTATGCTTAATCTGCATTTTCTAAATATAAGTATCTGCATTTTCGTACAAGCTGTGAACTCTCATACTTTTGATAATTCTTTTTCTTGCAATCCATTATTTACTGTCTTGAAAAATTAGATTTCTTTGTTATTATGTTGCTGGCCATTTCATCTTTCCTGATCAATAGATAGTTTATAACCAACAAATTTTTCCTATTCATGCCTACAAGAAAAAAAGAGAGCATTTACATTTTCTTTACTCATTAACTAAGACTTTGATAGGAGTTTTAAGCTCCTAATGGCAAAAAGCAATGTAATACACTCTTGGAAAAGTTAAAAAACTAGAAAAAGCTTTTGAAAGGACAAAATAAAAATAAAAAAACAAATAAAAGCAACAATGTAATAGACCCCGAAGAATAATAATTGAACAATAAAATCTTTGTTAGATGTAAAATATGCTGTCAAAATCAATGCCAATGTACATCAAATGTCAAATAGAAGTCATAATTGTTACTAGATACAATGGGTTTATTAAATCACTTTTCGACGTGTTTGTGAAAAACTGCAATATTTTATGGAAAAGTTAATTTCCTTTTGTGTCAAGCTGTAATTTTGGCAAATTTCAAATCTGCTGGTTTGCTGTGAAGCAAATGTACATGTCTGCATCCAATTTTTCTTTCTCATTTTTACTGTTGAATTCCCTTCAAACTGTGCGTGTATTCTGGATTTTATCCTGTATGTGTAATGTAGCCTAGCTTTTAGGATATTAATGTCATTGCCATCATGTTGTAACTTACCATCTAATCTAAAATTAGATATTTTTGTTTAGCTACTTATAGATCTTCTTATTCATCATTCAGTTCAATATAGCAAGACATGAGAATGTTGTGTGCAGCATCTCATTAAAAGGAGTGATATAACTACGTGCATCATCTCTTTAACATTTTACATGCCTATTATAATTGTTCTGTGACACTAGGTGATTACAACATATTTAGAAAATTTCATATTAATATCCCATTGCAAATTTGATACTAAATTATATAAATTTACAAAATCTAACAATCAAAAACAATCTGGGACCTTCATAACTATCAGTCACATAATTATGAACATATTTGAGTTATTAATATCCTGTCAGAAATTTGATATTAAAATATGTAAATTTAGAAAATCTAACAATCAAAAATTATTTGGGATCTTCATAAGTACCAAGAACATAATTCATAACTTTTCACCATATAAACGTCTATTTATAATTAATTCTATATTCATGCTCATCTACTACAATTTAGTAGAATTTAGTTTTCCAGAACAAATTGTACCCCAAAAATTAAAAAGAAAAACCAAAAGTTGTAACTATCCATTACTTTAAAACTGTTCATTCCACATTGTTTAACGCCTTATTAACTATTGGATACCAATGGTTGACATGAAATAAAAAGCCAATTGATGATTAACACTATCTATTCTACTTGAAATTCACTTCCATCTAATCATTTACTATTCATATTGTCTTTTAGGAAAAAGAAATAGACTTCATTCTAATTCTCCTTCATAGACATCTACTACTCAATCGCATCTTCAATATAAAATAGAAATCTATAAAGACATATTCTTTTCATATAATACTAATGCAGGTAAATATTTATGGAAGAAAACTGTATCATTCCTTCTATTTTTACAAACTCATCATTATTCTGAAAGTACTTCATTTGTTTTGTACAATATGAATAACTAAAAGTTCTTTTCAGCAATATATACAATATTATTTATTCAGAACAACACTTACTGCAGATGGACTGGTGAATAAGCATTCATGTGACATACAATGGACTCATCCATAAATGAAGGAAGCAAAGCTATTAAGTATAGCAAGAAGAAGACAAGCTTATGTTATGCTGCATAAAATGATAGTATCAAATTTTGAGCAAGCTAAAAAATTGGCAAAGAGTTGAAAATTTTATGCTGATTTATGGATGAACATGAAATAATCAAACACTTGAAGAAGAGAAGGCAGATATATGTAGGAAAAATGTAAGCTGATGTGTTTGCAAGTACCTACTGCTGAAAAGGCTGAGAAATTGAAAAAGAGGAGAAATGTATGCAAACCGAAAAAGTAAGCATGGCCAACATGATGCAATTGGCGAAAAAAGTCCAAAACAAAAACTGACTAATAAGTATCCATTGCCAAAGGGAATGATTAAAGTAATTATTGAGCATTCACAAGAAGTATGCAATCGCAAAAGAAACATATTAGGTTAGACTTTTATTTCCACAATTTAAATACATATATTAGTTCTGTATGTATAATTTATGCAACCAACATTATTTTCACACCACAGTTTTCATTTATATGGATTGTTTATTGTTCAAACCTTAATTAGGTTTTCAATCTACTCTATCAATACTAATCCTGAAATAAGTGAAGAAGCAAAACTAGGTACATATTGGAATCTTCTTATCTCAATTCCATAATTCATATGTAATACCAGCCTAAGAACCCGTGCTATGCACGGGAAAAAGAAATATTATTACATGTCAAATATGTAAATTAAGGTATAAATTATTTTGATAATTAAATCAAAATTTGGCTCCGTTTGGATAGCTATTTTTCATAATATTATTTAAAATAAATTACAACTAACCGTTAAATTTGATATATGGTTAGATTAAAAAGTAGTTAGAAAATGAATAATAAATGATTGTAAAATATATTTTTGTGTATAAGAGAATAATTTACACTATTCAAATGGAACCTTAATGCTATTAGATTCTATAACACTATAAACTAAAAGAATAGATAAAAGCAACAAAATTCTTCAATGCACTCTTAGAAATCTTCAAACTTCAGTTAAGCAAAAAATTACTGAAATTTAATTATAAAGAAATAAGCATTAACTATATGAGACTTATGTATGATTTCAGTAGTAGCTTATATATTTAACTTTAATATGTGTATATTTTTATTTTGAACAGGTATTCTTATTCCAAATAAATTTTAAAGACAAAAAAATACTAAAATATGGATATTTATAAAAAAATTATTTTGCAACCCCAATTTCAATTTAAGATATTTTGCACCTTGATTTTCAAACTTGCGCAAGTTCAATCTAATTTTCACGGTCACCAAAATTAGTAGAATCTTTTTTTATGTACAACAAATTGAGGGAAATATACAACAATATTTTGGGCGCATAAATAAAAATTCCTTTAAGTTTGGTGACGATGTTAAAATTAAATTGAGATATGACAGATTTCAAAGTTAAGAGTGCAAAGTATCCGAAACTAAAGTTGGGGATGCAAAATGAAAGTTGAGTATACATTAAAGGGTATAAAATGAAATCAGTCCTATATTTTTATCATATATATGTCACTGATTAAAATATTACTTATTCGAAAAGTATCATTGAATCTTTAGTTTATGCATATAATCCATTTCTTCTACCCATGACAAGAGTAAAAAGGAAAAACATTAAAATTTGCACAAGGATAGAACTCCACCATAAGTTCAAAACCTCCTAACTTATACTTATATTAGATCACTGATAAATCGTGCTATGTAAGAAAGATATATATACACAACTTATATAATAAAATAATATTAGTATACGATTATTGTTTGAAAAACTTTTATCATTAACTAAGTAATTATACACAGTAAGTTATACATTACCATAAACTAAATAAAAAAATAAAGAAGACAATTAAATAACATGATCATTGAATGTGCAATTAAAACTATTATGTTGTCTTACATATACAAATTTGTTATTAAATATTAATTATCGTGTACATAATTATTCTCATTAATCATAAATGTTAGTCTCATATGTATCACAATCTTTAAAAAAATTTGTACTATTTGTTTAAAAAATAATTTTTGAAAGATTACATTTTAATTTTGAAGATGATAAAATTCTAGATAAGAATATGAGATCAATAAAATTATAATAAGTAAGTAATTTCATCAAAATGGCTAAAATTGAAAATGTCATATTTCTATGGCATATAAAAGAAAGTGTAATGACAACCAAGTGCAGTTTAGGTGATAAGATGCTTTCTCTATGACCTATTAGCAATGGGTTCAAGGTATTACAGGATAGGGGGAGGAGCGGATTTTAAAAAAATAAGAATAAATAAATAAAAGAAAGTGTAATTATTATTTTTTGCATAAAAAGGAAGAGAAAAAAGAAACACTTACAACAATTGATTTACTCAACATATAATTATACAAAGCATACTTGTAAATGTAATGGTATAAAAAATTACTAAAAAGTAGATAAGATATAATATTAAAGTTACTTTTTAGTTAATTTGTTTACATCCTCATTTAATAATAACATCAATCAACAGCTAATTGTTAATGAAGATAATGTTGGAAAGTGATAAAAAGAAAAAAAAAATTAATTTTGGAACTTTGTTTCTTCCTTGTGTTAAAGTACACGATTATCAATCGAATTAATTGTAAATTTAGTCCCTCAAGAAGGTCCCGAAGTTTTATTTAAACTTTTTCATCTTCAACTATTTTTGAAATTTCATAGATGTCCCTCAAGTTTTTTTTTTTTTTTTTCCTTTCAATCAAAGTAGTCATCTATCCATGATAACAAAAATAAAAAACTCGAGGGACAAAACATTTAAATAAAAATAAAGGGTATATATATGGATTTTTTCGTCTTCAACTTGAGAGACAAAAAAGTATTAAAAAATTTTTGGGGGACTTTTGTGCGATTAAAAAATAGTTGAAGACGAAAAAAACTTAAAAAAATTGAGAAATCTCCATGAGATATTAAAAATAGTTCAGCAATTAAATTTGTAATTTTTCCTTATTAATTTTTGATAAAAGTATTATAATTTGGTTGCAAGAATGAAATTACTCATGCGCAATTATGTTACACATTTTTCAAATTTATTAGGAATAATCCATTAAACCTTATATGGGTAAAGTATTTTTTATTCTAGTTTATTACAAACTCTCTTCATTAACATCATTATATATTTGTCATGTATCATAATGAATTGATACTTATGTAATGACCCGTAACATTTAGTATTGCAACTCTTTGGAGAAAAATAAATGATGTTACATAATGTAAGGGTCTTGAACAAACAAAAATAGTTAAGACATGATCTAGGTAATTAATTTGAATTGAAATTGTTAATTAAGTATTTTATTTTTTACTTTTATTATTAAAATTAATATTTGGATTTACTAATATATATCACTTATCGAGGTAGTAGAACTTCTCACAAACAACCCATTTGCTATACTATATAGTATAGATAGATTACGGAAGTAGGTCTATACAGGAAAGAGAAGTCGAAGGGAAAAATTGATATTATTTTTAGAGAACTTACCTTAATAACAATTAAGAGTAACATCCATCGATATTTAAATGTTAGTTATCAATAAACTTAAAGTTAGAAGAGGATGCAAAAAATAAATTTATTTAGTAGTATAAATTTTTTGTGATATAGTAGTTATTACTAATTTATTTTTGAGAAAATCGGAAAAAAGACCAAAATAGTCCCTCAACTTTTTTCATAAAACAACTTCAATCCCTAAAATTTAATTTGCGTCGTTTTAATCCCTGAAGTTTTTCTTGCACCAAAATGGTCCCTAGACGGTGGCTCAACCTAAAACTTTAGCTGCCTACAACTTTGACAGATAAGAGCAGGGGCAATAAAGTAAATTTATATGTACTATTACATATAAATTTTTAGAAAATGTGGTTGTTATTCTTAAATTTTGAAAAAAAAAATACAAAAAGTTGAAAAATCAAAAAAATTTAAAAAATCAAAAAAAAATTTAAAAATTCTCTATGTCCACCACCCTCCTCTACCTCCATAACCACCATCTCTCCACCTCCATAACTGGCACCTCTCCACCTCCCTCCCTCCATCCCAGCCTCCTTAGCACCCCTATCTTCCAGTCCCCTTTCTCCCTCTCCTTAACCCACTACCCCTCCTCCGCCCTCCCATTTCCCTCATCACCATCCACCTTTTGACCCCTTCAGAACTATCATCCCTTTCTTTGCAAATAACATCTTTGATTTCAATAACATCTTTGCAAAAAATGGAATAACATCTTTGATTTCAATAACAGGAATAACAACTTTAATCAGCAAATGAAAAGTCATAGTAGTAATCATTAAAAAAAATTTTAAAATCCTGCTAAAGCTCTAGAAGCTTTTTCAATGGCTCCATAAGCTTTTTCAACTAAAATACAATATAGGATATAGGCAAAGTATTATATCCTTTCCTGGACAAAGAACTCACAAAGGCAAGCACATTCAAGAAATAGGGGATAAGAAAAAGAAAAGAAATAGGTTACATTTGGAAGAAATCTTAATCTATTACTAACTCCACGGTTATTATCCTTCACAAATTTTATCACAACCCATTTTCCCAATTTCTCCATCTTAATTAGAATAGTTGCTTTGCAACCTTCATGTGCAGTAGACCTAGGCCTTGTATCTGGTCCAATTGTGCCTCTACTATTAGGAGAAAAAACTCCCTACCAGTTGCATCCAAGATGATGAGCAAGAGTTCTACCATCAATTTCTGAAAATGACGCTGCATAACGTGCACAACAAACCCCCATCTTTTATCGCCATCTGAAGGAGGTAGATTTGAAGAGGCTGGAGTAGAGGATGGTGGTGAGGGGAGGGGAAGGGGTATCAAGGTTGGGGGAAAGGGAGGAAGGGGCTGAAGGAGAAGGGTGGTGAGGAGGCTGGGGTGGAAGGAGGTAGGTAGGTGGAGAGGTGGTGGAGATGTTGAATTTTTTTTTTAAATATTCTAACTTTCTTGTATTTTTTCGAATTTAAGAATAACAAGCAATCCATGTAAATTTTCTTTTTGCCCCTGTTCTTATTGGTTAAAGTTGGTGGCTGATGAAGTTTTGGGATGAGCCACCGTCTAAGGATCATTTTGGTGCAAAGAAAAAAGTTCAGGGATTAAAGCAATGCAAATTAAAGTTTAGGGACCAATAATATTTCATAAAAAAAGTCCAGGGACCATTTTGATGATCATTTTATAGAGAAAATCTATACTATATCTATAGAAAAATCAATTTTTGTGAGAAACTTTTAATAATCTATACTATATGTAATTAGGTTGCAAAATAATATCAATCAGATATATTTAGACAAAATATCTTCCTACTTATGATGGTTATGAGGAGTAACCCTTTAATATTATATGTCCTAACCTTTTTTTTCCAAAGTAATATGTATTTATTTTTCGAAGTTATTGTTAGTAATTGATATATATATATATGATTATTTATATTATACTTTTAATTTTGTAATTCTTTTGGGAAAATTCAATCATAAGAGGTATATGTGTATAAGTGAGAATTTTGAATAAATAAAAATAGTTAAAGGTAATATTTAGGTAATTAATTTCAATTTTTACTATTACTTATGTAATTGATTATTTCCACTATCGTTATTTACTATATATTTGACATTTCACATGTCAATAATTCTAAATTTTTCACGGAAAGTTATTTATCTATATATATGTATAAGAAGGATATGATTGTGGATACTTTTTTTGTTGTGTAGATAAGTTGATTTATGTGTGTTTGAAAATTATTCTATTTTATCTTTTTATGGATTTTTCTCCTATCAAGATTCTGTTCCCATAGTCTCATTTAATTTTTTTTCTTAAAAATAATATTTCAATATTTCATAAATAATTATTTAAAACATGAGTTTTGAAAATGTTTTACTATCTTATGCATAGCAAGGTTTTTGAATACTAGTAAATATATATCAATAAATATTTAATAAATATATCTGTTATAGATAAAAATAGTGGTGTGAATATTTACCAATAGGGTGTTCATGGGTTGGGTTATTGGGTTGGCGGATTTTCATGTTTGAGTTATTGAATTGGGAATTTAATACCCTGCCCAAACCAACTAATATAAAAATCTAAGTAAACCCAATCCAAGTGTGCACATATGGGTTACTCGGGTTTTCGGATTTATTTGGATTAAAATATAAAAAATGTAAAAAAAAAATATTATTGTAAGAGTAACAAATCCATTACAAAAAAGGTTTTCGTCAAAAAATGAAAAGGTTAGATCAAGAATGAGTAGGAAAAATTATATAATATGTTAGATGAATGTTATGTCAAGAATAAAAACAAAATATATTATAAGTTCAATGATATTAAAAATAAAATAATGAAAAAAATTATAAATAAATTATATTTGGATTATCGGGTTATTATATTGTGTTGGGTTTTGTTTTTTCAAAACCCAACCCAACTCAACTAAGTTCGAGTAATCCAACCAAATAACCCAACCCATTTAACCCCAAATTCATTTGGGTTGAGTCTAGTTTTCGGATTGGGTTAGGTTTGAACACCCCAATTTAGTAATAGTGATTTTTCATAAATGTATTTAATTGTAGGTTATAATTAACTTTTTTATCATAGTAAAAATATAAATCACATTGGTAATAGTCTATCCCATTCGATAAAAATACAAATAAGTTTGGTATTAAATAAGTGCTATGAGTATTTACTAATAGTAATTTTTTAGAAATACTGTATTTAACTGTTAGTTATAGCTAACTTTATCATAATAAATATTACAAATAACCTTGAATAAAATTGCCAGTTGTCACATTTATGTGAACTCTCACAAACCACCCTTTTACTTTACTATATATATAGATGTTATACTGAATGTGATATGCAATGACTAACTAAATTATCCTATAGCTAAACACAAAGCCATAAATATGGTGCTGAAAACTCAGAAATTAAAAGAGGTAGAAAGCCAATTCAGTACATATGAACAACGTTAGTTTACTTAATATTGAATTCATAACCCAATAAATATGTCATTTTTAGATCATTAGTTATAAATATTGTTATAAACCAATCACCTTTACCATTCATAAGTACTTATCATAACTACATTCTTTAAGAGAATCATCAAATCCTGCGCCTTATCAACTATGTCATTGGTGTTTGTCAGCCATATCTGACAAAAAAACAACAAAAAAGGCATTGGTTAATCCCAATGATAACAACTTCTAGAGTGTTAAATTTCAATGGTTTTCGTTTAATCCCAAAGGTTTATTGGTTCAATCCAATGCTTTTTTCTTCTTAAATCTTACTTGTATTCAAGATTATAGAAGCAAGTGCAAAGAATTTATTAAACTTGTATTCATACTCTATTGGATCAGAATCAAGTGCATAAAGTAATTAATGTCAAATTATTCTTGACTTAGGAAATTACAGCCCATAAGTTATCAAAAAGGTCTTTGAGAGATCAAAGTTGTTGAAAAATGAAGTCAAATTAGCACTTTCATAATCATACCAAAATTTTAAAGAAGGAATTGAACTCTAGCCTGTATGCAAATTCTATTCCTAAACTTCCCGAGAACAAGATCTAAGTAGCACTTGCAAGGAAAATTTTCAATTCTAAATTTATTTTTGCTTGATCATTGGATAATTCTAGAAGTAAAAAGTGCTTAACTTGCAAGAAGTAATAACGTTAAAAAACATAAACTTTTTAACATACGAAAATCAAATCTTGGAGAGACTAAAGGGACTAATCTACAAGTTTTCCGTGAACACAAGAATCTCCATACAACAAAGGTACAAAATGCAAACGAATTAAAAAGATAAATTGAGAACCATACCGGTAAATTACATATTGGGAAATATCCTTACATCAGAGATTCAGATATTGAGAACCACATCTATAAATTATATCCCTGAACAAGAAAATATTATTAAATCACATAAGCACATACGAATCAAAAGACAGATTTTGTTGGAATAAATAAGAACAAGAAGAAATTAAATGAGTGTAAAATAAAATTACCCAGTAATTAGAAAAGAAAGAGACCAGCCGACATATAGCATAAAGAGTATGTAAGAGAAATCAAGAAGCAGGGGAAAGTTGAAGAGTTAGAAAGCAACATAAATAAGAGGAATATTTTGTAAAACGGGAGACACTTAAAAGATTAGAAAATTAAAAGACGAAATAAATACAAATAAATAAATATGTGTAGCTTGACATCAGTAAAATGACAATACTACCTATGATGAATGAACGACGAAACCAAAGATTCTAATCCCAACTCTTTCTTATAGATTTAGTAGGATATATATTTTTATTAGTATTGCCATTATAAGGGAGATATTAGCCATCTTCATAAAAGCTAGCAATATTGACATTATGAAGAAATTCAGTTTTTATACATCTTACCACTTGAAGAGCTCCATTTGTAGTTGCTTGCTACACCAATTAACAATACCTCAGAACAGATACCACAAAAGCTGACAAATTAAGTAAAAAAGAATATTCTGAGAAGTTCAATTTTGCAAGGAGGATTGTACAAATATTTTTACACAGATATTTCTACATGTGATAACAAGGAAACAAAAGTGGAAAATGGCTAACTTACTTCACTAAGTTTATTAGACGTTAAAGGATCACATCCAATCAAAGATACCACTACAAACATACAATTAACAACTACTTAGCACAAAACTTTGAGGATTGTGTACATGTAGCTGAAATAAGGCCTTAAAAATATCAAAAATTTAAGCTGAAGCTCAACAATCAGTAGTCAAAGAGATGTCTTTTAAGTCGCCATGTGTCATTTTCCTAAGTATAAAAGGACTTATTTTAATATAATCCACTCAAGTACAAGTGCTAAAAAAGCAATATGGATTGGAGAATATATGCCCTTGTAAGATGCTATAATTTAATCTTTATACATAAGTACTAATAAAATTACAGACCTTTCAACAAGAGAAACAGAACAAAAAATATAGTTCATAGGTAGAATATAAAATTAGATATATACCCTTACTTATAACTTTAGTGACTGATAACGGAACTGCCTCAGTGCATATCCTAAAATGTCATCATTTGTCATCAGTACATCCAGTATTTGACTAACCTGAAATTCAAAGACGAAAAATGGAATACGATATGCATTTGTCATCACTACTTACAACTCTCAACAATATTCATTTTCCAGCAAAAAAATAATACTAAAAAACGATACTCACTTTCCTAATATACTTATTCAATCACATCAAACATTTTTTCATGATACGAAACATTTACAGTGCAACCAATTACATTTTCTTCATTCAGGGGATAAATTTGTCATCACCTATCCTCCATAAGCCATTATTTCCTTCTAAAAATGAGTAGATTCATTTAGATTGCATCATCTTTACATTTAATGTTTTTAAAGCTATTAGATATCAACCAAATCAGGTTATCTATTTTGAGGAAACAGATAAAAACGTTAGCAAGGCATAAAGTTGTTAAAATGAAACTAATCTTTTTAAAAGAAAATAGGGAGAAAATATAGGCCGAGTGAGGAGAGATGAGGAGGGGCATAGGCTCGGTAATGTCGTCGGCCATACAGGGAACAATGAGGGCATAGGTGCATTTGATGTGTGACATATAGTGATCTTGAGATACATAGAAAATACATAGATTAAATTAATCATACATTGAGGTTTGAGTATTGGGAATGAAGAGAATACAATAATATCTTCACTTAACTGAGTTGCAAAATTGGATTGCTGGAGCTTGAATTTTATGAAGAGAAGATATAATGAAACATGGAGCAGAGAACAGGGAAAAATCAAGAGAAGAGTGGCGGAGGAACCAATACCTTAGATTTAAACCAAAACTTACAAACTCAACCTAGAGCAAATGTTTAAGAAGCTTAAGGGATCTGCAAAAGAATATTCAAGATTAAGAACATAAGAAATCTCGTTTACTGAAAGAGAAAGGAAAGCAAAGCCACTGTGACAAATTCCCCAAGAAACATCCCCAACTCAAATTCTAATAAAATCAACCATACAAAACAATAAACAAAAGCTATAAACTTTGCAAAACCAATAAAATATAGTAACGACTAGAAAAAATATCTTAACCAAATTTTGTCATACCAAAAGGGGCTATTTCTAAAAGGGATTCTTGGAGAAAACAACATTAAGTACTTCAAAGCAGCCTCCGAAAGCGAGCCTCCAAGATTTCCAAGAAAATGGTGTTGATATTACTCTCAAGCATCTACTTTCTGTCAAAGTAAAGTTTAATCAGACCACACATTCCTCAAATAAAAGCACAAGGAAATGAGACTAAGACAAGAGGGTGGGATTTCTAATCTCAGCATGAGAAAATAATTTCATTTAAAATAATTGTATTTAATCACAAAATACAATAATCCATTTGAAATTAGTTGGTCACAACAAGATAATTATCTAAACAATGGAAAAAACAAACAAAGAACCCAAGTAGTAACACTATATCTATGCAAAAGTAAAAAATATAAATTAATTAATTTGCAGAAAATCACTTTTTTTTTCTATAATCAAGGTATCTTCTTTTCCCATAACTTTGTGCTTTGTATATGCATTTTCCTCTTCATGCTATTACAATTACAAAATACAGTACTCCATTCAAAATTAGCTGGCAAAAACAAAAATCAACAAAGAACTCAAGTAGTAGTACTGTATATTTGTTTTCGTGCGTACAAAACTTAAAAATAGGAACTAATTAACCGATAGAAGATCATGTGAAAGTCTAAATTGATTCATGGAGTGTCTTATAATCTGTCCCTGATACAGTGCAATATAATAACTGTTAATGCGGCAATAATAAAGTACAAAAAAGATAGTTTAAGGGTATAAGATGCAATTGATCCTAAAATTTTGTATGCAACTTTGGAAAGCTCAATCACAGATTTCAATCTTCACCTCTTCCCTCCATTTCTCAGTCTCCTCCTATTTCTCTCAAATTCTGCCAACCTTACTTAGGCCAATATTTTTTTGGATGATATGGCCCAAGATTTCTGCACCATAATGGAGTTTTAGCCAGAGTTGAAGACAAGGCCAGAGGCCCTTCTTCTTATTCGACTCAAAAACAACAACAGCCCCAGCCCAACTTAGAGAAACGGCAGTTTCAGGTCCAATCTCTTCTCTTTTTCTTCTTTTTAGATTTTCAGATATTCACAGAAAAATCAAAACTTTAGTGGGATTTTGGAGATTGCACATCAGCTGGTAGATTATGAATCAGATACATATGTTTAATAACTTACTGAGGATAAACTAAGCAATGTATTTGCTACAAGGTTCCCTAAAGGTTAACAGATTTGGTGTTCATACTTATTTTCTTCTACTTTTGGACTGTCTTCTTCCTTCAAGTTGAATTATGAGTATTAGTATTCTATTTTTTTTTTAATTATCCATAATAATGACTATATTAGGATGGATAAGACATGAAATAAGTATCTTTCGGAAAAGATTGGAGTTGCACCTATTGAGAAGTGAGAAAAACATGTTTAAGGTAATTAGTTCATTGGTTAATTTCAAGAGAGGGATGGAAAAGATCAGAAAAGATATGGTAAGTAATTTGTAAGAAAGATATAACTTATTTAGGTATCAATAAGAATATTGTTCATGATAGAGCGCAATGGCGTAAAAAGATTTATATAGCCGACTACATTTAGTGGGAATAAGACTTGGTTGGTTTATTTGTTTGTCTGCTTGTTATCTATAGTAATGACAGGTTGATGGTTCAATTTGCTGATATTGAAACATCTTGCTGAACACGACACGATATAGTAACGTTAATTATGATCAAGAAGCTTGCGCAACAATTATTGCAAACTCTTTCTTGTCTAGAGAAAGAATTTTCGCATTAATTTGGATAAAGAAAATAAGTGATCAAAATTAAATATAGATTTGAACTTTACTACAGTTACAAATTTGACATGTCCAAAAAATATTAAACTGAAATTCAATATAGCATAGTTGAATGTGAATTTGGAAGCAAATTATTAATTGATAAGGGTTTCACAATTTCTCAGTTTATTAGTTGATAGATGATCACAGCTTGAATTTTACGTTAGCGTCCTAAGTTTTCTTTTAAATAATGAGACATGGTCTTGCATTGATGCATCTAAAATGGTATGCATTTCCATCAAAATAGATTTGTTCACGGGGAAGGAAAACCGCAAGAAGCAAAAGAAAGGGTAGAATATCAAAGAGTCAAAATGTCAACAAAAACTTATTTTGCAATTTTTACCAAGACTCCTCCTCAGATTATCTAATATAATTTTCATTTTACTTTCTTTGCTATATTTTTATGTCTTAAAGGTTGAAATGCTTCTAATTTACTGATATGTGAATACTGGGGCTTCACTAATCGACAGAATAAAAATTTATAAGCCAAAACATAAGTTGACAATTTTCACACCTCACAATTGCATGCTATTAGATTGTCTGGCGTTTTCTTATACTAATTTATTCAGTTTATTGAAACTTGAATACATACAATCTCAGGTGAAAGATGTTAGTGGCAATAATAGATATGATCTCAACTGGACTGGAGATAGTTTTCCATTCCTTTCAGAAGTTGCTGATTATAGTATGAGGTTTGAAAATGCTTCAATTTCTTGTTCTACTCATATTTTGCAGATTATTTGTGTATACATGCTTCTACATATTCTGAATATTAATATATTATCATGGTTATGTAATACGTCACAACCTTTTGTGTATTATTTGTATCGTACAAATGACCATCCTTCTTTCATCTCTTGAGATTTGAATCATTAATTATTAGTTTTAGATATCATTTTATGCCTGAACGATTCAGGATACAAAAAAAAAATATATTTTTAAATTCATACATTTATAGGCTCTGCTTTCTTTACTTACTCTTTCTTCCTGAAATAAAAGAAGAGTAAGTTTGGACCTATTTAGTAATTATACATGACACTTTAGCTTTATAAAACCAGTCGACGACACAGAAAGCCATCATGTTGATAAATATCTTAGGGTAGGCTTTCTTATTATTGTGTTTAAGCTTACATTTACATTGAACCTTTAGGATGAAAATAAGAAAAGTACATGGAGAAATTAATCTTGAGGCCTCCTTATACATGGGGATTCACAAAGAAAGCTGCAAATATATCTATGGATCAGTTCATCAATAAAGTAGTGTATGTTAGAACTATAAGTCACTACAAATCATTTATAAATTAGGGATTTTAGTTATTCAATTGCAACATTTTATATTTTTTGCATCAGAATTTTACGCTTAATATCTCTTGTATCATCATTCCCTTCTTCAATGGGCCTGATAATTTAAGAAATTCTCAAGTTAATGAGCAAGTCTTGGCTGCTCGCTCTATAATGCGGAGTGGGTATGACAACCATTGAGATGACTGAAAAGTAGAAGGGTCCTACTACTTTTTAATCATCCAACGACCTGCAATACTCACTTTACATTGTAGAGTAAATAGCAAAGAAATTTTCCAATTTAATAATTGAAATCTTTTTTATTTTCAACGAAATTAATGTTCTACCTCCGAACAATTTACATGTACTTGTACATTGTGGTAGTGGTTGCTTTCATTTCCCTTCCACTGTAAATTGTCACAAGTACCCATGTGCGGGACATCTACTAGTATAAAATATAGATACACATTATTTGTTAAAATACACCATTATATTATCTAATCATTGTATCTTATGTAATACATGGAAACCTATGCTAATAGTCGATTACATTTTATATGTACTTTTTAAATTTCTTACATTCAAAATGATGTTTTTTCTGATCCATCTCTTACAAATTCAAAATACTTCATTTTGATATTATATACATATTATGACTTGAAATACTAACATGCACATCAAATATTACATTTTCAGAGGTAAAATTCGTAAAATAAAAAATTTATATACTAAATGACAATACCTAAAATCTCTCCCACCTCCTAGAATTCTCACCCACTATCACTATCCTATTCCTCTCTCTAATCGCTTCCCTTCTGCAATACTATCATTTGAATTGTGACTAGCACCATCTCAACATGGCTATTGAACTGATTTCCAAGAGAATACTTTCCAACCTGTACAAAATTTTTTTTATCAGAATCTTTGTAATTGGTAACATGCAAAATTGAACCATATTGCTGAGACAAAAGGCAATCACTGGATTGTACCATACGCTTCTTTGAATAACCACGTTCATTGTATCCGATCAATCCACAATAAAAACAAAAGGTTGGTAGATTCTCATATTGAAAGGAGATCCATCAAGATATACCCAAATAAGAAACCATGTTGAATCCATCAGATCTTGTAAAAGAGGTCATTTCAAATTGATACATACCAAAACCTTCAAATGTCGACCATCCCACCTTTCAATATTTGGAATAACCACATATAAAGCTCTTAAAAAATACTAGCAATTCTTCTTCCAGTAGTAACAGTAAACCAGTCAATTGGCAAATTCAACATCTGAACCTAGCAATTAGTCATTAAAGAAATCCATGTAGAATCATCAAAACTAAGTTCCCATCGATAAAGAACAAGAAATTGGTTATCAAAGAACCATGGTTATTTTGCAGGAATCTTTTCAACATTAGATTCCAAGGAAACAAAAACTAAAGGAGTTAACACCCAATTTAATAACCTTATAACCGAAAGGATAATTTCAAGTAATTTGCATAGCATTTTGAGTCCATTAAAGTTAACAACCTTATCTCCAAGACCTTTCCAACAAGACTCAAATGCCATTCCTCTAGATAGATAGACATATATGAAAAGTCCAATATTGCCCTTGTTCTTCTTAGACTATTCAAAATAAAACCCTAAAACTCTGTAACAATTCCTCATCCATTGGAATTTTATTATTAACAGAAATCTTAAATGCTAAAAAAAACAAAAAAAACAAAAAAAAAAACAAAACAAAACAAACAATGATAAGACGAAAAATAGCGAACAATTTTTTGGTTTTTTTTCACTTTTTCTAGTTTTTTTTTTTTTTTGAAAAATAGCATCTACACATTCAAAACACAACAAATATAGATGAAACGGTAAATTAGAGAATGAAGGAATGACACAGATGATTACAACAAAAGAAGTAGAGAAAAAAACAAGAATTCAAGTCATTAGGATATCAAATAGAGGAATTCTAAGTGTTAGAGAGTACAGACTAAAGCCCTCTTCCAACATCAAGAAAGAAAAGAACTCTCATTGGGAGAGAAAAAAATCTTGATTTTTAAAATTGGATGTACATTAGTTTTGACATACACAGGCTCTTTAGGTTTTACATAGATTTAGATACAAAGGAAGAGCAACGGTCTGCTTGGTGCGGTAGTCTCACTCTTTGGTCTCTTTCAAATTTTTTAAGGAAATGAAAAGTAATATTACAAATTCAAAATTTATTTGTAACCACCACCATCAGTCTATATAATTAACCAAAGACTATCATATAATATTTTATCTTCCAAAATAATTCAAAAATATTTTTATTATTGCCAAAATTATATAAGGCAATTTTTATAAATATAGTTCATGAATAATTTTTTTTATTACATAAACATTGAGTATGCCTTTTAGGCTTTTAGCACTAGTATATATTGTGTAAGAAACTTATCAAAAAAAATTGAGAATGGAAGCAATTTGCATGGAAAAAAGAAGTGAGATGGGGAAATCTGTCAGAGGGAAAAAATAAGAAAGAATATCATGATTTCCAATTTACAAAAACCTGAAATTATATACTAATTTATAGATTCAACCTGAACAACCATCTGGTCATTCGGCTCTTTCAACTAACGAACAATTTTTAAAAATAAAATAACTAACTAAGTTTCTTTTTACAGTTTGTTAAAGAAAATGGCTATATTGACCAAGAAGACGTGGAAATTCAACCTTAAACAATTTCTTTCCCTTTAATTTACCTGTTTTATCCTTGTTAATGAAGTGCATGCAACAAACTCACCAACATTCTGTTATTTTTCTAACTTCTATTAAAATTTAGTCTGAAATAACAAGAAACAAAAATTAGGGACAAAGTGATAAAAAAAAAGTTCAAAATGCAATGTTGCAAATCGTGAAAAGTTTGGAAAGTGAATTTAACCCTAAGTTATTTAATTATCACCAGTATTTGACACGAAGAAAACAGGTGATTAGTTTACAGAAAGAAAGGGTGACGGAAATTAGGTTTTTAAGGTAAATAAGGGACTTTTTTTTGGGGGGAAAAAGAAAAAACAAGGGTTAATTACATTTACCTCCCTTGAGGTTTGACAATTTTGGAGTTTCCTATGCTAATTAGTGTTTGGCTTCAATGCTTGAGGGAGGGAAAGGGTTGTGCAGTGGGGGGTTTTGGGGAAGGGAAAGGGTGCAGTGCGGGCTTAAAGGAAGTGTTGGGGAGAGAGAGAGGAGGGGATGTAGGGGGCTGTGCAAAAAGGGAGTGTTGAGAGTGGGTAGAAGTGGGTTGAGGTGGATTGCGGCTTGTGGGGGGGTAAAAGACGGTAGCTTGGGAAGACAAAAGATATTTGAATGGAGTGTTGTTATAATTAATTTGGGTAGAAAAGGGTACTTTTAGAAGTTCAATACCAATGAAAAGGTTTAGGGTGGTTATTGAGCAACAAGTGGTATCCTAATAGTTGCTTAATAACCAGTGGGAGGGAGCCATTTTACAGGATAGCCCACTTGATTACAAATTGGGGGGTTATGTTTCGTTCAAATAGGAGCCTTTCATTAAATTTTTAGCAACTACTAGGATGCCAAATAGTTGTTCAATGACCAGAATAAATTTTGCCCAATACTAATATAGGATATTAAAGGCATTTTGGGACAATCATACTAATTTTTTTGCTAACGTTCATCAATATTTTTAACATTTTTAAATGGTAGGGTGTTTGTTGTTAAACGTTTAGTCACATCAAGGAGTTACTTGTAATTTAATCAAACCTTGAGGTTGATTTGGTAATTTGATTAAACCTGGAGGGAGGTAAATGTAATTAGCCCAAAAGAGAAAGTAGGAAGCAATCTATTCCCAAAATATATATAATAATAATAATAATAACAACAACAACAACAACAATAATAACTACTTTGTCAAAAAAATTAAATAAATAAATAAACACCTTCTTGTCTTAGACAGCACCCTGAGAAAATCATCCAAGTCTTGGTCTTTTGTCTTGATGATTTTCTTTTCCAAACTATAACATAGAAAGCAGACACTTGTGACAGTTGCTCTCCTCGCATCTTCAAGAGAGGATTAATAATAGTTAAAATTTTTCTGGATCCTTGCTTAATTCCTCCTTAAATATTTTGTCCTTGAAATCATATAATTCTTCCAAACATTTCAAATCCTTTTCCTTCAAGGTGGTGCTTATAAATGTCAACTATTCTCCAAAATCGAATTCGAAAACCTATAAACTTTATCCAGAAACTCTCTTTCTTCAATTACTTTCAACAATAGTTTTTGGACTTTACTCAAGTGATCTGCCTTTGTCGAAATCTTAATTTCTTCAATTTCTTCGTGTATTGTTGTCCAAATCACTTGAAAAGTAGTCAAATTCTTTGACCAAATCCTCATGGCCCATAAACAGGTCGAAAATTTTACGATAAACTCCAACCACATTGTCTTTACCTTTGCCATAGTCATCCAATATTGTTAAGAATGAGTAGTAAACATCTGGATCATTCTCGCATCGAGTCTTGACTTTTTCAATATATTCCTTGCATGCTTGATTTTTCGATTCAGAACCAGATATTCCTATTTGTGCAATATACTGTTGAAGTTTTTGCTTCTTGAGGCAAGAATTTCTGGAACCTTGAAAACAATATTGGATGGCCTTCAAATATTTTGCGCACAATTTCTATTAAATCTAGTTCGATTCGACACGAATTTTTAGCATATTGTAGTCTTCCAAAGCCGTAGCTAATTCTTCATACTTGTATTCATCATCTTTGAGAGAGAAGAAGTGTTTTACGTATGTGATAAATCCCATGGCATCCTCTTCAGTTGGCTGCTGCTTTAAACTCTCCACACGTGAATCGATGAATCTCTCCATTGGATGAAATCACAAAGTTTTGGTTATCCCTGACAAGATATGTCAAAAGAATTAGGTGTGCTTACAAAACTACTACTGCACTAATGCATTATAACCAGATTCAAATACCTACAAGGCTAAAACAATGCAAAGAAGGAAAAATTGTTTGCAACTAAATTCGTATTACACAACGTCTTATTACAAATCGTAAGATAATTGAAAAATAATAAATATTTAATTTTTTATCTAATCATCTCAACTGTGCCATGAGTAGCTAAGATTTATACTAGTAAAAAACTTATGGCTGTAACAGCTACAAGAAAAGACCTCATGATAGTCAATATTGGTAACAGTGCCTCACTACCCATCAATGCACGGTGTTCTTCTACTCATCGTTACTTTAGATGGTGAAGATGTTATTGACTATGAACGTAAAAAAAATATTTACCAATTACAATCATCCTAAATAAGGCAGTTCAATATAGGAATTGAATTCGAATTGTATTATAATATTAAAATTTTCAGGACACTCAGATTCCGTCATATAGGAATTTGCACGTTTCCTTTATCTATGTTGCGAAGGATTTCTTCCAAATTATTATCGCAATAAATTCAAAAACTAAACAATATTTCTATATGTATAAATTACTACCGAGTATTTAGGATGTTTAAAAATTGATTGATAAATCAATTTTGGAATATATAGAAAAATCCTTATTCTTCTAGGAATCGGACTATACGCATATGCATTCTCACCTGGTATTCGGGGTTAGAAGTTTCAATTTCTCTTCTTTTGTTTTCAGTTTCCAAAAGTAAGTAGCATGTTCTTGGCTTAAACATGCAAAACATGGTAAAGTATATATTCCTTCAAGAATGGAAGAAGAAAAGACAGAAAACTACAAGCCGCTAATGAGCCTTTACAAGTTTTCAAAATTTCCCTATTAAACTAATTGCTTAACAGGATGAAGGGCAAAGAAATTCATGATAGTTTGGATGTTTCTCTTTCTTTTTTTTCTTTTTTGTTTTAATCCTAATTTCTAAATAATGGAAAACCAATTCATGCTTTCTCTCCTAAAAGCCAAAGCAAAAAAGAAGGGCGTGTCTCACCTTATTTATTTATTTATTTATTTTTGTTCCCCTCTACTTTATTTTTTATTTTCTCAATCTCCAATTATAGACTTAAAAGAAATTGACGCGAAATACAAATATTTACCCAATGAAAAAAATCAAATTTTTCATTTTTTTTAAGAGAATCAACTCTGTAATATACATAAAATCATAGATTATTGCAAGGATAGTTAAGAATATATTTACCTTGTAACGTGCTTTAGCCTTTAAGATCTCTTCTAGCAGACCACCAAAACCAAACACATTGTCTACTACTACGAGATAATAAACTTGAAAACCTCCTAATTAATGTTTAACTCTTAAATACTATGTAGGTGGGAAAATAGACAAAAGAAACTTTATTAGACATTTTTTAGTAACTTTACAACGTTATTTATGATGTAGTGACTCTTTATTCTCCTGATAAGAAGTAAATATAAAACTCAATACTGATTTTCTATTCCATATAGTTATTTGTGATTTCCTATTTTAAATAGGATATACTACTAATTATTAATTTTATCACATGACATGGATGCAGTAATAGATTAGTTAAAATAACCAAAATTTAATTGATTATAAGATTAATTAAAATAACCAAATTTTAATGACCTGGGCGGAATCTACCCTTAAGAAACCAGAAACAATTTTAATAACACCATATTTTCTAATAAGCGTGTTGAACTTTAAGAGTATTTGCATGGACATTTCTGGTTTCTGAATCTATGTTTTAGATGTAACAAATGTACTTTGTATATATATGGTGCTGTCATGTGCTTATTACATTATTTTCTTGTTTGCTTAAACTTTGTTACTCGCTATTTCTTTTTAAGCTTTTCTTAAAAAAGCTTTTATAATTTATCCTTTTATGTATACTTTAAATCAAAACTACATAGAATAACATTCTTAAAAAGTTTTTAGTATACTTTAAATCAAAACAGAATCAAATAAAGACTTTGTTTGAATAGTTATTATTTAAAATATTATCCTGAATATATTTGGAATAATACTCCCGACTCTAACTACTTTTTGAAATGTGAAATATGCAAGATAAAAAAGCAGTTGGAATAATTGTAAAATATTATTTGGAGAATAATGAATAGGAAAATGTTTACCAAGTCATAAATTCAAAATTATCTATCCAAGTTATTTCACATGGCAAGATTATATCGAATCATTAACCTCTGATTTTAGATATTCCGTCAGATTCCGATTCTTATTTTTTGAATACAGTAACACTTCAATAAATTTGTTATTTTGTATAAATGCACTAAAATAAAGGTAATGAGCTAGAATGACAGAGTTATTCCCTATTAAAACCTACAAACAAAAAAATCCTTCTATTTTATAACAGCTTCACAATAAGACTAATTACCAGACCGTCCATGAAAAATTGTTTAATAAAGACCAAGAACTTAGTTCAGGTTGCATGTGAATATGTATTTGGTGTGTTCTAGAGAGAGGGAGAGTTAGACAGATGTATGAATCAGGCCGTAAGCTTGTATTATTCTTGTGATCTTTTGGGTATTGTTTCAATTTCGTTCTCTTCGTTTACCTGTTATTATTAGATATTTATAGGTTAAAATTTTTGATCTTATGGTCGAAATCTCTGACATTTATAGAGTCACAACAAGATAGTTAATTGACCCGACTATCCGATCATCTACCTATTGACGTGTGTCACAGCAAGATAGTTAATCGACCCGACCATCTGATCATCTACCTGGTTAAACAGCATATCACGGGAATAAATACTAGAACATTAACTAATCAACGAACACTGAGCATTATTGACTAGCCAGAATAGCATGAGAATACAGAGACTAATCTCAAATTTCCATGCTAATACAAGGTTAATTATTGTAACCTTCGCGGGTTTGTTTTACAATTATTTTCGAATTATATGACATGCTGTTCTGGCTTGTACAAATATTAGAATTTGAAAATTTATCTTTGACTAGTTACTGTTTTTAAAATCAATTTACAAGTAAATATTTCTGATTTTGATATTGGTTTTATGATTTTTGCCAAATTTTGGCCCAAGTGATACAGTCAATAATTACCTAATTCACTAAATTACCCAGGGAAATGTGTATTAATTTGCACGTAATTATATGGCAAACTACATCCTATATTCAATGTACATGATATATTTGTTATTTTTTTTCAAATGTTTTTTGTGTTTCAATACTCGTTTCAAATACTAATATTACGTATTCAGTAACTATAGTACAGTCATCGTCTCAACCGCGACTTTGAACTGCTTGTGAACTTTTCCATTTCACTTACTCGCTACTTATGTTGCATATAGATATAGTTCCTTTTGTTGGTTACTATTTACCAATGCTATAAATCTTTTTGTTTTGCAGTCAGTCTCATTGTGCCTCTCAGAATGGCACCACCCAAAAACAGAGGAGCTTTTTCCTCTGCATTCTGTTTCTGGAAAGGATTTGGTGTTGCACTGGCTAACCTTATAAACTAAGCTGCCACAAAAATTAAAGGTGGTTGGGGATGGCGAATCTCCTAAGCACTGGCTGCAGCCCCAGCCTCATTTCTTACTCTAGGGGCTATTTTCCTTCACAATACCCCCAACAACCTAATTCAGCATTCCAAAAACCACGAAAAGGCCAAGAGGGTTCTGCAACAAGTCCGTGGTGTCGATAATGTTCAAGTTGAACTAGATGATCTTATCCAAGCAAGTAACATTTCAAGAAGTATTAAACATCCATTTCAGGAAATCAGAAAAAGAAAATGTAGACCTCAATTTATAATGTCAATAGCAATACCATTTTGCCAGCAAGTTGTAACAGGTATCCATGTGATCACTTTCTATGCTCTATTACTCTTCGGGACTATAGGTTTTGGCGAGAGAGCATCCCTAGATTTCTGCAATAGTGATCGGAGTTGTAAAATGTGGTGCAATATTTCTGATGTCTTATATAGTAGACAAAAACGGTCGAAAAAATCTATTTATTGTAGGGGGGATTCTTATGTTGGTTTGTCAGTTATTAATTGGGGGAATCATGGCTGTAAAGCTAGGAGATCATGGTCATTTGAGCAATGCATATGCTTCCTTGGTTTCGATCCTAGTCTGTATCTATGTTGCTGGTTTCGGTTTGTCCTGGGGTCCATTGGCATGGTTAGTTACAAGTGAAATCTTTTCACTGGAGATAAGATCAGCTGCACAAAGTATCCGAGTTTCTCTGGATTTTCTCTTCGTTTTCCACGGTGCGCAGAATTTTCTAGCTATGTTATGCCACTTAAAGGCTGGCGTTTCCTTCTTTTTGGCTGGATGGTTAACTTTGATCGAGACCGTATTTGTGTACCTATTATTGCTTGGGACAAATGTTAGGGAGGATCCCAGGAAATTGACAAAAGTTTGAGACAAATTCGAAACAAACGCTAACAAAATAAAAGAAAAATCGATAACAAAATAAAAGAAAAATAAAAGAGAGGCATTAGATTTACGTGATTTGGTCAAAAGACATACGTCCACGGGCGAAACGAGCAAAATTTTACTATATGAGAAAAATATAAAAGATTTAGAAGAGTGCTCCTAAACCCACAAAAGTACTAGTACAAAAATACAAGAAAGGCCAAAATAAAGAAAACAGGTTTAATGACCAACAAGGCCCAGTATCCCACTAAACTCTTATGTTTAATGCTTGGTACATAAAGTCCAAAGCCTATGGTCTTTATTTATAAGACCAAAACTACACAACTCTCATTAACATTAATTAATGTGGGATAAAGTCACATAACAAATCTCCACCTTGGCGTGTACCCATATGCACAAAATAGCAAATTAGAAACTGATGTGCTCCGCCTTCGCTCAAAAGCCCGAATGGACTTAATCACCAACAATGAACCCCAACCACGTCCAAGCACTGCTTGAACTTGTAAACCGGAATAGGTTTCATAAGCATGTCCGCAGTATTGTCTTTGGTACTGATCTTTTGAACAAGAACTTTCCTCTCAGCAATAGTATCCCGAACGAAGTGAAATTTCACATCAATATGCTTAGTACTCTCATGATATATCTAATCTTTAGTCAAATGAATTGTATTTTGACTATCACAATAAAATGTAGTAACACCAAGATGTAGACTTAACTCACCAAACAAACCTCTCAACCACAAGGCTTCTTTGATTACCTCGGTCACGGCCATATATTTTGCTTTTGTAGTACACAATACCATAACAGTTGTAAAATAGCTTTCCAACTGATCGCATAACCACCAATACAAAATACATAACCAGTAAGTGATCTTCTTTTGTCAAGATCTCTGGCGTAATCAGAATCCACAAAGCCAATCAAACGCAGTGTCACTATTTTTTCCAAACTCCAAACAAGTGTTTGAAGTACATTTCAAGTATCTAAGAATCTATTTCACAGTCTGTCAATGCTCCTTTCCAGGGAAAGATATATACCTGCTAACTACACCAACTACTTGTGAAATGTTTGGACGTATACAAACCATCTTACATGATACTACTGACTGCATTAGAATATGGAACCCGTGCCATATAACCTTCTTCCGCATTTGATTGTGGTGACTAAGCAGTTGAAAGTCCAAAATGACTTGCAAGAGGAGTGCTCACAGGTTTAGTATCTTTCATGCTAAACTTCTCCAAAACTTTCTCAAGATAATGCTGTTGGGTTCGGAACAATTTCATAGCTCCTTGATCTCTCTTGATCTTCATGCCAAGAATCTTCTTAACTGCTCCCAAATCTTTCATCTCAAATCTACTACTTAACTGTGTCTTCAAAGTGTGAATTTCTATAAAACTCTTGGCAGCAATGACCATGTCATCAACATAAAGTAACACTAATTAATAAATGAAACAATCATCATTTAATTTCCGGAAATAGACCCAACATAAAGGAATCAAATCTCTTATACCACTATCTTGGAGACTGTTTCAATCTGTACAGGGATTTCTTAATAAGTTAATATGGTCTTCTTTTCCTTCAATTTCAAAGCCCTGAGGTTGCCTCATATAAATTTGTTTTTTGAGTTCACCGTGTAGAAAATCTGTCTTAACATCAAGTTGCTCCAAATCCAAATCATACATGGCGACGAAGGCAAGCAAAGCACGAATAGAGCTATATTTAACAACAGGTGAAAACACATCATTGAAATCAATACCGTGTACTTGACTATAGTCCTTTGCAACCAATCGTGTTTTATACCTCGTATCTTCAACACCTGGATGACCTTCCTTCTTCTTAAAAACCCAATTGCAATCAACAATTTTCTTACTCAAAAGCGGCTTGACTAGAACCCAAGTTTTATTTTTACGGAGAGATTCAATTTCTTCATTTATAGCGACCAACCATATTAGCTGAATTATCACAAGAAACTGCTTTAAAGTAGGTAGAAGGCTCACCAACTCCATCCGTTTCTTCAGCGACTAACAAAGCATATGCAAATAAATTTGCATATCGCTGCGGTTGTCAAATCTCCCTCATTGGTCTATCCTTGGCAATAGAATGCTCCTCCTCTAGTTCTTCTTCAATAGAGTCTGATTCATCTATTAAATTTTGCTGATTGGAAGATGCTAATTGAGAAAGACCAGAACTACCAAACTCTGGCTCTCTCTGCTTCTGCGTATTATCATCTGTATCTATACCACAAGAACTTGAAGAGTCCTCTCTCAAAGATAACTTAGAGAGTTCATCAAATTTAACATATCTACAAATTACAAATTTTGGAGATTTGGGATCAAGACACCATAATCTGTAACCTTTCACCCCAGAAGCATAACCAAGAAAAATACACTTTTTAGCTCTAGGCTCTAATTTTTCATCATTCACATGCATATATGCTGAACACCCAAAAACTTTCAAATCTCAGAGTGATTAGCAGGAGTACCTGACCAAACTTTCTCAGGAATCTTGAAATCAATAGCTGCAGAAGAAGCACAGTTGATAATATGACAAGCTATAGAGATCGCCTCTACCCAAAAGTCCTTTGTCAACCCTGCATTAGAGATCATACAATGAACTCTTTCCAAAAAAGTTCTATTCATATGTTCGGCCACACCATTTTGTTGAGGCATCATCCTAACCGTATGCTGCCAAAAAATTCCTTCATTTTTACAAAATTCATCGAATTCACCTTCACAAAATTTCATGCCATATATGTTCTAAGCCGCTTGATCTGTCTACCTATCTATTTCTCAATCAAAACTTTCTATTGCTTGAAAGTTAGGTAAACATCATTTTATATTTCAAAAAGTAAACCCAAACTTTTCTTGAATAATCGTCAATGAAAGTCAACATATATCTTGCACCACCCTTAGATGGAACACGAGCTGGACTCCAAAGATCAGAATGGATATAATCTAAAGTACCTTTTGTGATCTTGTGGATTGCTGGTGAACTAAAGCTGGCTCTCTTCTACTTTCCAAAGACACAATGATCAGAAAAATCAATTGCCCCGGTACTCTGTCCACAAAGAAGCCCTCTTTTGCTTTCTCACTCATGTGTCCCAAACGCATATGCCATAATTTGGTAATGTCAGAATCAGACTAAGATGATGAAGAGACTACTGCTGAACCTGTGACAGTAGAACCCTGCAAAATATACAAAGTACCAGACCTGCAAGCTTTCATAATAACAAGAGCACCCTTACAGACTTTCATAACTCCATCTTCAACTGTATATTTGCACCCAAGAGACTCTAAGATGCCTAAAAAGATGAGAGATTTTTTTTCAAATCAGGAATATGTCTAACATTAGTGAATGTCCTCACAATACCATCATGCATTTTAGTCTGGACTGTACCCTTACCAATAACATCACAAACGGTATTATTGCCCATCAAAATAGTTCCAGCATTACAAGATTCATAAGTAGAAAACAGACTCCTAGTAATTGGGAAACATGTGATAAGAGCACATCGAATCTAAAATCCACTCATTTTTGGACCTTGTTTTATCATCAGTGACAAAAAAAATATTTCCATCACTCTCATTAGCTACAACACTAGCCTCGGCAGTATCAATATTTTTCTGGTTAGATTTCTCCATATATTTATCTTTATTTTTCAACCTGAAGCTTGCAAACTTAATGTGCCTCTTTTACGATAATAATTGCATACCAAATTTTTATGTCTGGATTTAGATTTTATTTTGATTTTGATTTACTATTGTCAAAATCTCTCTTTTCAAATCTACCCCTGGCAACCAAACCTTCAGCCTGATTTCTACCTATTTTCCCGGTTATATCCCTATCAACTTGCTCCTTAGATTTTAAAGTATATTTAATTTCATGATACGAGATTGTTTCTTTGCCATAAATCATAGTATCATGAAAATGTTTAAATGATAAGGGAAGGGAACATAACAACACCTCATCATCAATTTTCACATCTATATTCGTACCAAATCCATAACAATGGAATCAAATTTATCAAGATGTGAGAGTATAGATGTACATTCAGTCATCCGAAGCATGTAAAGGGTTTGCTTTAAATAGAGCCGATTCTCAATTATTTTCTTCATATACAAAATTTTCAATTTATTCCACATACCTTTGGCTGTAGTTTCAGTAGTGACCTCTCTTAAAACCTTATCAGAGAGATTTAGGATAATACATGATCTGGCCTTTTTATCAAGGTCCTCAAAATCCTCCACCATTATCTTCTCTTATTTTCTTCCACTCCATGAACTGCTATGTCCACACCATCTTAAATCAAGATAGCCTCCATCTTTAGCTGCCACATTCCTAAGTTGACACTCCGGTCAAATTTCTCAACATAGGTCTTTGATATCGTCATAATGTCTCAAAACTTTTCTAGAAGCTCTGATACCAGTTTGTTAGGAAGGATCCCAGGGAATTGACAAAAATTTGAGATAAATCCAAAACAAACAATAACAAAATAAAAGAGAAAATACACATAAACGAGAGAGACCAGATTTACGTGGTTCGATCAAAATACTTATATCTACGGGCAAAGGCGAACAAAATTTTACTATATAAGAAGAATACAAAAACTTTAGGAGAGTACTCTTAAACCCACAAAAGCACTAGTACAAAAACACAAAAAAGTGCAAAGTAAAAATAAAAGGCTTAATGACCAACAAGGCCCAATAGCCCACTAATTTTTCTCATGTTTAGTGCTTGTTACATAAAGTCCAAACCCTAAGGTCTTTGTTTATAAGATCAAGGCTGCACAACTCTCCTTAATATTAATCAATATGGGACAAAGCCGCATAACAACATAGAATCTTCCTATTGAAAGGATGGACATGATCTAGAGGGAGCATTGGTTTTGGAAGAGATTTGTTCTTGATGATAAAGAAAAATTGGAAAATAAGGCTCAGGACATTTGATTGCTAATTGCATTACAATCTGATATAGCCATTCTATTGTTTTGTAGGTACTATCCAGATGCTTAAGATGTCTGTCAGAGTTTATTTACCAGATCCTCCAATTTTTCCAGGCAGTTAGGCCTCAACTTGTGATGTCCATAGCTATCCAATTTTCCAACAAACAACAGGAATAAATGTCATCTCCTTTTATGCTCCAATACTCTTTAGAACTGTTGGTCTAGGTGAAAGTGCCTCGCTAATGTCCACAATTGCGACTGTTGTTGTAGATAGTAGTGCAATATGTTTGACATCTATAGACAAAATTGGTCGAGGAGTTGTATTTATTAAAGTGGGAGCTCTAATGTAAGTTTGTCTGCTTTAAATAGGAGAAATTATGGCTTTAAAGGTAGGTTATTAGGACAGATTGAGCAATGCATATGCATATTTGGTTTTTTCATGTCTCAAATTCGGAAACATGACAATTCGCATCTTAAGATAAAATTTTGAGCATACAAGACAATAAGATAATGAGTCAAAATTAATCTATAATACATAAAAAATTAATCCATAATACATAAAAATTATAAATGAGTAACAAAATTATAAAAATTAGTTTATAATCAACGAGTCAAAATTAATCCATAATACATAAAAATTATAAACAATAATAATATGTCAACTATTAAATCAATCTACTACTTGTTACAGAAGTTAATGTAAAAAAAAATTAAGACATTAAACTATTCAATGTCGAACCCACAAAACTTGCCTGTCGTCCTTTACTTGGGAACTGATTCATTAATCTCATACGCTGCAAAAATATTAAAAATAATGGGGTAAGCATACACATTGCTCAAAAAATGGGTCCCATTTTCTTTTATTGGATTAAGCACACAATAATATATATACTGGCATTCAAACAATTATGAATCATTCATAAATTAACAATTCATACATTCAATGCATTAACAATAACAATGAATACTGAATCGATTAGTTCATGGTTCACATAAGTTAGTCAGCTATTAGATATCTAGATCTAACTATTAGGAATCTACTAGTCAAGGCCAGTGATAGTAACAGTAACAGTAATGAGGACATTAGTTCTTGCCGAACAACATATGTTTACCAATAAATTTTACGTACACACATACACATTCGATTACAATTGGTCACATCCAGTCACATTCTTACATACATTTAACATTCAATTACATTTATATTATAGGTATTTCACATGCAGCATGTATCAAATGTAGTCAATCTGATTTGCATATCGTAAAATATTTTTAAATAATTGATCAGTTATAAAATATTTGAAAAACGATAAAAAGAAATAGGCACCAGTTATCTCAATCCATAACTATACCTCTCATATTATCTTCATTCTCCTAAACACAAATCATAACTTTTCAATCTAGAGGATACAATAAATTAATGACATATCGAAACCTCTCTTCCTAAATGACATTTTTATGATCTAATAATCATACTTGATATTCCATCATAAATTTTATTTTAACTATCACAACATATCAAATCTCACAAGCACATAAAATAACACAAATAATTCCAATACAAATATTTTTTTTAAAACAATTTATGTAAACTTAAATCATTATAAATTACACCAATATACGTAGAAACTTTCAACAACTAATTTTCATTGATTAGACCAAAATATCCAATTAAACAAATCATAAACATAAAAGCAGGATAGTTTGAACAAACATTTAAATTTGACATTACTTAGTAAAACTGGTATATATTAAGATATATAAATCGTATAAATGTGATCTTTATACCATTAGAAAATATATTCAAAATGCTAAAACCTTCATTTAGGAGTTATCCCCAAATTACTGCATTAAGACATCTTACTTTACTGATAAAATTTCAAAATTACTTTTTACATTTTTAGATAGGTAGAGTTTAGGAAAAGTATTATATTCCAGCATATATAAATAAAAAAATGCGTACTTTATACCATAAGAAAGTGATTTTAATAATCTACAAATCATATGAAAAAGTTTACTGGGATTACTATTCTAAAATATACAAAATTAGCAATGAACATATTAATCACGTTAAGCAAATACTATTTGTTCCTGTTCATATTAGAGCAGTTTTACAAAAATTAACATATATCAAGTTAAAAAAATTAGATTACTATATTTTTTATAGTTATAAAAACTAGATTCAAAGAACTACAAATCTAATGGATAAGTCAAATTCAGATTCGGAATACAACATACTCAAAAATTACAAATAAGACAAAATATATAATTTTTTGATACAAATTTTAATCAATTTCTAAGACTTCTCATTATTAATCTATAAATGTCCAGAATTTGATTTTCATGTAGAAAGAAAACTCTAAAAGTTTAGTTTCATTTTAAAAAAATGGCACACTGATTCGAGTGTTCTAAGTTAATCTAAAACCGTTTTACTATAGACATGTTGTCCTGCCTACTTGAGTTTTGGTTACGAAATTTCATATTTTTTTCATCCAATTCTTATATTTTAGAGAAATAGACAACATATTAATCACAGAGAATAATTTATACATCACACAATTTCTGGGTACATGAATATTTCTAATTTTCTACCTTATTAATTATGAGAACACAATAAAATAACATGAATCATATGAACTCTAAATTCAAAAAACTAATAGATTCATCTAAACACATATTCACAAACGATTGTCAACAACAAATATACATGATCTACCCATATGGATACCCACTAGATTGAAGAATAAACACTTATGATTTGTTAAGATTCCATAGAGACAATTATTATGTGAGGATAATATAATGCTTACAGACAGCAAAAGTGTTCATAGGTGCATACTCATTTAGAAAAGGATTGAGCAAAGGTGGTTTTAAAACAGAGACTTTATGGGTTCAATGGCATTTCACAGTAGATCTGTCCTTTGCCACATGGAGCCTGAATTCTAAATGCTTCTCTAACTTGGTAGAATAATAGCATTTCAATTCCCATCCCGGTATAATATCTGATGTCTTGCTTGCCTTTAGGACAAGAGTTCTCAATAGCTGAGTCTTTGCATCTACCTTTGTTTCAAGTATCTCTCTCTCTCTCTCTCTCCCTCACATAACCATTATTTTCGAATTATATGATATGCTGTTCACGGTCAATGTTAAAAAGAAAATATTAGAAAATAATTAACCTCATGCAAAACAGCATAATTTTTGCAACTATTCCCTTTTCATAACAAAAATAAAGGAGATGATGAAATTGTAATTTGTTAGGTTTTTCTTTTCATTTTTCTAGAGACAATTATTGAATTTTAGAACAAATCATGATAAAAATATCATAATGACTCAAGGTTGTAAATATAAGTATGTTTAACTTGCATAAGTAGTTGTAAATATTAGTATGTTTAGTCTAAAAAATATAATTATATTTAATTTTCTAACACTATATCCTGACATTTTATGGCATAATTTAGATAGATAACCAACCTTGCATGTCGCGCAAGATAGAAACTAGTATTAATATAAGAAGTTATAATGGTAACAACATAGAATTAGAGGCCATAAAAATAACTTTTTTAAAAAAAAAAAATCTTAAATTAAATGGGTATTATTGTCAAACAGTATCTGATCATTGATATTTGTACAATCTTATGTGGATTTTGATACGACTACACTATAAAGTTCTTGAATTTCAATTAGGCTACACTATAAAGTTTAGATCTTGATTTTTCTTTGTTTTTAGCAAAGTTCTACTCATTTCTTTTGGTACATGAAAAACTTATCTAATATTCTTTTCGGGCATTACAAGACTGTTCGGCTTTGATACCATAGGTTGACCGGGAGCCTCACAAAGTAAAGCTAGAAGACATAAAATAGAATGAATGTTTTATTCCCTTATGTCTGAAGTCTCTCATAGACATAAATGACTCAGGAATTAAAAGATCTAAACTATTTTATATCAATTAACCGTACTGTGAGGATCGTAGCACATTAATCAAATCCAAAATTTAAACTAACATATTTCTGATGTCTAGGATCCTCTCATAAGAGGCAACTACAGAGCCTACTCTATGCTTTGCGGAAGCATATTAGACAGAATTTTCAAGCCCTTCAGAAACTTTCAGAGAAAAGAAAATTTTTTATAGAAAGCCATAAGGATGTAAGAACACGGATATTATTTATTCAAAACCAAGGATGCCTTACAAATGAAAGGAGAGCCGTATTTATAGAGGCTTTCGAACTATGACAACGAACTCCAAAAATCCAGACTTCAAACACGAACTTAAATTACATACAGACTTCAAACTTGGAATTGGAATAACATACGGACTTCAAACTCGAACTTAAAATAAAATTACATACGAACTTCAAACTTGGAATTGAAATAAAATTACATACAAACTTCAAACTTGGACTCAAAATAAAATTGCGTACGGACTTCAAACTTGGACTTGATACTAATTTTAGAGATATGCAAGGATATAACCACATCTTCATAATGAACTTGTGGGGACACATTTCTACCTTTATTGTAAACAAACAAAACATCAAACAAATCATCACAAGATTGGAGGATCTTGTTATGGTGAATTATGATATTGGTAATATGCTTCAGAATGAGGGATATCCCAATAGAGATCATATCCGCATCCCAATCTATGAAATGGTCATCTAAACAGTTGGGATCTTGAGAATCAACAACCATGTCATCCGGTTCAAATTCTAATTGAGTAGGATTTTCTTCCTAATTTGATTCCAGATCGGTTTGGGTAGCTTTGTGTTTCTTTGAAGAACTCATAGAGATAGATGAAAGATATCCTAATAGAATTTTAAAATAAATTTGGTTTTTGAAACAAAGGTGTTCCACAAGGATTTTCTGTTCTTCTTCCATCTCTGAGATATTTTGTGAAAAAGATTTCCAAATAGAGCAGGATGGCATAGGTCTTGAACTATTCATTGGTCCTTGAATATAAGGATGATTCAGCACGAAGATTGTATTGATATTTTCATTTTCATGTGTAATGATTTGATCCATGCATAGTTCATACCACTATTCTGCCATGTAATACCATTCTGGGAAAGTTCATAGTAATGAGCTCTGGTTGCTAGGCACAGATAAGAAGGCTATCAGATCAGAAGTAGTAAACTAGCGGATTGGGAAATAATAAAGAACTCCTAGGCACCAGAAATGCCATAAACATTCTTCAGGAAATGGAGCCTTTACATTATTTGGACTATGTTGCTAAAAGGTTGGTCTAGAAAGAAAAGGTCTCGATTGAGATTGGTATAGTTGATCACTATAAACTTAGCTAAAATTGAGATGAGATAATTTCTACCATAAAACTTAATATCAGAAAGACTCTCAAAAGGCCTGTCTCTTGCGGGAAAAGTTTTGAAATGTTTTGCTCTAAATGCAGAATTAACAGGAGGAACTAAAGAAGTCATGAAGATAATAAGAATGACTTTGGATTTGGAAATTAGATGAACTCTTTTTGGTCTAGAAAGAAGGTCTGGAATTAGGTTGGAGTATTCTTTTATATACTGAACATTGAATTGGTATTTGGAAAACTAGTTCTTCAACCTCAATAATTATGGCTATGGAATCATTTTATTTTTGAAATCCATTATTCTTGGGAAAGATGAATTATCCATCCTCATAAATTTAGTAAAATTGTGACCGATAAGATGGAATTCAAACTTTTTGATTCCATATTTTACAGCCAAAATTTCTTTGTAGACAGTGTGGTAATGTTTCTCTGCTTCTTTAAACTATCCACTTGTATGACCACAGTAATGTGATTTTTTGTCAATCTCTTCAATGATTATGGCTACCCAATATTTATCACTGCTATTTGTATACAAGATCCTGTGTCCTATGCTGGGAATATTTAAAGGTGGTAAATTCTGACAAATTTGTTTTAGCTTTTGGATAGCCATCGTTTTACCTTTTCCCTAAGTTGGAGCTTTCTTTCTCAGCATTTTAGACAGCTGGCTTATGTATTTAGATGCTTACAATTCCAAGAAATTGTTGTATTTCTTTAATAGAAAGATTTTCTTCAGGAAATTTTAGAAGTTCTTGGGTAATATGAGGACCTGGTTGATATTTTAATTCAAAGAATTTCATACCCAAGAATTCGATATTGGGCTGTCCAATAAAACCTTTTTTCTGTATAGACAACATAATTCCATAGTTCTTGATTAGGCCCAAAAAAATTTGTAGGAATTGCTAATGTGACCTATTGTCTTTAGATAATAGCAAGATATCATCAATATATATTAATCCATTGTGCAATATAGCCTCAAATTTTCTCACCATTGCTTTTTTGAAGATTGACGGGGCAACCTATAATCCAAATGGCATGACGGTCCATTGATATTGGGCTGTAGGAATACAGAAAGCTGTCTTATACCTATCTTTTGGATCAATGTCGAGCTGCCAGAATCTTGCCTTTAGATCAAATTTTGAGAATACCTGGGCTTTTGCAATATGGGAAAATAGCATCTGTATTTTGGGCGGTGGAAATTTATCATCTTCCCGGAACTTATTGAGAGGCTTATAGTCAATTACAAGCAGTTTCTTTCCTTGGGCCTATTCTGACCTTTTGTTAACATAGAATGCTTGACAAGCCTAACTTAATTTTGTGGGTTCGATCAGGCCAAGCTTCAAAAGTTGACTATGACACTCTTGTCTTGCCAGAGTCAAATCTTCTGGCGCCATTCCCGGATGTGTTGCCTTAGTTGGATTAATGTCATTATTAGCTTGAAAGGAAATTGAATGAAGAAATCTGAAGTTTTCCAAAGTGGAGAAGGATGATGAAAATTAGCATGAGATACAGTGCAAAAATTCTGCAATTCTTTAGTTATCTCTTGAAAATCTTCTAGACCATCTGAGATGGAAAACATTTTTTCAATCTTTGTACAAGGCTAAAAATTTCTTTTTCATCTTATTCCTTCAGGAAAGGCTTTGAGGAATTGAGATTTTCGATAGAGATCAAAGCCAATAAGCATATCCTTATCTGGTAGATCACATCCTAGGATTTTTGTCCATATGACGCAATCTGAGAAGAATTGAATTCCAATTTCATTCTTTGTAATCCACTTTGAATGAAAGATTTTTCCATCTAATGCTCTAAAAAGATTGTATATGAGGTATCCATGAGTCTGTAGGTAATACTGCATGATTCATCATAGATTTCATTGAACCAGTATCTATGAAACCTATTACCGGAATAGGTCTGCCATATTCTGAGGGCAAAACTTTGACCTTTATATGGGGAGAAGCTACAATATCTTTTTTCATGGATGTTTTTGGTGCTTTAAGTATATAAATAGGAAGGATTTCTTCAGCATCTGAATCTATATATGAACTTGTTTCTTCTGAGATGGAGTCTTGAATGGCAAAAATTGTGTCAGAAATTTGTTCTTCTTACTCAGAATAAAGGGATTCTATATCAGAATCATATTCAGCTACTTGAAGAAATTGAGAAACAAGTCTAGCAGACTTTTTCCTTTTTATTGGGGCAATTTTTTGCAAAATGCCCTTTTCTCCCACATAGGAAACATCTGTTGGACTTCTTTCCTCTGCCAGATTTTCTTTTAAAAAATCTCAAGGATTTTGTCTTCTTGGAAGCTTAAACCTTCTTTTATGTCTTGTCTTGTCTTTTTTTTTTTCTCAAGAGCATGACTCTTCCTTGCATTTGAGGTTTTAAGGCCTGTTTTTCAACACACTTTCTGGAATTTCTTTTTATGATCCGTCATCTGTTTGAACATCTTTTGTTGTTCACAAATCTTGGTTAATGCGGTGAGGGCGAATTGATGGATTTCACCTAATCCATAACTTTCTATATTGCCGCCATTTGTTTGTGTCATCCTAAAAAGTTCAGGCTGAAGCTCTTTAGGTAAAGATGAGGCATATATATGCTTGAAATTTGGATCATTTACTCCGTTAAGGTGGTAGTATAATCCGAACATTCTCTTGAAATGATAATCCAATTCCTTTTTTCTTAGATAACAGCATTTCATGTCAAAATAATCCTGCTATTGTTTTTTAAGAATCAGTGATTCATTTCCAATGAATTCTTGGTGGATTTGCCCAAGGGGTAGGGCTGAGCTTCCACGTCTAAAGTTTGCATCTACCTGTATTCTCCCAAACTCATAAACCAATCTCTGAGAGTGCCTGTGAATCGAGAAGCAAATTCTCTCAGGATATCCTTAGGTAGATATGCTCCTTCCTTTGTTTGTTGCAAGTCTAGCCATGCCGCAAAGGTGAGCATCCTTTCCCTTCTTTTGTCAATAGGGATATCATCAAATGTAAACCATGGGTCCACTTGATGGCTTGGTTGAGGTTGTTGGGGTTGTCGCTGAATCTCTGGTTTCTGTTTCTGGAGCAAATTCTATATCAGATTCATCAAAACTTTCCATTCTTCTAGAATTGGATTCTACTCTGTCCGCCATCATCATTGTGGAAATATCTAAAAATTCTTCTTCAGAGTCATCAATTTATAAATTATTTGACTCTCCTTCTAAAGATCTATCTTCATGGGTTTCTGGTTCTAATTGTTTAGTTGATGTGTCTTCTTGGAATGGGTGACTGTCAAAAATGGCTAATTGAGCCGTCAGAAAAGTGTCATAATCATCTGATTTGGAATCCTTTTCATCTGGTTCCTTCATTATTGATTCCTTCTGTTTTTCTTTTTGGGTCACCTTCTTTGCAGAGATACTTTTAAATATACATATATCACGATTCATGGTGATAGGAAATTGTGGCAGAGATACAGGTTGTCTAGAATATATACTAGATGCAAAAAGAGAAACCAACGTAGTTTCCCTTTTTTTCTAATTCAATTTGAGCTATTTGTCTCTCGAGTCTACGAATTATTTCTTTTTTTTTGGTTGAATTCAAATCCGAATTGGTTTCTTTCAATTAAGGTTCTGAGATCTTTGTCCAAAGAGTCTACTTTTTGAAGCATACCTTGATAGATCTTTGTCAATTCATCTATCTTGGCATCCGTTTTGTCGACTCTTTCTATCATGAAGTCTACCTTGAATTCAACCTTCGTAAGAATTTTATTCTGGGCCTTGGCATTTTTTGTTTGTCAGTTTATCACTTATTCTCCTTGGTTTAGTTGCAAGGTCTTTCCTGTGTTATCTACAGCTGGCTGGACAGAAGGCCGAGATGAGACTCTGTCTGTTTGCCTTTCCAGTAATGGAAAATCATTCTCATAGTGAAACATAATACATCGCTCAAAAGTTGTGGTGTGGGATTGGTGTGAGGAATTACTTCTGTTTTGCACATCTTGGAGATGCCTTTCTCTTTTGATAGATAATCAAAGAACTCCTTATAACATGATAGTGGTTTAACTATTGGTGGATCTGCATCTGGATGTTGAGATCTATAGTTTTTACTGCTAGATCCTCCCACTTGTTTCTTCCTTCTTCTTTTTTTGGTAGACTCGTCTTCATCTTCTGAATCCTATTCATCACAAGAACATTCAGGGTCACACATGGATGGATCAATATCCCAGATAAAATGTCCATTTATTTTGTCAGTATAGGCCCATGATCTATCTGGGTAGAATGAATGGACTGGGATCTCATCCTTTTCATCCCTGGCTTCTCCCCGGGATATCAACAGTTGTTTGAAAATTGGTTCGGATGGCCATTCTTCATGTTGGACATCAAAAATTGTCGTTGTTTTTCCATCTGACAATTTTTTGAATTGTGCATGGACTGCTTTTACAGGCTATTAAGACTGACAATGCTAGTGGAAGGTTTCATAATTGGTGATCCATTCTATTGGCATGAGTTTACAAGGTCTGATCTACTTAATTGTCTTGGAATTTAGACAATAGTAGGTACTTTTTTCTCAGAATCTGCAAGAACCATAAGAGCATCTAGAGTACCATAGTTTTGTAGGTCCAGAGCATGATTTTGTAGTCGGTATACAAGCTGGTTGTGCTTGACATGATGGTAGATGGAACTTGTTGATGCCTTACTCACCTAGTTATAAATTAATAAAATACCTAAATCTTACTACTAACTAGATGGCATCCCGCAAGTATACGGTTGTCAACTAGTAGTAAAGGGAAGTAGGGATCGTTCTCACAAGGATTGTTGGAAGGCAATTACCAAGATTTATGGGTACTTGTGTAGTTAAGAGAAATCAAGCGATGGATGATAGAACTATTCTAATAAAAACCATAATTAAATGAAAGCGACAAAAACTTAAATTAAAGCTAGATTAACTAAAAAGTAAATAAGTGACCCAAAATAACTAATTACAAAATTAAGACACTAGTTAATCTATTCTAGTAAAAGCAAGTAAAGGAAAGCACTTAATTCTATCCTAAATTAACCAAATTAAGACTAAAATTAAAAGCAAGTAAATTTCCCAACTAAAAGGACTACAAATGAGAAACCTTGAACACTAAATGCCATCATTTCTAAACTATAAATTGGAAAGAGTTAAACTATAAATCTAAATATTTTTTGGATTTTTTGATAGAAATAAAGAAAGCCCACTAAGAATTAACTAGGAATTAATGCAAGAACTTGAAAATTCTAACTAGAAATGCAATAAATTATCAAGAACCCTAATTTACCTAAGAAACCCTAAATTGCAAGTAAAGAAATTCTTACTAAATTAGACAAGAAAGCGAATAAAAATTATATCTACGCAAAACTTGCGATTAACCCACTACGATTATCTAATCAAAATTTGAACTTGACAAGAAATTAAAGAAGATCTAGGAGAGAAAATTAAAGAGAAATTACCGTTTCTATTAAAGAAGTAAAGTTGGAGTTCAAGCTACCCTAAACTATCTAAAATCTAACTAAAACTAATACTACTTACTCTTACTAATTTTTAAGTAGCTTAAATAGTCTAATATTACACCAGGCAAAAAATCAGGAATTACCGGCTGAAAGTTTACAAAATTGACCTTACAACTTAACTCTCAGCGAGTCGAGATCGCGGTATGGAACAATCAAGGTCGCGATCTCGACTCTCCTCCCAGCATTCTTCATTTCATCCATTTTTGCAATCTGGTCCCTTGAGATTTGTTCCTTCCAGCTTCCAACATTTAATTTTTAACCTGCATAATATTAACACCATGAAGCACTTAATTAAACTAAAAATTTAACAAAAACGTATCATAATTAATTCAAGAACGAAAATACAATTACATATGAAAGAAATTAACTAAAATCCTCAATTACTTATCCAACTTTGGAATTTAAACCATCAAAATGCTATAATTTAGAGGAAAATAACTCTAGTTATACTAGAGTTATCACACCCCCCAACTTAGTGTTTTGCTAGTCCCGAGCAAAACAAAGAATAACATTAAACAAAACCTACTAAGATTCAAACATATAAACACCTCCAAAGTTGACGTGACACTTGATGAATCATGGATGTACTTAGAAAAATTAAGCTATCTCTAAAAAAAATGTTCACATCTACGTGATATGTGAAGTATATGAGTAAATCAATCCAAAATTGAAATTTAAGTTTTACATAGAAGCACACATTCATTTGCACAAGATTTCACATCATTGATGTGTACCATTCTCAAAAAGAGCTACCAAAAGTTTTAGTTCTTTTCATAAGAAACATCATTACTTCTGAATCACAAATATTACGAAAGTTGAATCAGAAGATTGATTAGTCAATCAGTTGAATTTCTCTTTAAAAGATCAGATTATATATTCTAGACACACATGTATTGTGAAACTCTTGTATCTTACCCATGTAATCTGAGATTAATGAAAAGTATTGTACGGGACTCAAACATTTACTCCAGAACTTATAAGTTTACTAAAAACCAATTCCTAATGGCTTAATTCGGAGAAATAACATGGGTACATGTCGGAGTCCCGTACTCGCCTTATTACTTCTCTAATGGCTTATTTCGGAGAAACAACATGGGTACATGTTGGAATCCTGTACTCGCCTTATTCCTTTTTTTTTTTGGGTCCTAAACCAAGGAAAATGTGTGAAATGTACCTAAAATTTATCTCAAATATCAATTATTCACAAGTTAGAAGAGCATTCCCTATGCAAACACACGAAATGTCTCAAAATTCCTTCTACTTCATTTAACTAAGAGACAGGAAAAGATAGTTCATCAACCAAATAATATAGTGATTTTATAAGAAAAAACAGATCAAATAATTTTTCTAAAATTTCAACACTTCTTTTTGAAAAATAGCCATGCCAAGTTTGTGAATTCTTTATGTTGCAAACGAACTACTCACTCACACAATAATTCTTGAAATGAATCAATCATATACTTCAATCATAGAGCATTAAATATAAAATTTATCATAGATGAGTACTTAAGAGATCAATTTTTCATCCATTAATCATCAAGTGGCAACAGAATGTATAAAATGACCATTTCCAACACAAAAAGATAAACACCCCAACAACTTGTCTCTTTTATTCTAATTGATGAATAAATCATCCTTCCACTCACCCAAAATTAAACATCAAGACATAACCACAAATAACAAACTACTTAAACTATGTCCTACTTTTAAGCCTAGAATTAAAATTGAGTAAAAATGTCAAGAGCAACCATGCCATGCATCTCACCATTCAAGCTTCAAACAAAATCAGCATTCAATTCAACTCATCAACTAATGCAAAGATGGCATCAGCTTAGGGCCCTTAGCCACTCTACTTTTGTTAAGCAATAACCAAACTTCACCAAGTGTCAACATCATAATCCAAAAGAAATTCCATCCATAAAGCATCAAAATGTATCAACTTGGCATCAGCTTAAGGCCATTAGCCAACTACTTAAAAAGAAAAACTAAAATAATTCAATTCCAAAGACTGAAAATAAAACAAAAGTAATCCAAAGTAATCAAAAGCTATGGTTTTCAATAAAAACAGAGAGAATTATCATCATCCATCAAATCGATCCAGTGATCAGGGTTCGTCTTCATCTCTTCATTCCATCTCTTCTTGACCCTCCTCAGTGTCACTAGGTTGGGCCTCTTCATGATCATCATCCGTGCCCCCTCCAGTCGCACCCATGTAGCTAGATCCCTCATGATGTGTGGTAGCCGCCGGTAGTGTGTAGTACAGTCCACGAGGTGGACCAAAGTGCCATGCCCGAGGTGATGGTGGCTGGACCCAAGTGCCTAATGAAGTAATCTTTAAAGCTTCCCCAATGACGGTCAAGTTGTTGTGCATCACCATTTGACTATACGACCAGTACCCTTGTAGATCATTCATTTCTTCTTCATTTACCGAAACATTAAATACCAAACCTGGGGGTAGTCGAAATCATTGAAGTTCTCTAAGGTGGTGGTGGCTATGGTAATGTGGCTGTGGCTGTGGCTGGGTAGGGTGCTCCTCCTAGTAGTGCTTTTCATATTCTCTCACCATCCTATGGATATATTCTCGATTGATCATTCCTCTAGGATGTGTCAATGGTTCCAAATAACCAATCGGGCAACCTGCTATGGTACAAAGATGGTGAATTAGACTAGGGGCGTAAAATATGGGTCGTCCAGACCTACCACTCTCTCAAAATCCCTGTCTAATAAGGTGACCAATATTCACTGGGATCCCAGTCATGATGGCAAAAACTATGAGTACTTTGTCGCTTTAGATAAAGCTCACAGCATTGGACCCCCAAATACGGCTACTGATAAAATAAAACCATAACTTAGCCCCTAATGAGAGTCCTTGACGAGCAAATTTTAACTCAGTGGCAGATGAAGTACTCTTAATCCACTCTACCCTTCTATCACAAATGGCATCTTTGATTGCATTCATATCCTTTAAAAATTTTTATTATTCAAAAATGCCAAATATTAACTAGAAAGTACAGGGGATATGTTGAAATACGCATTAATCACATCAGCACTAAAATCTACCAAAACCCCCCGTATGCGTACCTTGCCATCTTCTAACTCACATAAATTACAATGAAACTCTTTGACTAACTGGGTAGCCCTGGGGTCAATTTGAGTGTTAAAACCCTCCCAATGTCTTGACCTAATTTGTTCTTCTATCGCTCACTTAGCATCTTCATATATTCCCCAATGTATGGATAGGTCAAAATTCCTTTCTCTAATCACCTCATGCTTCTCGTTATTCTTGAATAATAGTTGAGCCCTATCACTCAAAAACTGAGGTTCAATCTGCTCACCACTCTCAAATGGTTGTTCCGAACCCCCTTCTCCGCTCGTCCCCTCTCCAGATTTTCTTTTTCTAGAACTAGTTCCTATCCCTCTCATTCTAACTCTTCTTTCAGCATTGACATATACCCCTCTCGTCATTTTATTTATGCAATACCATGGAATGCAGTCACCAATTTAAAAATCCAACCTTCAATTAAGAACCAACACCACAAAATCACAATCACAAATTTAAAAAAAATTTTCCGAATATGCTGTCTCTTAACACATCTAGACAAATAAGAGAATAATTCCAAGAATTGGATAATTCAAAATCACAATTCTTCTAAAACAAATTATCACCAATTACTTTTCCATAATTCAATAATTAAATACCACATATTTGCCACAATTTAATCCACAAAACTCCACAAATGTCTTCAAAAATTGCCAATTACAACTAATATTCCAAGGAAGGATATTACCCGTTCTTTTTCGGATTGAAATTTTCCAAGAATTGCTTGTGTGTCAATCCCCCTTAAAGCCAAATTTCTTCCAAAAATCCTCAAAAAGATGCTTGCTTTGATGTTCCTAGTGAAAACAAAATGATATTAGTGATGGGTGTGGAGTTTTAAGTGATTTTTAGTGAAGATGAGGGAGGAATTTGAGGAGTTGGAGTTAGGGATTGTTTTGGATGAGAAAAGAAGAATAGGGAAAATTTGTGAAAAGAAAAAAAAGATCGAAGCTTTAAAAAAAATTTTCAGTCAGTCAAGATCGCAGACTCAGTTTTGAGATCACGATCTGACCTGATGTCGGGATTGCGGTCTCAATTTTGAGATCGCGGCCTCGAACATTTGAGATCGCAATCTTGATTCGGTGCAAAAATAGCCTTTGCAGAAGTTTGGAGTTAAGACCGCGATCTTAAGATTTGAATCGTGATCTCAACACAAATGACCATTCTGTCCTCCAGAAGCTCAATTCTGCAAAGTGAATTTTCACACTTAGCCGAATTGTACTCCACTTTTGACCACTTTTCTCCATTTGCAGGGGTAACCTGCAAATAAAAAATTCACAAGTTAGGATGACAATTTTCACTCATTCTTTAGCACCATTTATTCAACTAAAAATCTCAACCTTTTTTTTTTTAACAAAAATTCTAACCTAATTCAAACCAATTTACTCAAAATCAAGCCAATTAAATAATCACACCAAAAGAAAGCAATAACAACTAAATTAAAGACTTGGGTTGCCTCCCAAGAAGCGCTCCTTTATAGTCACTAGCTTGACTATGGCATGAGCCTGATTCTTGTGTTAATCAAACGATTTTTCGTCCACCTTCAATGATTCCTCCAAAGTGGGGTTTAAGCCAATGTCCATTAACCTTGAAAACTCCCTCTTTCCCCTTTATTTCCACCGTTCTGTGAGAAAAGGTTTGGACCACTTCAAAAGGACCACTCCATCTTGACTTAAGCTTTCCCGGAAATAACTTGAGTCTTGAATTATAAAGGAGCACCAAATCACCGACTTTAAATTCCTTCCTTTGGATTGCTTATCATGCCATGCCTTTGTCTTCTCCTATAAATTAAAGAATTTTCAAATGCCTCCCTCTAGAATTCATCCAACTCATTCAAATCAAGCATCCTTTTTTCATATGCCTCCTTCCATTCAAACAACTTCTCAATTGGAGATTCTTCATTGATTATCCCTTCTTCAAGATTGAAAAGTCTAAATACCTCAATTCTTGACAAATGGTCAGCTACCATGTTTTCCATACCCTTTTTGTCGACCACCTCCCAATCAAACTCCTGCAACAAAAGTATCCATCTCAATAAACGTGGCTTGGCATCTTGCTTAGAAAATAAATACTTTAATGCTGAGTGATCGGTATGAACAATTACCTTTGATCCAATCAAATATGATCTAAACTTATCAAATGCAAAAACTATAGCAAGTAGTTCCTTCTTTATTGTTGAATAATTAATTTGTGCAACATTTAAGGTCCTACTAGCATAGTAAATGACATGCAACATCTTGTTCACTTTTTGACATAGCACGACATCTATTGCGTAGTCACTAGCATCACACATCATCTCAAAGGAAAGAGACCAATTTCGTGCTACAATAACCGGCGCAATCACAAGAGCGTGTTTTAACTCATTGAATGCTTTCAAACAAGAATCATCAAAATGAAATGGACGATCTTTTTGACAGTAACAAGCACAATGGTCTAGCAATATGAGAGAAATTCCTAATGAATCTTCTATAAAAACCCGCATGACCTAAGAAACTTCTTACCCCTTTAACATTGATCGGAAGAGGTAACTTTTCAATTACCTCCACCTTTGCCCTATCAACTTCTATTCCCTTTGATGAGATCTTGTGACCCAAAACTATTCCTTCTCTCACCATGAAATGTCATTTTTCCCAATTGAGAACTAAATTAGTTTCCATACACCTCTTTAACACCTTGGACAAATTTACAAGACAATCATCAAATGAGCCACCAAAAACACTAAAGTCATCCATGAAAATCTCTATGCTCTTTTCAACCATGTCATGAAAAATAGCAAACATACAATGTTGAAATGTACTTGGAGCATTGCAAAGTCCAAAGGGCATTCTCCTATATGCAAAGGTACAAAATGGGCATGTGAAAGTTGTTTTATCTTGGTCTTCCGGAGAAATGACAATTTGAAGATATCCGGAATAACCCATCAAGGAAACAGTAATATGTAAAACCGGCCAACCTCTCAAGCATTTGATCAATAAAAGGCAAGGGAAAATGATCCTTTCGGATGGCTTCATTCAACTTTCGAAAATCAATGCACATTCGCTAACCCGTAACCAATCTAGAGAGGATGAGCTCATTGGTTTCACTTATGATTACGGTAATACCACCTTTTTGGGAACGACTTGAGTGGGGCTAAGCCACTCACTATGGCTAATAGGGTAAATAATACTGGCTTTCAAAAGCTTAAGAACCTCCTTCCTCACAACCTCTTTTAAAGTAGGATTCAATCTCCTTTGAGGTTGCCTTACCGGTTTATTCCCTTCATTCATCAAAATTTAATGCATGCATATAGAAGGGCTTATTCCCTTTATATCATCAATAGACCAAGCAAAGACATTTTTATTCCTTTTAAGCACCACAATCAATCTTTCAAGTTGCTCATTTGTCAAAGATGCATTCACAATCATCGGGTATGTCTCATAGATGTTTCACCAAGATATGCATACATTAAGTGGGTAGGAAGGGGTTTTAGCTCCAAATTGGGGGGTTCATTGGTCGGAGACCCCCCTTTACCTTCTTCTTGATTCTCTTCATCTTCCTTTTGCAATAAGTTCTCATCCTCCAAGTGATTCACATCCTTCATTCCTTCTTCATCATCTTGATTTGGTGTATTTGACTCTAAGACCTCTTTTTCCATTAAGAAATTCTCCATTGCATTCCTACGACAATCATCAATTAAGTCATCTACCACATTTATATTCATGACATCTTCAAAAATTGAAGGAAGCTTTAATGAATTAAAAACATTAAATGTAACAATTTCATCATTCAATTTGGATTCGAACTTCCCTTCTTGAACATCAATAAGTGCAGAATTGTAGCAAGGAAATGTCTCCCAAGAATGATTGGCATCTCTTCATCCTCTTCCATATCAAGCACAATGAAATCTGCCGGAAGGTAAAGTTTGTCAATTTTCACAATCACATCTTACAATGATCCCCTTTCTTTACTTTACATCTTGATGTGTATACTTTGCAATGAGATCACTGTTGGCTTCAATTGACCTCCATTAGCTTCTTGAATACTCCAAAAGTCATTTAAGATTTATTGAAGCTCCCAAGTCACATAATGCTCTTCCAAATTGTAAACCCCTAATCTCACAAGGTATAGAAAATGAACCGGGATCTTTGAGTTTTGGTGGCAACTTCTTTGTAAGTAGTGAACTACAATGCTCCGTTAAGCACAAAATTTCTTCGCCATGCAATTTTCTTTTTGAAGTAAGGACTTGTTTCATGAATTTGGCATAGGTAGGCATGTTCTCAAATGCCTCCATGAAAGGCAATGTTGATTTCAAGCTTTTTGAAAATCTCTAGAAATTTCTTGAATTTCTTTGCCTTTTTTTCATTCCTTAGCCTTTGAGAAAATGGCACATTAACATGTTTTGGCTCATGATGCTTAGGATCCTTGCCTTCATTGCTTTGTGAGTTGGGTATAATAGAAGATGGAGTGCCTCATTCATCATTTTGTCTTGCCCATTTGAAGACTCCCATTTTTCTTCATCTTCATCCTCAACCCCTTCTTGTTCTCCATTCTTCATTGGCTTTCTCCCAACTCTTTCTTCTAACTCTTTACCACTCCTAAGGGTAATAGCCTTGCATACACTCCTTAGGGTTTGGATAAGTGTCACTCGAAAGCACTCCTAACAGCCTCTCATTGTTCAACCTTGCCAATTGTCCAAATTGAATCTCCAAATTCCTTATCGAAGCCTTCAAATTCTCATAATCTCTTTTGTGCTCGTCCGTTTTCCTATCCAATTCTCTTCTCAAATACTCGGCTTCTCTTTTCCAACCTTCTTCACCCAAATTCTCTCTAGGAGTATATTGATCATGATACATGGGTTGGGAAGAATTTGCATAATGGAAAGGTTTGTTGTTGGTTTTGAAACGAAGGATTGGGGAAATTTTGATATGAATTGGGTTGGACATTTCTTTGAAGTGGCGGTTGATAAGGTCTATAGTTAGATGAGGAATTCGGGGCTTGAGTGTGTTGGGTATTTGGAGGTGGGGGATTTGGTTGGTAAAGAGGATTGGATTGGTTGTTGGTGTTACTCTATGGGAAATTTCTCTGATTCCTCCAAGAAGGATTGTAAGTGTTCCCATAATCTCTGGATTGGTTCCTTGGAAATGAAGATTGATTAGCCACATAATTGATTTTCTCATTAGCTCCATATGGCATCTCACAATTCCCATTTGCATGGCCACCTCCACAAAAATCACATATCATGCTTGGTTGGGTTGGAGAAGAAGTCATAGCATTTACACTACTAGGTTTCCCTAGATTCTCCAACGCCTTTTTCATGTGGTTCATCACACTCATGAACATGCTTTGTTGAGCCAAAAAGGCATCTTGGATGTTTAGATTCAACGCTCCACTACTTGCATTGGTTTGATTAGCTTGGTGTTGAACCACCGGTGGAGTTATCGGTCCATTATGGTAGTGGTTGTATGCCATCCTATTCAACAGCTACTCTTGAACTTCTTTCAGAGTCTTATATGAGATAGAGCCGTCGACAGAGGCATCTACGATGGATTTCGTCTCTTGAAGTAAACCATTATAAAAGGTTTGGACTTGAAGCCACAAAGGAATGGCGTGATGTAGGCATTTTCTTATCAACTCTTTGAATCTTTCCCAAGCTTCCCCTAGGCTTTCACCAACATCTTGTTTGAACGATGTAATCTCATTCCTTAATTTAGCGGTTCTTGCGGGTGGGAAGTACTTTGCCAAGAACTCTTGAGCAAGTTGGCTCCAAGTTGTGAATGTTCCTTGGGCGTGGGATTGCAACCATGACTTTGCCTTATCACAAAGAGAAAAAGGAAACACCCTCATCCACACACAATCCGGGTGTACTCCATTAAACTTAAATGTGTCCAAGACTTCTTCAAAATTCATGAGGTGTGTATAGGGGTCCTCATTTGGTCCACCTCTGAACATGGCATGGGCTTAGACTAATTGGATTAGGGCGGGCTTGAGTCTTTCAAAATTGTTGGCTTGCACGGGCATCCGTGCAATGCTTGAGTTCGCCCCATCAAAATTAGGTAAAGCATACTCCCTCAATGGCCTTCCATTCCCACTCATGCCATTTCCATTCCTATAGCCACCAATTCCATTATTTCCAACTACCTCTTCTTCTTCGTTTTCCATGTTCACATTCCCTTGATGAGCATTAGCATTTGCCATTTATGTTTTTTCTTGCTTTTGTTGTACCCTTCTCAACCTTCTAAGTTCTCTTAGCTCTTTCTCCCTTTTCTTGTCTAAGCAAATGAATGGCTCTTGAACTCTTCTTTCCATGCACTACACAACCAAGGCAAATAGTCAATTGAAATTCCAAGTCAATTCCACAAAATATCCAACAAACATAAAATTCACAAAATTAACAACTAAACTAAACTAAAGTGCTTAATCCACAAGTCCCATAAAGCGCTTGATATTGCCAAAAACCGAAGACAATCCCTTGCAACGGCACCAAAAACTTGAGTGCCTTACATACCTAGTTATAAATTAACAAAATACCTAAATCCTACTACTAACTAGATGGCATCCTGCAAGTATACGGTTGTCAACTAGCAGTAAAGGGAAGTAGGGATCATTCCCACTAGAATTGTTGGAAGGCAATTACCAAAATTTATGGGTACTTGTGTAGTTAATCGAAATCAAGCGATGGATGATAGAACTATTCTAATAAAAATCATAATTAAATGAAAGCGATAAAAACTTAAATTAAAGCTAGATTAACTAAAAAGTAAATAAGTGAAAATAACTAATTACTAAATTAAGACACTAGTTAATCTATTCTAGTAAACGCAAGTAAATGAAAGCACTTAATTCTATCCTAAATTAACCAAATTAAGACTAAAATTAAAAGCAAGCAAATTACCCAACTAAAAGGACTACAAATGAGAAACCTTGAATACTAAAAGCAACCATTTCTAAACTATAAATTGAAAAGAGTTAAACTAGAAATCTAAATATTTTTTGGTATTTTTTGATAGCTACTTAGAAAGCCCATTAAGAATTAACTAGGAATTAATGCAAGAAATTGAAAATTCTAACTAGAAATGCAAGAAATTATCAAGAACCCTAATTTATCTAAGAAACCCTAAATTGCAAGTAAAGAAATTCTTACTAAATTAGACAAGAAAGCGAATAAAAATTATATCTACGCAAAACTTGCAATTAACCCACTACGATTATCTAATCAAAATTCGAACTTGACAAGAAATTAAAAGAAGATCTAATTTGTTTTAAAGAGAAATTTCTATTAAGAAGTAAACTTGGAGTTCAAGCTATCCTAAACTATCTAAAATCTAACTAAAACTATCTACTACTTACTCTTACTAATTTTTAAGTATCTTAAATAGTCTAATATTACACTAGGCAAAAGATCAGGAGTTACTGGCTGAAAGTTTACAAAATTGCCCTTACAACTTAATTCTCAGCGAGTCGAGATCGCGGTTTGGAACATTTGAGATTTCGATCTCGACTCTAATACGGTAAGACAATTTTTCGAGTCGAGATCGCGGTCTAGAACAGTCGAGATCGCGATCTCGACTCTCTTCCCAACATTCTTCATTTCATACATTTTTGCAATTTGGTCCCTTGAGATTTGTTCTTTCCAACTTCCAACAATTAATTTTTAACCTACATAATATTAACACCATTAAGCACTTAATTAAACTAAATATTTAACAAAAACTTGTCATAATTAATTCAAGAATGAAAGTACAAATACATATGAAAGAAATTAACTACAATCCTCAATTACTTATCCAACTTCATAATTTAAACCATCAAAATGCTATAATTTATAGGAAAATAACTCTAGTTTACTAGAGTTATCACTTGCTCTACTCCCATAATCTGGATTTGGACTTTAATAGTTGTGGATAAATTGATATCCTTAAGGGAAATAGAGAAATTTGGAAAGAAAGTCAGCACAACACTCATCGAATTGAGGATGGTGAGTATAGTGCCAATTACTCCGACATCTGGCATTTTGATATTCCAAAAATCTAGTGTCAAAGAGAGCAACTCTTGTAGTGACTGGAAGACCTCTTCTTCTATGATATGATAAAATAAGTCTCATTGCTCCAAAATAAAGATGAACATATCCTTCAACTTTCCAACTGATAATAAACTCCTGAGGAATAGCGATGGTAACATACTGTTCTCCCTCCATGGAGGGGAGATCATACTAGTCAACGTAGAAGACTGGACAAATTCTTTGACTTGTGGTCGGGTTGTGGATATAAGGGATCTAATACTTCTGTAGGATTTCTTTTTCTGTAAATATTATATAGGCATATAACTGGCGAGGTTGACTGTTTGACTGTGGCATAATGGGGAATAGGTTTTCTATTTTATTGGAAGAATGACAAGGTAAGGATAATTTCTAAAATGTTTAAGATGAGAAACTGAGTTTAGATCTTGGTTTTCCATTATTTTCAGCAAAGTTCTTCTACTCATTTCTTCTGGTACATGAAAAACTTATCTAATATTCTCTTCCTGACCGAGAGCACCACAAAGTAAAGTTTTATTATTTCCTAATCCAGTTTACTACTTCTGATCTGATAGCCTTCTTATATGTGCCTAGCAAGCAGAGCTCATTACTATGGACTTTCCTAGAATGGTATAACACGGCAGAACAGTGGCATGAACTATGCATGGATCAAATCAATAAAAATGAAAATGAACATGTCAACACAATCTTTGAGCTGCATCGTCCTTATGTTCAAGGACCAATGAATAGCTCAAGAGCTATGCCATCCTGCAATGTTTGGAAGTCTTTTTCACAAAATATCTCAGAGATGGAAGAAGAACAATAACTCATTATGGAATACCTTTGTTTCAAAAACCAAATTTCTTTGAAAATTCCAACAGGATATCTTTCATCTACCTTCATGAGTTCTTCAAAGAAACATAAAGCTATCCAAACCGATCTGGAATCAGATCAGGAAGAAAATCCTAAATGTCAGGGCCCAAAATAAAATTCTTACGAAGGTTGAATCCTATGAAGGTAGACCTCGTGATAGAAAGAGTCGACAAAAGAGATGCCAACATAGATGAATTGACAAAGATCTATCAAGGTATGCTTCAAAAAGTAGACTCTTTGGACAAAAATCTCAGAACCTTAATTGAAAGAAACCAGTTCGGATTGACACCGTGATAAAATTATTGAGATGTCATTAAATTCATTTAAAAAAAAGGAATGAAATCTGGTTAAGTATATATAAAATTAAGAATTTGTAATTCAATAAAATTTTATCACGTGAGGTGATTTTAAAAAATATCATAAATATGTGATTTTACAAACCATTTTCCAAAGCCATAGACTATGTTCATATAAATAGTTTTCCAGTATTTAATTGTGTACCAAAAAACAAAGGACAACGTGATTTCAGTTTTGAGTGCTTGACAAATAACAATATTCTAATCTAAAAGTGGCAAATAGGCTGAGATCATATCTATTATTGCCGCATTAAGTATACAATTGCGCAAGCTTGATACAGCAATACAGTCACATTATTTGATATGACGCATAAGACAATATTAAGTAGAATCCTAAAATAAGAAATTAACAAGCTCGGAAACAAATGAGAACACTTCAAATATCTGTACCTAATATAAGTTTACTTTTTTAAAATAATTGTAATTTTGTGTTCTCATGCTGAGATTGTAATAAACATATCTCAAGGATTCACAATATTTTAATGAAATTGTGCCACATTAAGTATACAATCCTGCAAGACTGGGTATATAAATTGTGTAGTAAAATATGAGTTTATGGAGGAGTATGAAGATGAAATTTTGATATCTGTAACACCTTGCTCATCATTGATTTATTAGCTATGTAACAAGTAAATAACTAAGACAAGTTTCAAACGGTTGTAGATGTCAAATAACTCAGAAAGTATCAAACTGTTGCAGAGGTCAACATAGAGTTAACTTATAAAAGGATAAAGTTTGGAGAGCAAAAAAGATCAATATACATCATTTCTCTTATGCTAATAATATGTCAAGACCAATGCTTAGCAGATACTTAGAGAAAACTACTCATACACAAGTATAGAAGAATAGAGGAAAAATCGCAAGGACCGCATGTGTGAAATCGGATGTTGTGTGCAATTAGGACAGGGTCATTCCTTGGTGCAAGTCATTTACCACAACCAAAACATGAAAAAGTTATACCTTTTGAGGCAAATCTTTTCTGCATGTGTTAATAAGAAAAGTTATGGTTGCCAAATTGCCATCAAAATGTACAAATTGCTTGACAAACAGAGAAAAGTTATCACTAAATCTTTTTTTTTCATTTAAAAAAATTCACTTCTCTCTGTACCCCTTAGTGACTCGAATCTATGACTAATAGGTCATAGAGAAAGCATGAATTATTGCTAAATGTATAAATGCAAACACAGGTATGCATGAGCTATTAGAATTAATTTGAAATTTGTCACTCACATAAAAAATTATAAATATGAATATGGACATAGTGGAGCTTAAATCCTGGCTTCTTATATAGTAGTTCAAATGCTTGTTTCATGAACCTAACAATCACCTAGCTGTGTTTACTTTATAGAGGAATCAAAATGTTTCAATCCAAACTTAGATATTGATAATTCTATTTATATTGATATTAGTAAGTGTTTCATTTAGATCAAAGCTGCACAATGCAATTTCACAATTATTAAAAATTAGCATACTGTACTATCAATTTCCCTTACAATTTTGCCCACAACAATTGAAGAGCATGACTTTTGTTTTAAAGCTAAATCCTCTCCTCAGTGGAAAAAACGTTATTTCAGTAGGCTTATGGAATAGATCAACTATCGTCTCTACCTTGTCAACATTATGTCCTGCACTGTACATCATGCACAAGAAATTATGAAGAATTAGTGCACACTGAAAATTCACTACATACGAAATACTGAGAATTTGAAGAACTTAAATATAAGGTTTTTCACTAATCCATACCTCCAAGACCACCAAAATGTGAAGTTGTGAGCTCAATATCCTTTGGATCAATTTCCACCTCGACTTCATCTCCAGGCTAGACCAGGATGGCAATGAAACAGAGATGTCATAGAAGAAACGGCATGATTATAAATATTAGTAAGAAAATTACTGCTACATTTAAGTAGGGAACAAAACATGTACCCAAGCTACCGTGCAACTGCTTTTTATGAATTGACACACCATTTTCTTTAATTTTCATGACATATGTCTTAAATCCACTTTTTTCAACTTGGAAATTTATTGAATTAATCCAACTACACAATAAAAAGCAAATTTTATAGTTAAGTAGTTATTTATCACCAATGGCAAAGCGGTACTCTAATTGAGTAGCTGTAACCTGTAATCAGCAGATTAGCTTAACCAAATGAAGTAGGGGAAAAACAACATTGACTGATCATGTCCTTTTTTCAGCCTTCCAATTGGGGAATCCAAAAACAGAAGTATAATTGATCTAAGAAAAAAAATTTAATTTACTTTTGTATCTTTTGCAACATTGTCCAAAAGAAGTTGATACTGACCAACAAGCAACACGTTGGAGCAAAGTGAAGGAATGCATCCCACCATGACAAAAAGTAATCTATGTTATTGTGTTTCCAACAATTAAGAGTCTTCTTCATTACCAAGAACTAATTCCAAATTGTTGTGTATACTGAGTTTTGAGTTAAAATGTAGGTGAAAAAATTGCATAATTAATAAATGAAAAATATAAATTCTATGTCCTCTAACAGCTGACAAATACTGAAAGGGCAGAACAACATGTACTTTCAAGATCACCTGCCCAAATTCCAGCCTTATCACCACCAGTACCAGCTCTCACTGCAAATAACCAATTCAATCAAAAGAAGTGTTGTGATTAAAGACTATAAATAGTAAAGAATTGTCTAAAATCAATAATTTGTAGAGAAGTCCTGAACATGATTGATTTATATGAAAATAAATTCCAAACAGGAAAAAACATATAGAAATATTAAAAGAGCACATACCTGAATATATTCGTTCTGAAATATATGCATGGAGCGACGCAAATGAGCATTGATTTATATTTCTTTCGGAGTGGTAGTACTTGGTGTGATTACTTGAGAACCAAATTTGCTGAGGGACAATACTGTATCATATACAATGTTTTTTGTGAATCCATTTGGTATAGAATGTTGCAGGGGGAGGCGAATAAGGACCTTCATAGATTTGCTGCTTTTTGCTCTAGAAAGAGCAGCATAGAGTTGTCCCTGTGAGAAAATTGGTTCTCTCAAATAAATACCAACGAAATCTAATGTTTGTCCTTGAGCATTGTTGATAGTCATGGCGAAGCATAATCTCAAGGAGAATTGAACTCTTTCAAAAGCAATGGGGCATATGTCATCATTAGACACTTTAAATGTAATTCTCTGAATAAATACTTGTTTTCCTGCATTTTCCCCATTTGCAATCCGAGCATCTATCACATTATCTCTTAATTCTCTACAAATCAACCTCGTCCCATTGCATAAACCTACAGGATGGTCTATGTTGGGCAACAGTATAGCTGGAGAGTTTGGTTTCAAAGTCAGCACATGTGGTGGCAGGAAGCCATTAGGAATTAAGCTATTGAAAAAGTCTTCATACATTCCTTGTTCTTCGTTATCAATTATTTTATCTCTACTTATGTATTCCTTAGCTTCTCCAGGGAATTTGTCAACCATCAAATTGTTGATATCATCAACATAATCATTCTTTGTAGTTAAGATTGCCCTATTCAAAGTATCCTTCTTGTTGCGATCAAAGAACTCTTCAAAAATGGGGTATACAATTTGTATTAGCTAGTTCAATGAGTCTTCTTTAGAAATGAAAGGTAATAGCATTGAATCAGGGATTTTAACGTCACTTATATCCGCACTGGATTCAATACCATTTCCAATATGCAGTAAGTAATTAGTAAAAGAAGGATCTGACCTTGCACGTATATTGTGTGTTAGTTGTATCTTTTCAAAAGCAAGCCAAATATAAGATGATATTAAACTTGTTTTGATGAAATCTTGTTTTGCACCTTTTGGGACAATTGGTAGAACTTGTCTGAAGTCTCCACCGAGATAACTATGACTTTACCACCAAAGTATAAAGTAGATTCCATCAAATCTCTTAGGAATAGGTCTACAGCTTCTATAGTTGCCTTGTGCGCCAGTGGAACTTCTTCCTAAATGATCAATTTTGCATCTTGAATCAATTTTGCAAGTGCAGTTTATTTGCTAAGATTGCAAATTTGATTCTCATGAATGTTTATGGGGATTTTGAATCGCGAGTGTGCTGTGCAGCTGCCAGGTATAATTGATGCAGCTACTCCAGAACTTGCAGTAGCCAAGGTAATGTGGCCCTTTGATCTTATGTTAGCCAGTAAAGCACGATATAGAAAGGTCTTACCAGTTCCACCCGGGCCATCAATGAAGTATAATCCAGACTTGTTATTATACACTCTTTCAAGGATTTGTTCAATTGCATGTTTTTGGTCTTCATTTAGTTTCTCAACTGCTACTATGCCTATGAAATGGTTACATTTTTCTCACTTTCTACTTCGATGGTATCTACATTGCCATCGACTCTTGCAAAGAACTTTAATATGCGAGGTACAAGTGAAAATGAGTTTATATCCTTTCGCATGGATTGCAAAATTCCATTGATATGGCGCAACGTTTCTCTTTCAATTGCTTCATCAAAGTATGCATTTAGCCTCTTGTAATCTTCTACCATTGCACCTTTAAATTTGTTCCAAAGTGCACGAGAATCATCAAGAGGTATGTAGATTAAGATTGTCGCAAAAAGGCGTCTCAAACCATACACATGTGAAACTTGGCAAGAGACTTGTAAATACTGCTCTTGGCTATTATTGCTCTGAAACAAACCTCTTAGTATAGTAGATTCTCGAAACGTTTCTATGTATTTTCTATTCACTGTTTTCAGATCATCAAATGACGTAAGGGCCTTAACATTGAGTAGTAGCAACAACAAAAGTATCTTTCACCTTCTATTGGATTGGCTAACACAATTCTGCCAATCACATCTTTTTGTTGCCTTGGTTTACATTTGTGCTTCTGTTGGTACCAGACAAATTATTTAGGTTGGAAATGCTGCATAGGTCAAATTCAAGTTTCTCACTTTATCTTCATGCTTGTTCATGTTGAAAAATTCAGTCAAAATAGTCTTCTTGGCAAAAGAATTCCTAAGAATATGTTGCAAGTTTTCATCTGCATCAAAACTCATGATTTGGAAATTTTCTACGTAAAGTTGCAAATGAATGACGGATGGCCTCATTTCATTTAAAGGAAAGCGAAAGATTCGCCACATTGCTTCTAGAGTAAAGACCCATCGGCCCGACTGAAAATCTTTGATTTCATCAATGTTTGACTGCATGTCATTTCTTTTTTGTTGAAAATTAATTCGATCATGAGCTTTGTAGATATATTTGTTGATGTACTTGATAGCCATGACAGTCGAGCAAATTTCTACATTGATATGATAGTCAAATTTTGCTAACATGTAGGGATTATATGGAACCACCTATATATTATCAAGGATTTTTCTGCGTACCTCTACTTGTCAACCATTATTATGTCTTCGATAAATTTGATCAGATTGGATAAACATTAAATGCATGACTTTTTTCTGGGGCCCATTTTTTTGGATAATTGCTCTTGTATTTTCCAGTTGCTTTCATACACATGTTGTGAGGCTTTAAAGCTCCACACGGGCCATGCATCATGTGTTTGACTACCATGTTGTATACATGAGGGAACAACTGTTTATTGGGTAGCTCAGCTGAAATTATTTTGTCATAAGCTTCAACAGAATATGTCTTGGAATTCGGCTTCACGATGAGTAGAAAATGTGCATGTTGCCAGCCACGCTTTTAGAATTCAACCACGTATGTATAAACTGCAACTTCACCAAAAATTTGTTTTGTGAAAGATCTTCTTTCAATTGCTAAATTTTGGCATGGAAAACTCGAGCCACAAGATCTGGCCTATTTTTAACTTCATCGGTGCTTAACATATTCTCTTTAATCTCTGGCCATGATGGATTACAAGTCATTGTCAAGAATATGTTTGGTTTTCCAAACCTTTGAACTAAAGTCATTGTGTGACAACATATCTCTTCTTCATATCTCATGGACCACCAATGAATGATGTGGGTAATATAACTCACTGTCCAACATTTGATGCATGATGTTGTCCTTGGACAACGCTATCCATGATGCCTTGCAACTGTTCTCTTCAAAGTTGTATTGCTTGCTTCGATAAAAGTCCAACCTTTGACTTTCAAGCTTCACATACATGTCAATTGAGTATTGTTGCAACAATCTTCCAGTGTGCAATAACAGTGAATGACTATTTTTCCTCATTTGAAATTTATAAGCATAATACTCTCCCATGAAAACTGTCTTCTTCTTCCCTTGTATTTGATGGTTTAGATATGTGGAATCAAATTGTATTCATTAGCAAAGCATGGTGAAAAGATGTGGAAATTCATAAGATACATATTATTGATGAAGAAAGTTTGAAGATTCTTACTTTGTTCTTCCATATGAAGTAATTCAAAAGTTGTTCTTGCATTTCTTGGATTTACATCTGCAGCTTCTTCTTCAAAGCATTTTGTGTTGGCTATCATTTCCATTTGTTTGTTTTATTCTTTGTATTCCCTCATGCCAACCAATTTCACCAAAAGGATATAATAGAGATTTTTCTCTAATTTCCTCTCCTTCAACCCACAATACTGCAACTTGAGATGCGGTTGGTTTGTTGAACACACGCTGATCATTGTTTGGGTGCATTTTCAACACAATATGATGTGAATCCAAATTCTGAATGCTCTGTAGATTTTGAAAGAAGCAAGCATACAGATTTTGTTGTAAACCTTCCTTAAGGTTTACAATGATACTCTCTACAAATTTGTCTTCAGTAGCCAAATGATTCTCAACTTCATGTTCTGTGTCGTGGAAGTATAATTGCCAAAATGAAGCTTTTCTTTCGTGTGGGATAAGTTCATTGATGAAGTGATAAACCTGTCCCTGAACTTTAAATACATAAACACCTTTTGTTTTTTGAGCAAGAGTCTTGTCGTAAGCTATGGCAAGAGAAGCAAAAGGAAATTAGAGCTTTGTTGTTGTATGTCCTTATGAACTTTTGAAAAGAGTTAGCTTATTCAAAATTGCCCAAAAATAAGTCAATTAGAATATCAGGAAGTTTATTCTCATGCACCACAACTTCTCCATTAGAACAACAGAAGGCGCTTGATTTTGAATAGAACTTTTTGGCTCCACAATATGGGCAATCAGGTTAAGAAGGTAAGATATCAGAATCATTCTGAATTGCAGTGAGCAAATTGGTACCTTTTACTGTCTTTTTTCCTATATATATTAATAACTAAATGATCATTCAAATGATTAAGTTAAATATTTATGCAAAAGATAAATTTATATACACCTTTGTTGGATTGTTCCTTTGTAGATAAATTGCAAGTTTGGTTTGTTGTAGAGCTCTGTTTTTCTGTGTTGAATTGTTAGCACAGTTCTTTTGAGCATTAGTGATTGAGTATGATAATTTTTTTGTTGTTTTTTTGTCAGATATGGCTGACGAACACCGATCACATAATTGATAAAGGCATAGTATTAGATGATTCTCCTAAAGAATGCAGTTATGATCAGTAATTATGAATGGTAAAAGTGGTTGGTTTATAACAAATATTTATAACTAATGATTTGAAAATGGCATATTTATTGAGTTGTGAATTCAATATTAAGTAAACTAACTTTGTTCATATGTACTGAATTGGATTTTTACCTTTTTTAATTTTTGAGTTTTCAGCACTTTAGTTATGGCTTTGTGTTTAGCTACAGGATACTTTAGTTACTCATTGCATATCACATTCAGTGTAACATATTATATATGAATTATGGAACTGATATAAGAAGATTCCAATACGTACCTAGTTCTGCTTCTTCACTAATTTTAGGAATTAATAGAGTAGATTGAAAACCTAAGTAAGGTCTGAACAACGAACAAACCATATAAATGAAAATTGTGGTGTGAAGGTAATGTTGGTTGCATAAATTATACATACAGAACTAATATATGTACTTAAATTAGGGAAAGAAAAGTCTAACCTGAGTATGGTTCTTTTGCTATTGCATACTTCTACTGAATGCTCAACAATTGCTTTAATAATCCCAACTGTGATTCCTTCTTTTTTTTGGTAATTGCTACACGTATTCAATGTATCATGTCCATTAGGTAATGGGATACTATATTAGTCAGTTTAATAACATCCATTTAGAAAAAATCGCCAATTGCATCATGTTGGCCTTGTTTTCTTATTCCAAATTGCTTACATTTACACTTCTAGATTTCAATTTCTTAGCCTTTTCAGCAGTAGGTACTTGCATTTTACATTTTGCATTTTTTTGTTCTACATATATCTGCCTTCTCGTCCTCAAGTGTTCGATTTTTTCATCTTCAGGTCTTTCTACATAAATTTTTCTCCTCTTTGCCAATTTTTCAGCTTGCTCAGAATTTGATACTTTCATTTTACGCAACACATAAGCTTGTCTTCTTCTTGCTAACTTAATATCTTTGCATCCTTCATTTATGGATGAGTCCATTGTATGTCACATGAATGCTTATTCTTAAACTAGTCCATCTGCAGTAAGTATTGTTGTGAATAAAGAATATTTTATATGTTTCTGAAAAGAACTTGTAGTTATTCATATTAAACAAAACAAATGAAGTACTTTCAGAATAATGATGACTTTGTAAAAGTAGAGGGAATGATACAGTTTTCTTCCATAAAGATTTACCTACATTAGTCTTATATGAAAGGAATTTGTCTTTGCAGATTTCTATTTTATATTAAAGATGTGATTGAGTAGTATACGTCTATGAAGGAGAATTAGAATGCGGTATATTTCTTTTTCCTAGAAGACAATATGAATAGTAAATGCTTAGGTAGAAGTGAATTCCAAGTAGAAAAGATAGTGTTAATCATCAATTGGCTTTTCATTTCATATCAACCATTGGTATCCAATAGTTAATAAGGCGTTAAATGTGGAACGAACAACTTTAAAGTAATAGACAGTTACAACTTTTGGTTTTTCTTTTTCTTTTTTTTTTTGGTAGAATTTGTTCTGGAAATACTAAATCCTACTAAATTGTAGTAGATGAGCATGAATATAGATGAGCATGAATATAGAATTAATTGCAAATAGACATATGTATGGTGAAAAGTTATGAATTATGTTCTTGGCACTAATGAAGATCCCAAATAATTTTTTATTGTTAGATTTTCTAAATGTACATATTTTAATATCAAATTTCTGACGGGATATTAGTAACTCAAATGTGTTGATAATTATGTGGCTAGTAGTTATGAAGGTCCCAGATTGGTTTTGATTGATAGATTTTGGAAATTTATATATTTTAGTATCAATTTGCAATGGGATATTAATATGAAGTTTTCTAAATATGTTGTAGTCACCTAGTGTCACAGAACAATTATAATAGGAATGTTAAATTTTAAAGAGATGGTACATGTCGTTATATCACTCCTATTAATGAGATGCTGCACAGTATTCTCATGTCTTGCTACATCCACCTGAACTAAATGATGAATAAGAAGGTCTACAAGTAGCTGAGCAAACTTATCATATCTCATTTTAGATTTGATGATAAGTTACAACACAATGGCAATGACGTTAATACCCTAAAAGCCATGTTGCATTACACATACAGGGAAAAATCTAGAATCGACACACATTTTGAAGGGAATTCAACAGTAAAAAGGAGAAAGAAAAATTGGATGCAGACATGTACATTTGCTTCACAGCAAACTAGCTGATAAGTTCATAATTGTACTATATTTTATGTGTCAATTATCACGTTTTTATATGTTGTAAGAAAGATTTGAGTTAATATTGAGCTTAATTTGAATATTCTCAGTTTTTGTAGGGTTACAGTGAAAAAGAGTTGAAAAGGATGCAAAACGATGAAAGAAAATGCTTAGTACGGGACATGCACGAGTACGAAGTCATTCCAGACACTATTTTGTATTTCAAGCATAAATTTTGATCCCGAGCTCCAATTGAGGTGATTCAAGATGCATTGGGAAGCCAAGGGATAGATCTATAACTTTTGTGTTTTACACTTTCGTGAAATAACTAAAGAATCAAGGTGAAAATCGAAGCCGAAGATGGAGCACAGTTGAGGAAGCCAGCGCATATGCGCTGGAGTGCAGCACATGTGCGCTGAGTCCAGAAGCAGCTCGCGAGCACATGTGCACTAGGACTTCAGCGCATGTGCGCGGAGGATAGAACCCGCCTGAAACTTACTGCCTCACGCGCACATGCACGCAAAAACCTCAGCGCATGTGCTTAGAGAGCAGCATAAGTATATTTTTCAGTTTTTTGTTAAATTTCTTCGGCCGATTGGATTCTTTTTCACCCGATTTCACGTTCTTATCTGTAGGCATTATTTGTAACCCTAAGTACTCATTATAAATACCCCATTTAGGGTGAGAAAAAAGGTTGACACCTTTATTTTCTTTTGACCAGGGTTTTTAGCAGTAGAAAGTCCTCTTTATTCTTTCATGGCACTTTGTGCCTAAATACTTTTCTTGGTAGAGGGACTTGAAGCCATGGTCAATTCTACAAAGTTGTGAGACTTCTTGTGCTTGAATTATTCACTTTTATCTCAAGTATTGATTATTTTTCTGTGATTAAATTTATGTTTGTTCTTTTTAACTAAGTTATTTAATATGTCTCTTAAGATATTAGGAATTAATATGCTAGATTGTTTTAACCGCGTGTGCTTAATTCAATCTGTGAAGCAACTAATTTTGATAATTACTGGATTTGTGTTATTGAATTTAGGGAAATTAATCATCTAATTGGCATAACCGCGTGTGTTTATGTTCAATTAGTCTAATTGTTCTTGTTGATCATAAAGCTTCTATTAATTAATCTTTGGGGCGTGTCTGGGTTAAATTAATAGTTAGGGTTAATTGGATTGCGTGTTGAAAATTAGCCAACTTTAGAAAGAAATAAGAATCAACTTTGAATTGGTATTCATTCGGGTTAATTCTTCAATTAGTGCTTGATATAGAATTGAATTATCGTGTGTCAATGATCGACTAGTGAAATTGCCATGGTGGATATGACCAGCAAACCAAGACTTTTCTTACATCGAATTTTCTTCAATTATTTTATTGTTTTAATTTTAGTTAAAAGTATTCAAAACTCCCATTTATTCCATTTAGCAAGAAAATAAACTTCGTTCTCTGTAAGACGACATGTACTTACCGCTATTACATATTGAGAGTTGTTAATTTTGGGTGCTTACGACAGCATTGCAACTCGACATCATATTATTTGCACCACACCACTAGCATATTTGAAGTTTGCCAAAATTAGAGCTTGACACAAAAGGACAGTAACTTTTTCATAAAATACAGCAGTTTTCCACAAACAGGTCGGAAAGTGATTTAATAAACCCATTGTAACTAGTAACAATTATGACTTCTATTTGATATTTGATGTACATTGGCATTGATTTTGACAGCATATTTTACGTCTGACAAAGATTTTATTGTTCCATTATTATTCTTCGAGGTCTATTACATTGTTGCTTTTATTTGTTTTTTTTATTTTTATTTTGTCCTTTCAAAAGGAGCTTTTTCTAGTTTTTTAACTTTTCCAAGTGTATTACATTGCCTTTTGACATTAGGAGCTTAAAACTCCTATCAAAGTCTTAGTTAATGTGAAAAGAAATATAAATGTTCTCTTTTTTTCTTATAGGCATGAATAGGAAAAATGTATTGGCTATAAATTAAATATTGATTAGGAAAGATGAAATGACCAGCAACATAATACGAAAGAAATCTAATTTTTGAAGAAAACTAAATAATGGATTGCGTGCAAAAGAATTATCAAAAGTATGAGTTCACAGCTGGTACAAATATGCAGATTCTTATATTTAGAAAGTGCAGATTAAGCATATTTATATTTACAATTGATGCAGCTATAACTTTTTGTACATAAAGTGCTGCTGCTTTGTCTAGGCTTTTACAACCATAATACTAAGTTGTAGAAACTCGTAGGAGGAGTACATATATAAGTGAGGATATAGTAAATCTAACATGGGATAAGATATTTAGTTGATGGTAGAAGGAGCAAATGTGTGGTGACGGTGGGTTGAGGATATAGTTGTGTCAGCTTTATTTGATGAGTGCACAAGAGGAATAACATGACCACGTACGACGTTGTTTCTTGGGCTGGTCTTGGGTGTCTTCTGATGTGTTAACTAATGTTTCATATTCATAATCTTGATTTTTAGTGGATGGTGCAGCATTGTTTGTTGGTGTGTTATGATCTTTTCTTGGCAGCAATATTGGATTGGTGACTTCATTGTCCTCTTTAGTGTCGGCTTCTTTAACGTCATGTTGTACAGGTACTATTTTCATGATAGCTTTTGTTGCTTCTTCACTAATTTCAAATCGATGTGCTGTAATAGCTACATACTTTGCCTCATTTAAAGTATCTGGCGGATTGGTATTTTTCCTCAATAGACAAATGAGGGAGTATTGATTAATGAAGTCCTGTACTGCTTCAAACTGGATGTTGTCCTGGACAATGGAATTTTTAGTCATTTGTATATGGACCTTTGTTTGAACTGTTGCTTTTTCCCTTTACATGCAAGGAATAAATTTTATGGCATAGTAAAAGCAATCTATAATTGGTAAAAACATGTAGCTTTCCTGAAATTTAAGTAATATATTTCATAATTACATTTTTTAGCTTCTTGGTGACATTGTAATTTGAAGTCTCTAGGCTGTAAAGTTTCAAATAAAGATAGTAGACCATATCTACATTTAATATATTTGAACGTGGCAAAATATTTAATGTGACAAAATGCAAATTATGAAACATTTAGCATTTGCCTTTTATAGTAGATTTTTCTCCAACAACTGAATGAAGTATGGAATGATTAAACTTATAAGATTTTTAATTTCAAGATTCGTCTTTAGTTATATCATATATGTGGAAGATAGTGTTTGTGGGTGTATATAATGGGAGGTATACCTTCGTTCACACAGTAGAAGTTTACTATAATTTTCTTTGTGGTACCAATTCAATAATTATTATTACTTGTGCAATAAATTTAATGTGATGATTGTTTCAAAATTTTCATAATGCTTATACACAACACATTAAACAGTTTGAAGGTAAGCAAATATCAGGAAGAAGTTATGTATGATATATATAGTTAAGTAGAGAAAGATAAGGGTGTACATTTTCAGTTTCCTCTTCAATTTATGCAGGAGTGAAGGGTATCAACTGTTGTGCATCTTCTCCAAATAATTCAACAGTGGTAGGTCTAGAGTAATCAGAAAAATGCAGTGTTAAGCGGCATCTGTATATGGTCAACATTTAAAAAATATTTTATTAGAAAGTAAGCAAAACAATATGTCTAATTGAATATGACAAACTTTATGTAATACCTTGCCTCAGAAATAATCCAAGACTTGGATGACATGCATTTATAGGCAGCAATAGTATGAAGTCGCTGCTCCTTGTTCACAAGTTTTGGAATTCCTTGCACACATATTGGTTTTTTCTACATATAATAGGAGTGGAAAATGTATATGAGAGAGTCATATCTAATAATCTAGGAAATTTAGTCAATGTAATTGGGTATTTACTACTCTTTTATATTAAGGAGATATCTTATAGAAGCTATATCATCATCGTCTGGAATGGGAAGTAATGCATATCTGTCAGTGTATGCTCTTGAGGGAATCATGCTTTCAATTTCTATCTGGTTTGTTTCGGCCTCGAGCAGTAGCTATTATATTAGTTGTGGCATATTAAATAAACTTATGATTGAACTATTTTTTTACTATTAATATTCAAACATACCAAATTTTTAAGGAAGCTGCTTCTCGAATAGGGAGTCTATGAGGAAGGCAGATCCAAACTTTATTGCAAACCTAAAGTGTATAAGAGACAACATAAAATATTTATTATTATATAGTTTTTTTTATAGGTAACAAGGGTTTGATTTTGAATCTCTACCTTTAAAAGCTGTGACATTAACACATAAAGATGCAATTACTGGAAATGTTCAAATTTGTTGTACAATGGTAGCTCCCTCAAACATTTCGAAATCAAATAAATAAAGTTAGAACAAGTGGGTGTTTTCTGCATGCGAATAAGTGCATTATCTCTATGAGATTGTAATTCATTGTGATAAGTAAAATTATTTTAAGGAACGTTATTGTTGTTTACTCTTCATGTGTATAACAATGTCTCTTGCCGTCTTATCTATTCTTTCCATTCACTGGTCTACTTGGCAAAACATGAACAGCGATGCCAAGTGCATCTTCAAAGGTATGATTACAGGATATATAAATAGATTTGCTTGTCTGGTTAGCAAGCATAATAAAAAATATAGAGTTGCAATGTATCATGATGCTTACCAATATGTGCATATGGTTCCATGTGATCAAAAAAACTTCAAAAAAATGAGTAAATTGGAAGATAGGTAGGAACTGGGGTGGCACCTGTTCATTAACTTGCTCAACAATTGTGGAGTTATCAATAGTCCAAAAGCATTCATTGTGGCGTGTTGCATTGTTTGGCTCTGAATACTTCAATTTCGCATTTGAAATGTAGTACCTTTTATATGGTTCGAAGTATTGGAGGAAGAATAGAATGTCAGTCCCAAATATTTTAATGCTTTCACTTTCCCTAGAAAAATGAACTTGTAAGTATGGTGAAATGATAAATTTGATACTCATTAAAATAATTGAATGTATTCATTATACTAGTTCATCAATCAACACTATGCCCTGGTATATCTTTGATGTTTCTCCTTTACGTGAGTGGTCGAGTCTTCTTATACACTTGCACAAGTGCAGTCCAGTTTTGGGTGTTTGGAGTGATGTCTATTATCTTCTTGGTAGCTCTCTCCATTTTGTGACTAAAGTAGTATGATCAGAATTAAAAGGAAAGAGATGCACAATATTCAATTTCAAAGTGTTGAAAAGACTGGGCACCTACCACCTTTAAATATAAGATGCAATTGAGTTAAAGCAATACATATGATTCAATGTGATAATTTGGACAGCCATAAAACTGTTTGTTATATTATTAATTATTACTAAATATTCTGTGCATTTTCCACCTTTAAATATGAGGTATAATGGAAAATAAATACAATTGAATATGAGAGTAAGAGTATACTGGGGCAGTTACAAAACTATCGGTTTACTGCGTTATTACTACTAAACAAAAGTTTAATTGGTAGAAAGTCGAATTTGCTAAATAAGAATAGTGAGAATTAATAAAATTTCCGCAACATAATTCCTTCACAGAAACATAATTAAGCATTAATTGTTGTTTTCTTTTTCTATGGTTTTAAGTTGATGGATCATTCTAAATGACTCTTCATTTATCTTCCAATTTTCTATGAATAGAAAAGAAAATGATCATTCATAAGTTTAGATAACTTTTCACATATCAATAGAAACAAAAGAAAATACAAGACTTACAAACTATGCATATATATATATATATTTAGAAGAACAAGTTCCAGTGACAACTTGTTCTTCAAGTATGCTTTGGTTTCACTAATTTCACTGCTATCCACCTAAGTGTTTCTCCAACCAAAAAGACGAAGCAATATTTATAGGCATAACAAATTGCACAAGCTCAAATCGAGATACGATCAATTTTACAAGGTGCAAATTGGTTAATTTACTCTAATAAATATTGTAGCAACTTTTTGAAATTGATATATAGTAAAGGGGGAGTTGGACAGGGAATACAGTGTTCCTTAGACAAATTTTCTACAAGGGAGTAACATCAAGGATGATGATGATTCCATTATGATAAAATCTTTGGCAGACTATGCTAATGTCTTTGCCAATTACTGGAGGTTTCCTTGGTGAAGCACATACAACTAAAATCATTTGTAATGCCAGTTATATGGAGAAAATAGTAAGACATTGAAATTCAAATATATTAATTTATTCCTTATCATGAAATTTCCATTTCATTTAAGCATAGCTAGAAGTTGAAATTTAGTCTTGGAATTGCGGTTCAATGCACATAAGATGATGCACTATCAAATCAAAGTTCAGGAAAAACATATATAGCTTCATGAAAAGTGCCACAACCCATTATCGACCTATCTAAGATGCTAATTTCAAGCAAGCACAATAAATTATATCTTAGCCTCTAAATATCGAATCGTTTTAACTATTTAGAAATGTGGTCATATATAGACATTGTACATAGGTGGTTGTGATAAAGACCTCTGATCCTTTTCCAGGTTTTCTGATGCCATCTTTGAGGGTTCAACTCTTTTATTGTTTTCTGTTGTGGAAAGCAAAATCTGATGAAGCTCTGATCTAAGTTTACATTGAGGTTTAATTATGTTTGGTCATTGGAATTTGGCCTTAACCTCGCCAGTTCCTGTCTCTGAAATAAATTGGCACTTTGCTACACAAAGACAATGATACATTATCAAGGCAAAAGATGGACAAGAATCTAACAAAATCATTTCACCAGTCATGCTTGTCAACATAGGTTTTTCAGATTGCTAAAAGAGACCTAAAAGAGTGAGTTATATGTAATACACTAAATATGCAGTGTGTATTTATGCCATGATGCTCGTGCCACACACACAAGGAGAGGAAAGGGTGATGGGGTTGAAATTCCAATAGTGTGAATACTGACCATATTTTCCAAGAAAGAAAGTGGTTGTCTTGGAGACAAGCTTAGCTGTAGGTTTGTACACCACATTGAATTTCCTATCCGCTTTCAAGTCTTTATCAGAGGGAGAACAAATAGCTCCCCCAGATTGATCAGCCATGAAATTAAAAGACATGATAGTTAGATATCTACAGATTACATCTTGCAGAAAAAAGTAAATGAACGAGAAATGATCACTTGGGAAGAAACCATCCCAACCAAAGGATGGTTAACCGCTCACTTAAACCTCAGTGTCCTTGGTCTAATGGCAATAGCAAGAAGCTCCATCAAGGATCTAAAACTAGAGCAAGTTGGACTTGATGCTACAGGCTTTGCAACTACAACTTTCTTTGTTTCTTTAGTTTCCATCTTCAGTACATGTAACAACTGCCTGTCAATGTCTTCTACAACATGGCATGTGTTTTAACTCCTACCTATGGTTTTGCATCCTCCAAAGCTTAAATTAGTGTCTCTTATGCAACATTGCTAACCACTGTCATAACTTAAACCAGATAATAGCAATCAAGACTATATACACTTATTCTGTGAAGAAAGTGTTGCAAATAAGGAACAGCATAAATAGCAGTAACAGTGGAAGAATAATCAAAAGAAAATAAACATAGGACTCTCCCGAAGTCAGAACTTAAGTCTTTTACAATCAAGATCTGCATTGATCCATTTAGATTCTTTTGTTCACCCAAAAGTACCGGCAAAGATCAACTTGTATTCCATCTGTTGGGAAAAACGTCCAATCCATACTTGACCTCAATTTTGATAATAAAATTAAAAGAATTGACACGCTTGAAAGAAGGAAAAAAGAAAAAACATGCATGTAAGCATATTCCACATATAATGGCTTGGATGGGACCTGTTAATGCAACAATAAGTTTTAAACAATAATTGATAGCTTATAGATAAACTATCTTTGGAGAAATATCAACTGTACAGCTAACTGGATTAAGATCAACAAAAACGCATTCGTCCCCTTGTCGAGCACATGACCAAGAAATAAACATGTTATCAATGTTAGAAAAATTTATACCAGAAATTAAGTCAAGCAGCGTACCTGCTATTTATCAATTCAAGTGTAGTTACTCTCTCATAGCACCATCCCCTTGGAATTAGATATTACCATATTCAATGTCTTTATTTGTCTGACGGCAGGAGAGAAATACCGGAGGATGCATTCTTAAGGTGTCTACTATTACTCTCCATGAGTCCTTCATGTTGGCAGGGTCATCCTAGATTAGAAACTTCCTAAGATTCCTTGATTTTTGCAATTTTCTCATGTTCTGCAAACACTCAATACAATTTTCTTATATTTAAGTTTTAATCTAATGTCTCAAAGATCACTATATCAGGGACCTCTGAAAGGCATTGGGGCATATTATAATAACATATTGTTTCACTTTCATTGTCACTACAAATGTACATAAGGTGTGTGATCAACTTTCATCTTGAAAGGTGTAAGGAGTTAAAGATGCAGCAAATCACTTTAGATACCCTTCATAGCTGGTTTTGTTGTATCTTAAGATAAGATCCAAATATGAAGGGCAGTCAATAAAGCGCACCTTTAATATGTAAAGTTTAAGATATTTTTATCTCCTCGTGTTTTTAAATGTATTCTAGAGTTAATTAAGAATTGTATTAGGTGTGTGTGCAATTTAACATTCTAAATTTGTGTTGTACTATATTAAGAGAAACAAAGATTTTTGAATTTTTAGTATTTGTTACCGTGCTGAAATTATATTTTAGTTGTTCTATAATAGGTTTTGAATTCCTGAAGAAAAGCTAGGATAATGATCAGAGAAATGCATGTATAATCACATAAATTTGGAGTTTGGATGTCATTAAAATAAATTAAGGGAAACAAATGTCTCTAGGGAAATCTCCATGAGATAAGGTGCATACCTGAAACAAAGGTAGATGCAAAGACTTAGTTATTGAGAACTCTTGTGCTAAAGGCAAGCAAGACATCAGATATTATATCGGGATGGAAATTGAAATGCTATTATTCTACCAGGTTAGAGATGCATTTAGTTTTGAGGCTCCATGCGACAAAGGACATTCTACTGTGCAATGTCTTTGAACCCATCAAGTTTCCTATTTTAGACCACCTTTGCTACATCCTTTTCTTAATGAGTATGCACCTATGAACACTTTTGCTGTCTGTAACCATTATATTATCCTTACATAATAACCATTATATTATCCGAAAGGCTAAAAAATCCCATTTGTAGGATCATTTGGATCAGATAACATTGTAAGATCCTAAGATTAGAATTGGCAATTTCTGACTCGGCACAGTAATACGATACGAACACGACACGAATGGATAATTATACATTTAATGTAATACTATTAAATCAAACATAATAATAATTTTAAACACTATTAAAAAATTTCAAAAATATTAAAAATGTGTTTTAAGCTGATATAAAAATAAGGTTAGTATTAAAAATTGTTTAAATTATTAAAAATTAAATTTTGAGATTTTAACTCAAATGAATCGCATGTTATTTATCTTATCCAATATTGTTGGTATATCTCTGGATAAGTAAACAAGCGATATGAGAACACAACATAAAAATAAACAGGTCATACACAAATGCGACACGATAAGAAGTTGACCCTGCATGACACGACACGCACACGACAAGAACACAACACGATAGGAAACAGGTCTCACTTGACACAACACATTAATGACATCATACGACCCATTGTTGTAAAATTATACACACTCGAAAACTAAGTGCGACATAAATTTTTCCTATGACCTATTTGTCACTAATGGGTAGGGGAAAAAAACATCTGTCTCGCATACACATGAGAATGTGTCCAAGAGACATATGATTTATGATAACACCTGAAGATTCTAGAATCTTAAACAGAATTGTGTATAATCTTCAGGTGACTCTAGATTTCCTCGAGCAAAGTTTACTTGCACTTATTCTCACACTAAGTCTTGTGATATAATCCTTGGTAGTGACCTACAAAAGTTCTCGAGTCTACCATTCATACTAATTCCTAATTACAGAAACAACCATAGTCGTTTCACTAGATGAAAATTGGCTTCATTAAGCTTGCTAGATGGGAAACACACCTAAATGTTCATACCAGTCCTATGTATCACAGCAAAAATGTCTGATCGTTCCTTGAAATTTCCCACACCAAGGTCAAGTGAATGCGGGATGCTCTAGGGAAAAGGTGAGCATAGGTTTGCCAACATACTCAGGAGTAATTTTTGAGATCCTATTGATCTAAGAACAAGAAAAATTATAAATTTGTTTGAGCATGCTTATTATGTTCTCAAATAAAAAACCGTATGCAACTTTTTTTTCTACAAAATCTGTGTATGAGATGAGTAGTGTATGTCTAATTATACATTAATTGTTCTTTAAATTTTGTTATTATACTCTTCGACCTTGCTATTCTTGGTTGATCTTTGCAATTCATAATTTTTCTCTTCATTCATATCATTGAGCAAGGCCAGTTCATGCATACTAAACTAACTATTATTATAGCCGATATTGAAAATTAGTTAGCCAAAACATTTATTTACTTTGAAAATCAATTGATTATTTAGTAAATAAATCAAGTACTATATGTAGTACTTACTCAAAGCATAATTCCTGTTACTCTATTGCTCTATCCTTCCCAAACTTAATTCATTAGTTGACTGGTTTTTTATATGTAAAATACGAAACTTAGTTTGCATGCTAAAATAGGAGTCACGTAAGTACCAGCCAAGATCAACTTGTATTCCATCTATTGGGAAAAATGTCCAATCCATGCTTGCCCTCAATTTTGATAATAAAATTAAAAGAATTGACAAGTTTGAAAGAAGGAATCTGCATAGTTTTAATCGTTCGAGTGCTAGTAGATAAGACTAGATTGAATACCATGAAAGCTCACTGAGCAGAAGCTGACATCAGCGTGGATGGTCATCCATATCACCCCTTTATGCCAGATATGACATAATATCGAATCTCTAACATAGTATAGAGAACAAAATGTTCTCTACACTAGTCACACTGAGTACAGGCAGCCATATACAGGTCGATAGTGAGTTTCATGACGATACAACAACACTTGATTATTTGGAAAGGAAGACATTATTTCAACCATATACTATGTGCAAGTAAGATATGCATACGAAGTACTAAAATGCCCTTTTCTTGCTTTTTCAAAATGATTAACAGATCGATATGTTATGTCGTGTAGGCAGAATGGTTGTGGAAAAGATTAACTACTGTGACTGCCATGAATATGCAACCTTGGCTGCTATGCTCGATGAACTTTTTGGAAGAATGCAATACCTTGACCTGATGGCACATATGCGCTGTAGGCTAAGCCAAAGATAGGATACTTTTCCATTTATTCCTTTCCCATCCCTCGAACATATTATGTAAGCACTAAGCATAAGACACGACAAAAGATGCCGACAACTAACACCTCAATTATGCACCGATTTAGTGAGCACCTTCCATGGCAAAATATTTTTTCACCACGACTTCAACCATGACGAGAGTCTCCGTAGCTTAGAGAGTAAGCACAGACTATCCCAGATGGCTTTGTCACCTATGCAGCTTTAGCACTTCTACACTAGGCGACATATTTTCTAGCTTAATTGCCTCATTTGGTATACACAGTGGTTGCATGCAATATTAGCCGAGCCATTAAATCCACATTTACCTAATGGTGACCATGCATCAGATATTCAGTCAACTGTGACACGTATCGCTAGCCTTGATAATCCCTATTACAATACCATACAAAGGTAAGAGATCCTAAATCCTAGGGCCTGGATGAGTTCGGGAATGACACTCCAATATGAGAGATTAATGTAGATAGGGGCAGGTAGTGTCTTAAGAAGGTAGTGGTGTCACATTTCACAACCTATATAGAATCGTGGGATTCGCATGTTGGCTATGGAAACACATATTTCTGACTGCAAGGAGATTTTTGCTGAAGATTGCAAGGAGACACATATTTTTGCCTCCAACTATGAGGCACCTGACCATGACAAGCACGTTGGCAAAATCAGGAACCAGCTAGTTCAAATGCTTAGTTGATGTTATAGGCCAACAATTAGACATAACATGTATGAAAATAATTAACGTTTGATGTTTCAAGTAACAATGATTCCCTTTAACAACACCAACTTTCACACTTATGTTCATTCACACACTATTATATGTCATGTGTTATAATTTCATTTATGTGTTATGTAGTTGAACAGTATTGTGTTGTCAAAATACATATCACTAGCTATGTTCGAACTCATTCATCTTATACAAGGACTAAATATATGGGTTAGTCACATCAATGTCCCTCCCTTATGATTTCTCCAAATTACTGGAGCTCAATGAATAGCCTATATAACAACATATTACGGCGAGTATTAGATAATATGGCAGTGTTAGTTAGGCATGAACATAGGAGTTGTGAATACCGTTCGGTTGCACAAGAATTAATTAATTGATAGGTTTTATGTTGTTTAACGATCAGTTTAAGTACCACAATTATTACTGGATTAAGTTGCTTTTGCATATTAATTTTATTGGGTGCAGATGTTATCTCTCAATGAGAGTTTGTTTGTTTAAATATGATAAGTATCTATGAGTAATCGGAACCAGACATAACTTCTATAATTTGAGTGTTAATGCATGATTACATATCCAATGAACCTAGAAACATAGAAAAACAATGGCTTCTTTTTGGTCTTTCAATTAATACACAAGAAAATTGAATTTATTTTGTATTATTGACATTAAACAGGTACAAATTAGTACTATCATTAAACGGCTAAGTTTACAATTGGGCTGTTATACAGATTATAAGTTTTTTAATTTACAAAATATACTGCAACAATTATTTGAAGCACATAGAAGTAAGCTAGCTTTAGCAAGTAACAATATGGTAAGAGAAATGTACGAATGTTACATATCAAGAGTAGCCAATTATTTTGTAAAACATTTATCTCATAATTTACTTTCGTAATATGGCTAAAGTACTTTAGGTAAAAATGTTATTTTACATAGTTTAGTAATAATGGAATTCACTAACAAGATCGTCTCATACACAAGGAGGAGATAAGTGATATTTTTCAAACCTGTGAGGTACTAAGTGATTGTATAAAACCTTAGGGAATATTGAAAATTATCACTTATAAATAACAAGGCACAACAACCGCACATTATCGACTATGCACCTACTAAGCTTTAGGGCTTCCTTAGTAGTTTCGCTCTGCATAAAGTATCTAAAAGTGGATAGGTAAATTTATTGAATACCAACTTTATGTGATCATGAAACTCTTATACACATATTTTGTGTACTAGTGTTTGGTTAATCATCTCATCCTTTTTTTGTTGTTCGTTGACCATGAAACTATGTTTAAGTAAGGCATGCATATGTTTGGAGCATATATTGCTGGAAGATGTTGATTTAAATAAATGATGGATTGCGTACATGGTTGATAAGCTCAGTATTAAACTAATGTGATTTTTATTTTGTAATTTTTTTTGGTTTCTTTCCCTTGTGGCTCTTCTAATGTCTAAAATTGCATTATATTTGTTAATTCCTATTGCTTCAGTAATGTCATTTGAAGAAGTACCTTTATTTGCTTTTAACAGTATTTTATGGACAAGCATGGGTGACGATGATGAACTCTTTCACTACGAGCACGTTTTCGAAAATAAGGTACCAGCACTTACATTTCCCAAGTACTTTTTCATGATGCTAGAAGGTGGCATAGATGACGTGCATATTTAATGTTGCTTTAGGTGATATATGAAACGTGAGAGTGACATAGTCTGGTGAACATATGAAGCCAGTAGGAGCTGAATGGGAACTGTTTATTCATTACTATTCCATCCAACATATGCCCACTTTATATTCGGATTCTTCTATGTTAGAGTTACGACATTTTTCATCTCAATTCATGACTCAACAGATACAAGGATCTCTTATCCATCTTAGATAACTTACCCTGGGATATGGTAGGTCATTCAGTGTTTCAAGCCATATTTACTGATATATAGTAGGTAAAAGTTTTATGTTCAAGTGCTAATTAATTTTTTGAACTTTTGTAAACATAAATCAACAGTTGTCCAACCTATGTGAGAATTTTTTGATCGTATAGAATGGACTATTTTTCATTTCAATTGGGTTGTTAGCTTTTCAAGAAGTTGGAACGAAGTGAAATTTGCTATGGGCTTTGACTACAGTAGATGTTTGTATATTTCAATTGATGGAACCCACAATTCCTTTATTGATAGTTACAGTATAAACCTTGCCATAGGTTGCATGTAAGAAAGTATAGCATAAGGGTTCGCATATCAAGTTTTGTGTTACTTTGCTTTAATTGAGTTTATTTCATATTTTCAATATTCTACTTTCTGTGCTGCTGCATGTGATGTATTGCTTAACACGTGTGTGTTAGCTTTTGTATTGATTGAATTAATGCGTGTATATTTATGTTGTAACTATGTGTGCAACTTTTGTGTCACTCTTTGTTATTGATTTCAATCTCCATTATTTGGCATGTAACTAGTAATCTGTTGTATCACCTTGAAAATGTATAATCTGACTCTTCAAATATCGTCATATTACCTATTTTAGATCCAATTGCCATTTTCAGTTTTGAAATATTAATGTGCCAAATAACATAAAATTCATCTTCAGCATGTATTTATATGCTTAATATTTTATTTTATAGAATGTATTGGTATTTAATAATTATTACAAATACCTATATCAAATACGATTAATTGGTAATATTTGTACCATTACAAATATTACAACTAAAGAGTTACGAAATAGAAAAAAAATATATGAATATGATTAATTGTGAACAAAAAAAATTTGTCTGCTTGAATAGAAAAAAATTGTGACAAAATTGGATGAATGCAAGGAGTCTACTATGGATTACATTTTATTATTATATACTTGTTTGTTGCAGACTGATTGTGGGCTAAAAGCCCATGCATGCAACTGCACTTTGCCTTAAGTAGGAAACACCGACTTATTGCGCTCCACATGCTGACAAGGTCTTGTTGTGCTTTGCATATCAATGTACTTGATTCTCTTGTGGACAATGACAGTGCATGTCCTACTAAATTCATAAAAATAAATAAATAAATTACTTAATAATATATAATTAGATGAGGAGTTAGGATTTGTAGTTTATGTTTGGTAGTTCAAATATGGCAAGAAGGAATTTGGCATATTTACCACTGTTATTATTTGAAAATTTAAAGTTTTCGTTTAGATGTTCTCAATTAGTGAGTAAAGAGTCAGTCAAATTGATATGTGAACAATGAATTCCTTTTTTTTATATTATACATAAAAAGTGTAGTGATAATGAGAAGTCATATAAATTGATGAGGCTATTTAATGCTTGATTGCATTTGCTTGTAGGGCATTATCTTCCAAGAATTTCATTATTTTTTCAATATTGATATTAATTAAATGGAAACATATTGTATTAAAGCTTTTATTCATTAGTAATAAATGCAGCCAACCAAAAGTTATTGTATCTAACCAATACGTTTTAATCTCATTTATTGATTTAATAAACTGCACACATTGTTAAAGGTAAATTGACAGAAAATGTGATATCATTTACCACTTTCAAATATTTGTTTCTTTCTTTTTCTCTCATCTGTCATAGGCTTAATTCCTCCACTTAGATACTAATTATTAATTTTCTTTATTGTAAGGTAGATATTTAAAATTGTGTGAATAAATTTTGAAATTCTTAGTCTATTTTCATTTGCATTCTTCAAAATTCAAAATTTCCTTTAAGAAGGGATGTCAACATGGTAATTTCATAGTCAAATAGGTGAATATATTGCAAAGGAAAACATGTAATTTTAAGAATAATTACTTATTCTTGTATTATATTGAGAACAAAATATCAACTATTATGACACAACGAAGTTTTGGGAGTTGGATCTGAAATAAATAAACTGTTAGACAAATTAAAAGACAGATTGTGAAAAGTTATTTGGAAGGCATTATAAGGAGTAGTAGCTGTGTTAAATGTTGTTTAGTATAAAAAGTGGCAACCTCAAATGAAAAATTACACCAAACTACTTCAAATATATATTTGAAGCTAATTTTGGTAGGAAAGTTATTGTTAAAGGCTTAAGCCCAACTTTTAACCTTAAAATATCACTACATATCCCTTCAAAACCTAATTATCATAACTTTGACCTTAAAACTTCTCTGTTCCAAGTTTCAAGTTCCAATTTTTAGATCTAACAAATTCCAAAACTTTGTGAAGCAAAGGCTTTGAAGCAGACCACAACTACTGTTTGGAAACTAATAGAAATTATGTATGTCAATTCCTCATTTTCATTTCTTTTAAATGTTATAGAGTATACTAATTTGATTAATCTTTCCTCCATGTGCGAACTTGTGCCCTTTATTTTTTTGGCTTTTGTGTATTATGTGTTTACTTGAAGAATACATCTTTGATTTGACATTGGGATTTATAATATTTTGATAACCTATCGTGACACCACTTTGAATAGGGCTAAAAACACAGTTTTGGTAATTATATTATGTACTATAATATTGATTTTTTTATTTATCCGATTCTGGAATAATCAAGAATCATACAGTTAATTTCTCAAGCATGTATCGCAAGATTACGAGTTTCTTTAAGTTTACTACCCAGACATCCTTAGTTAGGGGAAAACACATCCTATTGAAAGTCGTTAGGGAGCATGGTCATTCAATGGATTGCCTCGTACAGTTTATGGTTCCCAATGGAGGATGGAGCATTTGTCCAAGGAAGAGGGTTCCCGTTGGCTTAGTATTGTCGCGTCTCATTACTCCCTTTTGATTGGACATATACTATATCGCATTTACCTGGAAGATTTTTAGTTTCGGGTTACAACAATGGATTTAACGATATGTGAGATTGATTATCTACCTATACCTAATCTCCCAGATGTTGCAAATGATGATCCAATACATCGTCCATCGACAAATCACATTTAGAACAGTTATGACATATAAATGCTTCACTAATAGCCATGTTATCTGATAAACATTTCGGGAGCTTCCTAAGTGTGCACATAATGAACAAAAGAACCTTTTTGTTCCACCTTTAAGCTTTGGTGGATGAAGCATCGGCCTATGATTATCCTAATTAATTTGTATGATTAAGTATGTTTAAGTATGTTCGTTCATGTTTTTCAGCCCTGGAAATGACAATATTAATAAAATGCAATCAAAAGGAGGGCCTCTTCGTCTTATCCTGACATCAGTGAATTTTATCAAGTGAATCCAACGCTTTCTTCTTTCCCCATCATAAGGGTGCGACCAAATTGAGAAACTCAAGGTTGAGCGTGATTTTGATTCTCTAAATTGTCCGTAGAGGTTCAATAATGTCGTTGTCATATACATTAAATTAAATTACTAATCTAGCACTCGTACGGCATGTGTGTTGATTATTTAGTGTTGCTTTTGGGTTAAATGTTCAAGTAGTTATATATTAGGCCAGAGCAAAATGTGACCAAGTATTAATATACTTGGCGCGCTACATGAAGTTGAACTTTACTTCATGTTTATGTAACGCACTCAACTAACTATAGTTCAACTGTAGACACTGGATGTCTCGAATGTGTTCAAACATTCCAAACTTACGTATTGTAATGATGATCAACTTTAGCTTTGGCAACTATTACGCTATGGTCCGCTGCTCTTAAATAATGATCCTTTAATTTATGGCGTGTAATTACCCTTCTGAACTAGTTTACTTATAGTTCATATTCTGTTTGCCGACATGCATTTCCTTTTCAAGTTCAACGAATATACTTGGATTGTATTTGGATAGGTGAATTTGAATTGAATGAAAGATTTGAAACGAATAAATTTAAATTTGGTGGATTTGAAATGACATGAAATTTGAGTGAAATTAAATCCACCCATTTAACTATTAAAATCACACTCTTAAGATTTCAAATCCACAACTAAATCAAATAACTTGTTTAGATAACTTATTATAGAATAGGATTTCAAATTAAATTCATCCAAATTCCTCCATCCAAACACAATGCTAAGGAATTATTAAGGTTGAGAAATTCCTCATTTAGGCTGAGAAAAGATGTAACAGGTTCGGGTCCTGGAGTTGGTGGCCCCACACTGACCGCTGTCAAGATTCATTAGCAAACCATGCCAATGGGGCGACCAAAATGTATAAGAAAAGAAGAAAGAAAATAAACAGTACAATTGGCAACTTAGGAGGTGTTTGGTTCGCATTTGAGAATCAGAATAAGAATCGGATTGGAAAACATAAATTTTATTATCGGTATAAGTTTATGTCATTTCCCTTTTACTTGTTTGGTTTGAATAAGAAATGAGTTTATATTATATTAATAAATTAATGAATTTGAAACACATATCACAAGCGGGGATTGAAAGTGGACATTTTCTGTTAATTTTTCTTATATTTTTGTATATCTGTATATTTTAGATAAATATTTAGTTTTTTAAAACAGATCAATGTAGCAGTATTTTTCTAATAGAATATCTTGTATTTAGTCTATATATAGACTATTCATGTATCATTGTAAATATACATAAAGAAATAAAGTTTTTCACATGGTATTAAAGATATTCTCAAGTGTTTACTTCCATCCACACCTGACTTGGGCCTTATTCATATCAGGCTTGAATTCACGTGTTTATATCAGCTAATGTTTGTTTTGGTTGGTTTAGGAGAATTATCTCAACCAGATGATGTTTGTCTTGGTTTAGAGATTTATCTCAACCAATACTTGTTTAAGTTTGGGCCTCCAAGTCATGTGTGAGAGACCAAACCAGTTTATTGTCCTTGTTTCAACCTAAGTGAAAAGGGGCGTGAAAGAATAAAAATATCCCACATCGGTTAGCCTAAAGATCTTAGATCAATCAATAAGTTCTTGGACCCACACCACTCATTGCCAATTGGTTTTGAGATAGAAACCTGTATTTTTTAACATGGTATCAGAGCCCATATGCACTTGATGTTTTGAAGGATAGTGGAATGCTTAGTTGTCACCCAATATCTTTTCCCACGACACTTGTCCTGAAATTACTTATTCTATCAATATGTTGAACCAAATTATGCAGTCGCCAAAAATTATGCAGTCGCCAAACTAACCAAATTATGCAGTCGCCACCAAAAAAACCTCATCTAGATACTGCTTATAGGGTGCTACGTTACTTGAAGTCTTGTCCAAGTCAGGGTTTTTTTCGTTTCAGAATAATTTTTAGTTGTATGTCCATACTGATATAGATTGGGCAAGATGTGCTTCTAGTCGCCGTTCTAATACATGGTTTTTTTATTTTTTATTTTTTTATCTAGTTAGATTCTACTCTTATTATGTGAAAAACTAAGAAGCAAGTTACTATTTCTCGATCTTCTAATGAGGTTGAATATTGTTCAATGGATTTGATAGTTACCAAGTTGCAGCACTTCTTCTTGATCTTACAATCCAACATTTGCAGCCCATGTTATTGCATTATGACAATCAAGGTGTAGTTTAAATTGCCAATAATCCGGTCTTCCGTGAGCACATTAATGTGTAGAGGTAGATTGTTATTTTCTTCGTGATCATATTTTTAATGGTAATATTTGTATTCAATATGTTTCCTCTCAACTTTAAAGTATCACATAGCTAACATTTTCAACAAAGCGTTTGAACCTAACACTTTTCAATATCTCGTTTGCAAGTTGGACATTCGAAATCTTCATGCTCCAACTTGTGTATATCTGTATATTTTAGATAAATATTTAATTTTTTAGAACATATCAATGTAGTAGTATTTTTCTAGTAGGATGTCTTGTATTTCGTGTATATATATATACACACACTATTCATGTATCGTTGTAAATATGCATAAGAAAATAAAATTTTCACATTTTCTAATACTTTCATTCCCATTAAATAATTCTCATAGTAATTAACTAAACAACATCTATGAATATCATTAGCCTTGATTCCCATTCCTTCCACTTATATCCATAAACCAAACACCTTCTAGTTTATTTTATTTTGTTCTTACTTCGAAATGTATGTTATATCGGTTCTTGTCATCATATTTTCAATCTTATAGTTCTTTTGCACGTAGTCTCGTGGTCTTCTTTCTATATGAACTTTCAATTGGACTTGAAGCTACAACAGAACGGAAATGTTTCAATCAAAATAATGGGAATGTCAATAAGTACGCAAAGGAAGTGGATGATTTTATGTTTATCTAATTCATGTTTTGCATTTGTTTAATTAGCTTATACTTAAAGGCTTATTTAATTATTTTTAGTTATTTTGGGATGCTGGGTAATTTGTTTTGGTTACATTATATGTTATTTTATCTTTGTATACCTATAATAACTGTTAGCGCGGTTCTTCTACATTTTGCTCAGCTTTTGATAATATGAAACTTGATTTCTTTTAACCCTGTCTCGTAGTTCATAATTTAAAGTAGTTTTACGGTACATTAATTTCTCTTGCAAGTGTTCTACATCAAGGCGTTGGTAGAAAGAAACAAATTAAAAGAAAGTAGAGAAAGGTTGGATAGAAGTAGGAGCTTTTATTTTCTTATTAACTGGGAATTAATTGAGAAATTAATACCTCTTTGGATATAGAGGCTTGCTTCCTCTTATAGAGGAACAATTAATTACAAAGATATAAATTTAGAACTATTTTTTAAAACCAATCTATTTGGCAAAAGATTATTAAATCATCAATTTTTAATTGTAAATATTCAGTCAAATTTTGTTCATTTTTTTTAAAATTTAATACATTAATAATTTTATCAAATTCATTTAGGTGTTACTTGTACATCTTTATAACAGGTTAAGAATATTCTTTGTGATGTATAATTGGCAATTGTCAAAATTTATTTATTTATTATCTATTGATTGGGGTGGTCCAAACTAACATGTGGATGCAACATAAGTAATAATCCATTCCCTCAACTTCCAACAAAATAAAACATAAGTAATAATCCATTACCTCAACTTCCAACAAAATAAAACATAAGTAATAATCCATTACCTCAACTTCCAACAAAATAAATAATAATAATCCATCATCGAAAAAATGATACATTTGGTGGTGAGAGAAGTGATATAATAAGGAGGAATAAGAATTTAACTACGCTAATTCATGTACTTGGGGGAAACAAGAATTTAATTACCGCATGTATTTTAAGAAAATGGGATAATTTCATAAACCCCCTCCGATGTTTATATTACTCTCACTTAGTACTTTCTAAACTTTTAACAATATCACTTACCTTCCCTTTCTTGTGAGTGAAACATAGGTTAGTACCAAAGTCCACAAATGACATTTATGCCCTTAGTACTTTAGACATATAACAAAACAAGCAATTTTGAAACCTTCCTTGAGGTTTTTTTAGCAATTTCACTCGGCACCTTTTTTGTTTCTAACAAATTTTTGCTTAAGTTATTGTTTACTGTAATTGTTAAAGTCCAAAAATATTTAAACATTTTAAAAAGAAGAACATATATTAGATAATAAAATGATTATTGTTTTGGAGAATCAAACATGTAAAGCAAAATAAATTAAAATGTATTTTCTTTATAAATTTTCTTTGTCAACTAATTTAGAAAAAAATGAGTGCATACTAATATGCTTGTGTCTATCGATTCAATGAACAAAAAGTTAGAACACATAAAATAGACCACATAACATAACATAAAAATGTAATCGCATTTTTTTGAAAATCACACATTCAAAACAAAAAGTATAATTTATGATTTGATAAAATTTTAAAGTTTATGTACAAAAATATATGCGCATGTAGTGTTCTTGTGTGTGGTTATTTGAAAAAAAAAAAATTGAAACATCTAAAAATGTACCATATATTGTAATAAAGAATTATTTGTATTTTGTATAGAAAATTACATACTCGTAGCCTAAAGAAAAAATAAAATAAATATTTTTTATTTTTAATTGATGAAGGACACAAAAAGTTACAACTCAATATGTATTTTCTAATAATTATATTTACAGCATTGAATTTTTTCCCCTTTCAATCCAACCATTAGAATCAATTAAATTTTTGTTACTAAGGGTAAAACTGGAATAACAATATTCTCTCTCCTTAAAGCAATTGTTTATACATTTGGGCTGACATTGTTACAACAATAGTAGAATTATGTGGAAATAAGTAATATTTTTGAAACTTTATGGGTACTAAATGATATTAGCATAACTTTCGAGAAAAGTTTATGAAATTATCTCTAAGAAAATAAAGTGTGAAAATTTTAATATGCTACTAAAGAACGGGCTTAGGGCCTATTTAGGGATAATTTCATACACCTACCTTGAGGTTTTTCTGATATCACTTAGTACCCCGAATTTTAAAAAATATCGCAACCTCCTCTCTCTTGTTAGTGGAACTCAAAGTTGATATCAAATTGTAAAAATGACAATTATGCCCTTATCACTTTAGTTATATAAGGGAAAGGGTAACACATTAAACCTCTCCTGAAGTTTTTTAACAATTTCAATTTGCACCCTTTTATGTTTCCAACAAATTTTTTGATAAGAGTATTATTTATAATATGTGTTTGCATCATTGTATATGTGGTTATTTGTTTAAAATAGTATGACTATTATTTCTTTACAAATCACAAACTTATAAATCAAAATAAATTAAAAAGTCTTGGGTATATTCTCAATAAAATTTTTCATCCAACTAATTAAAGAAAATATTTGCGACATTAATTTGTTTGTATGTATTGGTTTCGATAGAAATTTAAATACATAGAAACACACCATATAATATAGTAAAAAAATGTGAATGCCAAACTTTTGCAAATCAAAAACTTTTATGAGAACATAAAAAATTTAGTTTTGAATTTTTTTTTGTAACTTTGTTTATGAAAAATGTATGTGTGTGTATTGTTCTTGTGCGTGTCTATTTGAACAAAAAATTAAAATATGTAAGCATGTATCATATATTATAATAAAAAATGTGATTGATATTTTTTTGAAAAATCACAAACTCATGAACTTTAAATTTTGAAATTAATTTTTAATCATTTTTTGTCAACTTATTTACAAATATGTGTGTGCATTAATGTGCTTGTGTGTATCAGTTTCAATAAAAATTTAGGAGAAAAGGGAAAAGAAAATTTGGGGTATAAATATAATTATTAGCGAGATAATATTGGGTTGTAGTAAGACATTTTATGTCCTTCAACAGTTAATATCAAGTATAAAAATTAATTTTTTTAACAATTTACGAGTTCATTCATAATTTTCAACAAAATACTAATAACATATATTTTAAGTATAATATTATATGGTATGTTTCTACATATTCTGCTACTAGGGGTAAAACGGTAATAATTATATTTCTCTCTCCTTAAATTAATTGTTTGTGCCTTTGGGCTGACATTTTTACATCAAAAATAAAATTAGGGAGGAAAGTTTTGTTTCTAAAAGTTTAGAAGATCTATGTGATATTATCATAAACTTCAGGAGAGGTTTATGTAATTATCCCTGTTATTTAATAAGATAGAGTTTGGGTCCTTAGATTAGACTTTAGAGGAGGGGTACTTCTTAGGGGGAAAAAAAAAATTGATTGCGCTTCCTTCTCTTCATTGGAAAAACAATTTAGTTGGAAAAATTGATAATCTAAAGACTCCTCATTACTAACCTACAAGACAATCGTTGGCCACTAGGATTACTAAACCGCATTTTAAGAGCCTCTTGTATCTGCAAGTTGGGGATCGAACTCCTGTATTGCAGTTTAACAAATTTCAGCAAAGGCAGTAGCATTGCTAAAGGAGCAATAAGAGATCAACACGTTGAAGTAGCGTCGAAAACAATTGAAGTAATGAGAAAATACTTAGATAGACTCGATTTTTGATCCCACATGTAGACTCTGTGGTCAGAATTAAATCTTAAAGAATTTTATTTATATGTTATAGATTTTCTAAAATTTAATCCATACCACAGCGTCTACAAGTGGGGTTAAAAATCGGATCTACCTAAATATTTGCCGAAGTAATTAATTATAGGATTGCAGTGTAATTCGTCTCACATAATGTGAGTATGCACTCCATTATATATGAGTTTCTCCCCTTAATGGATGGGTATCTGCTGATTATATTTGTGTATTTTAGGGCAATCTATGATGATATTAATAATAAAAAAAAAAAGAAAAACTAGTTGATAATGACAAAATTCTTGCCCTGAGGTAACAAAGTGACATAAGGGATGCCCATATAGCTCTTGTTTATTTTAAAAGATCCAAAATATGGTTGGGATTTATACCAACTATATAATTGTATTGTTTAACCTTTAAAATTTGTAATATTCTTGCTTTCATGTATAACTTGAGTTTTAGGAGTTCATGTATTAGGATGTTATCCAATGTATAAAACACAATTGTTACTTAGTTTAAGATGACCACAACAAAAATTTCATTGTGGTAAATAGTAATAGGGTCCTGAAAAGAATTAATCTATAGATAACTGACCACTTTATCTTTAATATGGCGGACCAAACAAATAGTGATGGGTATAGTCTGCTAAAGTGCTAAACGACCGATTGCACATTTAAAGTATAATTTATGTGCAATTCAATGAGAGTACTCTTACTCATAAAAAAATAAAAAGTTATATGTCACTGTACATTATTTTGTTCCCTCTTTACCCTTTATTTTCTTTTTACAATTTCCTATATCAATATCATCGTTGATGACCATCATCATTATTAATATCGCCATCATCATTGTTGTATCACCCGTCAATCCAGAATACAATCACCAACTGCCTTCACCATTACTAAACCACCACCGCTACCAACAACCACCATCACCATCATCAAACAACCACGACCATCAACACAAAATACCATCAGTATCATCAACAAAACACAAAACGTCATCATTAAAGAGGTGTTTGATTCGCATTTAAGAATCGAAATCAGAATGAGAAATACAAATTCAACTATTAATATGAGTTTATATCATTCTTTTTTATTTGATTGATTTGAATATAGAATAAGTTTTATTATATTGATCAATTTATAAGTTTGATATCCAAGTCACAAGTAGAGAACGAAAGTATGTATTTTCTAACACTTTCATTCTCAGAAAATGATTCTCATAGTGATTAATCAAATAACAACTATGCCTATCATTAACCTTGATTCTCATTCTTTCCCCTTGTATCCATAAACCAAACACCTCCTACAGTCATGCCTGATACAAAATACCATCACAAAGAAATAATTTGGAGCGTTAAGAGAGAGGGTGAGAGGAAAGTATAGAATACCGGAGAAATAAAATTGAGTTTCATAGAAACAGGGAAAGAGTAGGGAGAGGAAAAAGAAAATGAATGGAGGGAGAGGAAAGAGAAAATGAATGGAGAATAGGGAAAGGGAAGACGACAGAAAAGGTGGTGGTGATCAGATTGACATAGATTGGAGGAGTTGGATTTGTAACACCCCGGATTTTGGGATGGCCCAACAACTTTTGAGCAGAAACAATTGGTTCAAAATGTTTAAACCAAGTTGTAGGTAGCCCACAACCCAAGATGTTATAAATAATAAAATATCTCCTCCCACTTTCGATGTGGGACGGGGCGTCACAATCACCCCTCCTTAAGGCGCAAGGCTCATACCGGACCATACTTGGTTATGCAAGATTATAGAGGTGGCTTGTACGGGTTCTAGATGTGACTCCCGCCCTTAGGTCGACGTAGCACTTAGTAGTCCTACATAGCACTTAGTTCCTGGACTTTCTTGCATAGTCGCCGCCCAATACCACTGGCCCAATCTCACCCCGTGCAGAGACCACACGAGATTTGCTGCATTGTCGAGGCCTGATACCACAGGCCCAATCTCACCCCGTGCAGAGACTACACCATACCGGACCATACTTGGTTATACAAGATTATAGAAGTGGCTTGTACGGGTTCTAGATGTGGCTCATGCCCTTAGGTCGACGTAGCACTTAGTCCTGCATAGCACTTAGTTCCTGGTCTCTCTTGCATTGTTGCGGCCCAATACCACTGGCCCAATCTTACCCCATGCAGAGACCACACGAGATTCGCTACGTAGTCGCGGCCCAATACCACTAGCCCAATGTCACCCCGTGCAGAGACCACACGAGATTTGCTGCATAGTCGCGGCCCAATACCACTGGCCCAATTTCACCCCGTGCAGAGATCACACGAGATTTGCTGCATAGTCGCTGCCCAATACCACTAGCCCAATTTCACCCGTGCAGACAACCACACGAGATTCACTCTGATACCAACTGTAACACCTCGAGACCACATGAGATTCACTCTAATACCAACTGTAACACCTCGGACCCTAAGCTGGCCCAACAACTTTTGAGCAAAAACAACGGATTCAAAATATTTAAGCCAAGTTATTAGTAGCCCATAACCCAATATGTTATAATAAATACAATATTCTCTCTCACTTCCGATGTGGAACGGGGCGTCATAGGATTAGACCAGAAACAGATAGAATGAAGTGTAAAAATGATAGAAAATAAGTTATCATATTGATTTCACGAATTACAATTGGCTTAAGATTATTCATTCGGTAATGTTGCATTTCATTTACGTAGCAGTCATAACGAGGCAGGGGAGCTGTTTCCTTATTAACCATCCACGTCCCTCCTATTTATATGCAAAAATTACTTATGTTTGCAAATATTATTGAAATTTTAATACATTTGCTTCCACTATTAGGTTCACAAAAATACAGTATAGCTATAAGCCTCACTATTTAATTATATGATTGTATATAGAATAGATAATATAGTAAATTACATGCAAATTTGTATGTAATATACATTGATACATTGTATTATCATAATTATATTTCTTTCAATCTCATTTACCTAAATAAAATATAAATGCTGTAAAAATTGATATAGTTTCACTCTAGATCCATTATTTTATAGTTAAGTGTACATTTGTGAGATATTAATATAATTATAAGAATATCAATACTGATATGAATTATTTCTCATTTTAACTTCTTAATCAATTATAACAGCTAGAATACAAATTTGTTATTTTGGTAAAGTTTTTTTCTTTTTTTTTTGTGTTAAAACTTACGGTATCTTGGTGGGGTCAGACATTCATTTTTTTGAATTTTACAAGGAGAGGACTGAGGCAAAACATCCTAGAGACAATGTATAAATGTATGCTAAAGAAAGCCAAGAAAGAAAGAAAGGAACAAAAAACAAGACCAATTCGACATGTAATTTTACTAATCTAATACATCTATTTCGAAGGAATATGTAATTAATATAGCCCGAGCAGACCCGTGAGTAATTTAAGAATGAAACAAGAATCATCGACGGAATGATGATGAATAGAACCACTACTCATTTTCGCAAGAAAATCTATGATGGAGTTAGCTTCTCTATGTATAAGCTTCATATCAAAGTGACCATTAGCTATGAGTGCGCAAGCTTTCCTCAGAAGAGTGTTTAGTTTCCAAGATGTAGGCAACTATCCCGACACCATCTGGCATAAACCTTAAGAATCCGATTCAATGAAAACATCAAACCAGCCATTCTCCAAACACAATTTCAATCCTACAAAAGGAGCTAATGATTCCGCCTCCATGTTTGTTTTATAACCAAAAGATATAGCAAAACTTGCTAATAGCATTCCCGAGGATGTTCGAACAACACCCTCTCCTCCAGTTGCACCCGTATTATCAATTGAAGAGCCATTAATATTGAGTTTGTAGCTGCCCAGTGGAGGATTATTGTTCCATTTGATTGTCCCAAAAGGGCATCAAAGGTCTCGGGGGAACAGATCTTGCAATGAAGCTTTTCCCGAATAGAAGACAATTGAGCATATGCTATTCTCTCCTCAAATGGCTTGATCATGCTCAACTGAAAAAAGGTTATGTTTAAGATCGGAAAGAAGGGAGAATAACGTGACAGGCTTGTCATTAAAAATGAAAGTTTCTTCCTACCCAAAACTGCCAACAATCAAGAACAGGGATAATTCGAACAAGTTGGCGTTCAAAGGAGTGACAAGTGAAACTACCTGACCTAAAGCTTTTGATGTATTGAGGACATCGTAATCCGAAGAATGCCAATTATAGCTTCAAGTTCATTCTAAAGTTCTGCAGGCAAAGGACATGTAACCAAACACAAGTATAAGGGTCTCTTAAGAAGTTGCAAAAACAACATTTCAAAGGAAAGTTTAACCCTAGTTCCATGAGAACATCTTCAAAAGGAAGTAAACCAGTCATCAGTTCCGCAAAAAGATGGAGAATTTTTGTATTGGAATTGTTGAGCTCCAGATAAATTCCCTCAATTTCAAAGTGTTCTGGAATGAATGAACTGATAGACTGAAAAGGTACTAAAGCAGCCGTGTGTACATAAACCCCAAATAGGTTTGTTTTTGTAAAATGTGGTGGAACTTCTATGCCTATGCTGTCAACCATTTTCTTGTGTCGGGAAACATCATACACTCCAGTTTTTCGAATGCCTTCACTTACAAAATTTTTAGTCCCCCATCCTCCCCAGAAAAAGTTAGCCATAAGATGCTTTAATTGAGAAATGACATCCTTTGGAGAATCCAATACGACTAATACATTAATAGGTATCGATGATAAAACATGTTTAATAAAAATCAAATGACCACTTGGAGTTAGGAGCTTATGTTTGCCATTGGATAATTGATTTTTCACTTTGTCTACAATATTAGAAAATTTCTGTATCATTTTCTTACTAGTAAATATTGGGCAGCCAAGATAAATAAAGGACAAAGAAGCCCTTTTTTTCTCTTGTACTCTGTTACGCTCGAATTAACAAGAGCAGTAGAACGTTGGCATCCTTTTAACAAGATATAAGAGCTCTTAGCTACGTTTATCCGTTGGCCAGACCCACATTGAATTAAGAACCACAATCAAACCTTGTAAGGATCTCTTGACACTTCTAGTAAAAATAATAATGTCACCAGTAAGTGCAAGATGAGATACCAATTGGTAGCTGCGAAGCATAGAATGATGAAGAATATTAAAGTTCTGCATTAGGGTTCTTAAACCCCTTAAAAAAACTTTTGAAGCAAGTACGAAAATGAACAGAGATAATGGATCTCCTTGCATAGCCCTACTTGAAGATTGAAAGAAATCGGTCACCCTTTCCATTCAGAAGCAAAGAAAAGCAACTAGATTTTAAATTACTCATCAGATGAGTGAAAGAATGAGGAAAACCAAATTTATCCACGAGTCTCGAATGAATGCCTTCATTATATCGAGCTTGAAAATTTTTATCCAAAGAACTAAAAAGTTCTTTGGGCCAACAGGATACTATCCGTAGCTGTCCTAGTCTTCACAAATCAAGATTGCTCTCCAAACATCAAGAGAGAAAGAACTTTGGAAAGATGATTAGCAAGGATTTTAGAAAAAAATTTATTATCAGTATTAAAAAGCAATATTGGTTGTAACTCCACAAAAGACGTCGGGCCAACAGGATACTATCCGTAGTTGTCCTTTGTAGGAATTAGGACCAGCAAATCACTAGAGATTCCTTTAGGTAATGGTAGTCCAGCAAAAAACTCTTGCACAGCTAAATAAAGATCCTGAGAAATAATGTAGCAGCAATGAACATAACACAAGCATGTGAATCCATCTGGAATTGATGCACTATTTTCATCCGGCTGATAATACAATGTCTTTCACTTCTTCCAGAGTAACTGATTTAACAAGCTCAACTTGCTGCTCATGAATGATCACATTGGGGATGAATTGCAACAATTGGCGAAAGCAGCCATCATCAATACCTTCTTTGTTAAACAAAAGACTTAAAATAGGTCACGGCTTTATTACGAATATCCTCAGCTTAATTAAGCTAATCTCCACCTGAAATTTTAACCTTTCTAAGAGTTAATCTCGATCATTTATTCACTAAGAAGCATGAAAACACTTGCTAATTGAAGGCTTTCCCTATCTTCCATGGAGTGATTGGATTCGATCCAAATCGCCAAACTCTTAATTAATTCTTCGGCCTCTTTAACGGCATAAAAAATATTATATAAAAAAAAAAAAACTCCTTGTTCCAGTTACACAAAGTGTGGATTAATCTTCTAAGCTTCCAAGCAAAGGTAGCTATACCAAAACCCTCAATCAGAAAGCCTTAATCAGAAGAAACCACAGACATGAAAGATTGATGCTAAACCCAGATATGTTGAAACATAAAGGGTCTAGGCAAACCCTTCTTGACAGTTGAAGCACTAAAAGGGGTGTAGAGTGATCAGAACTCAACCGATTCAAATGATGAACATAAGAATCTTGGAACATTTTAAGCCATTCTGTGAGAATTCACCAAGACTCGATCAAAGAGTTTCCAAGTAACATGACCTTGACGAATTCCAGATCAAGGTGTAACCACCACCGGAAAAATGGGAGTTAGGATATACCACATGCATTCATCACATCATCGAAGTCTTTCATGGAGTCTAAATTCTGAGCTACTTGTCCCAAGTATTCCGAGAGGGAAGCAAAAACATTGAAATAGCCTACCAAAAGCCACGGCCTCTGGATGGAGGTTGCTAAGGTACAAAAATCCATCCACTACGATTTCCTTTTAGTGCGGGTGAATTTAGCATAAATAAACAAGGTGAAAGCCGACTTGTCCCAAGCATCATTTTTCAACTCAATGTGTAAAATAGTCACATGAAAATTAGTTGCAGAGATGAAAGCCAAGTCAATTCTGGAACTCTTCAAGCCTCGAAACATCAACCATTGGTTCATAGATAACCAATAAAGAGATGCGATGCAATTGAATCAACTTTTTCAAACGACTGATAGATGACTCTTTGCAAGAAATACCACGTACATTCCATATTAATGATTTTGATAATTGATAATCAACAAAAGAAGGATCTGCAATTGTTTGACTAATGATACAATTAATGTATGATGTTACTTGAAGGAGTATGAGAACTAAGTGCTATTTGGAATTAAGTGCTACCCCGAAGTAAGGATGGGAAACACCTTTAGAATCTGTTCGAACCACCTCTAAAATCTCACATGACCAAATATTACCAATTGTTATGATTGATATTTAAAAGTTGGTTAATAGAATGCTTGCTCAACTTATGCCTATTGAATTGTGTCACTTTGATGTGCATGCTAATGGATGGAAGGATTTGCAAAGAAAATGTATATATGGTAACATACTCAATTCAGTAAGATAATACGAGAATTACTTACTGAACCGTATTTTACTCACACCATTTTTTTTTTTTTTTTTTTTTTGTGTACTTTTAATTTAAGTGTTTAGAGATTTCATTTTTTTAAGTCTCATGTCCTCAAGAAAAAGGGTAGAAGGCACGATAGTACGGGACTCTAGGAGGATGCGTGACAGGATTTTCGTCCAGTGGAAGACTAAAGGGCATCCATGGAAGATAGCTAAAGTAGAATACACTAGAGAGAGAAGATCTAGAGAAAAGAGAAAGAGCCACCAGCGAGTTATTTTGGTAAATTACTTTTATCTTGACAAGCTACTTTTAAAAAATAATCATTCATGGAGAGAGAAATATTAGCAATAAATATCATATTGTATCTTCGAAAGGCTTAGAATTTCAGATTATTTACTAATCTTTATTACTTATTTGTTATGTTTTTGAGTCCCATTTATTGTGTTTTCATGATGTTATAGTGTAAGTTTCGTTTTTAGGTGTTAGTCATGCTTTTAGTAGTTTTTAGTGTTAATTTATGTTTAAATTAGTCACTTATGTGGGTCTGCTCTTTTTGTGCAGGTAAGGGGTATATTTGTCTAATCAAAGAGTAGAAGAACGTGAAGAATAGAAAGCACCAGATGAAACTAGATTTTAGATTTTGGATAGAAGACCCCTTCGACTCTGCAAAGGGTGTCAAGGCCAAATGGTTCGTAATGGCGTACCAGTCAATCAAGAAACAGAACAGTTTTTTTGCAGTGGCGGGCATTCCCTAGGGCATTTTGCTTGCATCGAAGCAAAAATTTAGGCCTATCTCTAGCGTAATTTTAGTTTTCTATTTACCTTAGGACTTTAACTATCATTTGTTTTGAGATGAAAGACTTTTATTTAAGGGAATAATTGCATAACACTGGAGAATACTCTCTTTCTATGGTTTATATTGTATTCTCTATTATAAATTAGGGTTTTACTTTTCCATCGCTCCAGGCGTAGTTTGTATAATTATAAGAAACAATGCACAATTTTTAATCAAGAATTCTTTGCTTCAGTTATTGCTTTGGTAATTTCTTTTCTTTTTTGCAATTTAATTTTTAGTTGTTATTTATTTCCTCGCAATCTGTATTCTAAAATCCTTGGTTCAGTGGCAGTTAAGATTTCTTGTGATCTAGTTTCCAATTTTTATGTTTTTATTTCAGTAATCACTCACTAAACCACTAGGATTAGGTATGGGTGATGCAATTTCTATGAAATAATTCAGATATTAATAAATCAGAATAATTAAACTTGTGGGTAATAATTAATACAAATTGACAACTCAAGGATGACTTGCTAATTCTTGCTTTGGTTTGGTTCACTGATGTAACAAGGAAGCTAATCCCTTGTCGTAGACCTGTGATTATTATTAGACTAGGATAATTCGTGGTTGTGACGAACATGATTACCTAATTAGTTCAATGAAAATTCCATATGGTGAAAACTCAAATGAACTGAAATTATGTCAGAGAGGAATCTACCCCTGAATCAGTTGGATCGATAGAACTTAATTGCGCAAGAAATTTTTGAGTGATATTTGGTATTGAACTTCGATTTAGTATAGTTGATCTAATTGATAGATAATTTGTGTGAATTTTAGAAAATTTCTAGCCTGTACCTAACCTATTTTTCTTAAATATTTGATGCAGACAACTATTTTCAAGTTCAAAACTATTTAATTTTATTTATTTGAATTTAACACACTTTTGTGATCATCTAGATAGAAATTGTCAAAAAAAAATTTGTACTCGTCTACGCAGTCTCTGTGCGAACGATCCCTATACATCCAACTATATTGATACCATATACTTGTTGAAATCAGTGGAAAGTGGTGAATAGGCTAATTTAACTTTTTCCTACATCAAGTTTTTGGCGTGGTTGTTGAGACTATAGTTTTTGGCAATATTGAACGTCAAGACTATTCCTACTTTAGACTTTATTTTACATCAGTTTATTTTTCTCTGTTCCTTAGAAATGTTGTTCTTTTGTTCATTCAAGTTTCTTGGTTCAATAGCTCAGTAATTTATACTCCATATAGCTATCTATATATACACATCTAGATGTGTATACATTTAGGTGAGAGTTCAGAAAATGCACAGTACAAAACAGTCTATAAAAGGGATCGCAAGACTATATATATATATATATATTATATATATATATATTGGTGCTGCGATCCATTTTTCTTAGACTTGTTTTGTAGTTTGTGCATTTTTCCTGAACTCTCACCTCGTCTTTGATCTAGAGATCGAGAGGACTTTTAGAAATTGGGAGAGGGCACTACGAGAGCAATAGTTGGAAGAGGACCTGAAAATGGCTAAGGAATACATGATACCAAAGTAATCAGTTAGGCTTGAGAGTCTTGAGAGAATAGAGAATGATATGAACAATAGGAATAACAATGGTCAAATTCGTATGGAATAATCGATCCTCAAGATATTATACCTTTCACACTTTTGAAGGATCTAATTCCAACATCGTTCCACCACCCATCCAAACCAATAATTTTGAGATCAAGCCTTGTATCATATCTATGTTGCAGCAACATGCTATGTTTGGAAGGTTGCCAAGCAAAGATCATTTGATGAACTTTGCGTAAGTTATGACACCTTCAAACAAATGGTCATTAGTAACGATACTTTCAAGCTGAGAATTCCCTTTCTCGACATTAAGGGATTGAGCAAAACTATGGTTGCAAATTTATAAGAAGATGACATAAACCACTTGCAATAGATTAGCCCAAGCATTCATGACAATGTATTTTTCGTCTTCTAAGATGTCCAAGTTTATAAATGAGATTACTTCTTTCAATCATCAATCTAGGGAGAATCTCAGCCAAGCTTGGAAGTGCTATAATGATTTTTTTAGTAAATGCCTACATCGTGGACTACCTCTGTGGAAGCAAATCTAAACCTTTTATAACGGGTTGTAACAAGAGACCAATGAAGCAATTGATTCCTCAGCAGGTGGATCAATAGTAGTTAACAAGACGCCGAAAGAAGCATGAAGAACTTTTGGATATAATGTCCAATAACTAATTCCAGTCATCCTCATCACAATTGAGGGAACAAAGGAAGAAAGTACATGAGTTGAGCACCCTAGACTTTTTGGCTCAGAATAAAAGTATGGTAGGGCAGATAGCAAATCTAACAAAGTAGCTTGAGGAAAGACAACAAATGTCTGTGGCTACGTCGCAATTGCTTGTTTGCGATTTCTATTTAGGTAATCATTCAAATGGTCAATGCAGTACACTAGCTTCTTCTCCTCCTTTTTCAGGTCAATAGTAAGTAAACTACATGGGAAATCAAAGTTATAATCAATATAGACCTTAGAATATCCAATACAGCAACACCTTCAATTTAGGTTAAAGAAATCATTCGAATTTCTCATGAGGATGTCAAGAGAATCAAACTCATGGTCATCAACAAAGTTCAAACCCTAGACCACCATTCCAGTATCAACACCAGCCACAATAACGGTATATGTAACCATCTCTGCAATAGTCATCTAATGTTCAACTGGGACAAAAGGTTAATTAATGCATCCAATTCACCAATAAGAAAATGAAAAGTCAAGATGCCTCAATCAAGAATCTAGAGACTCAAGTGGGTCAAATGCCAACAAATTTAGTTGAAAGGCCATTAAAGACTTTGCCAGGTGACACAATTCCTAACCCGCAGGAGCAAGCCATCAAGCCATTACAATAAGGAGTGGGCGGGAACTTGAAACTAAAGTATCTGAGAAAGAAGAGGTGAGAAGGATGAGTAGCACAATGAAGGGTATTCTACAATGATCATTAAAGACGATGCCACGAGTCCAGAAAATGAGGAAGGAAAGGTACATCATTCAGAAAAGTACTAGTTTCTAACAAAGAGAAAGCCAGAAGGCCAGGTTGTAGAGCCTGCAGTTAGGGTTCCATTTCTTAACTAGCTAAAGAGTAAGGATCAGGAGAGCAAGTTCAAGCGTTTCCTAGAAATTTTTGAGAAATTAGAAATCAATATATTCTTTATGGAACCTCATGAAAACATGCTCAGTTATGCAAAATTCATGAAACAAGTACTATCAAGCAAAAGAAAATTACTAGGACATATGATTTTATGCTTGACAGAGAGATACAGTGCCATTATCCAGAAGAAGCTACCTCCAAAAGTGAAAGTCCCTGGCTCATTTTCCATTCCATGCACAGTTGGGGAAATGGACTTCAAAGGCATTCTGATATCTAGCGATATCTAGTAACCTGATACCATTATTTATTTGCAGGAAGTTGAATAGTGGAGAGCTCAAACAGACAAATGTCTCACACTAACTAACAGATAGGAGTATAAAACATTCGGTGGGCATAGTAGACATTGCTAACTAGTGAAAAACTTTATTTTATTATACGTAGAAGAGGACAAAGGACATGCAGTTAATTTTTGGGAGACCATTCTTAGAAAATAGCAGAGCACTTATAGACGTGCAAGAGGAAAATTATAATTAAGAGTCGACAATCAAACTGTCGCTGAGACGTGCAAGAGGAAAATTATAATTAAGAGTCGACAATCAAACTGTCGCTTTCTTTTGTATATGATGATTTAGGATTGATTGATGTAGTTGATACATTTGTTTATAAGTTTTGTAGGTATGAGGTTCCACAATTACTCTTGAAGAAAGCCTTGACGTATGTAAATGATGTGGAAAAGCATGATAAGGACTTGCTTAAAAATGCTAGAAGCTTCAAATCCTCAGGAGAAGAAAACAGTACCACAAGAAGAGTTAGGTAAAGAGGAGGTCTCCGACCAATGAAACCCCAAGGAAGAGTTAAACAGTTTCATGTACATCTAAAGTTTGCATTTTTCAAGAGAGAATGATATGTTTCATGTTACTTCTAATGCAAATTTATCTGATGAGCAATTAGAAAAATTACTTGAGGTGTTGAGAAAGCAAAAAAATGCAATTAAATGGAGATTACATGACAATAAAGATATTAGCCCTACCATTTGCATGTATTAAATTCTCATGTCTAATACTTATAAAGCATGCAGACAACGTCAGTCTAAACCCCACATTAAAAGAAGTGGTAAGAAAATAGGTAATAAAATTGTTAGATGCAGGCATAATTTATGCCATTAGTGATAGTGAGTGGGTTAGTACCACTAAAGTGATTCCTAAGCAGAGGGAAAGACGTGCTAATAAGTGAAAATAATGAGCTAATTCCGTCTAGGTTAGCTACCCGGTGTAGAGTCTACATGTCTGACTATATGAAATTGAATGAGGCCACCTGAAAAGACCATTTTCTCTTTCCCTTCATTGATTAGATGAGTGTCCAACAAGTTATGGCTTTTACTATTTTTTTCATTGATTAGATGAGTGTCCAACACTTTTACTTATCCTTACAACACCTTTGCTTACTTGAGAATGTCTTTTGGTTTATGCAATGCACCATACACTTTCCAAAGATATGTGTTTGCTAGTTTTCAGGATATGACTGAAAAATATATAGAAGGTTTCATGGATGATTTTTCAGTCTTTGGGTCCATATTTGATGATTGTTTCCATATTGGTTCTTAAATATTAAGAGAAAACTAATCTCGAATTAAATTGGAAAAAGTGCCATTTATGGTAGAAGAGGGGATAGTGTTGGGACATAAAATTTCTACCAAGGGTATAGTGGTATATAAGGCTAAAATTGAAGTGATAGAGAAACTAACTCCACAAAACAACATTAAGGAAATCAAGAGCTTTTTAGGGCATGTTGGGTATTTTATTGACATTTCATTAAAAAATTTTCCATTATATCCAAATCTTAATACGATTTATTACAGAAAGATGTGGCATTTAATTTTTGATGACAACTATTTGTGTGCTTTTGAAATTTTGAAATAAGCATTAGTGACTACACCAGTGATTGTAGCACCTGATTGTTCTTTACCTTTGAAGCTAATATGTGATGCTAGCAATTTTTATTGTGGGTGCAGTTCTTTGCAAGAAAAAGAACAAGATTTTGCGTGTCATCTACTATGCTAGTAAAACATTAAATGAGGCTCAATTTAATTATTCTATGATTGAAAAAGAACTTCTAGTTGTAATTTTTTCTTTTGATAAGTTTCGATCATATTTGATAGGGTCAAAAGTGATTATCATAGAATCCATTCTTCACTGAAGTATTTATTAAATAAAAATGATAAAAGGCCTAGATTTATTCATTGGATTTTGTAATTATAGGAGTTTGATTGGCAAGTGGTTGACAAAAAGGGTAGTGAGAATATTGTGGCAAATCATTTCTTGAGATTGGAATTACATAGAGAAAGGGATCAGAGTCACTGCCAATCTAAGAAGAGTTTACCGAAGAAAGGTTGATGGCAATAAACGTCAACCTGTGGTACGCTGACTTGGTCCATTAATTAGCCACAAAGTTTCTTGTACCATCAATGAATTAGAATTAGAAGAAGTTATTTTCTGATTTGAAATTTTATTATGGGGATGAGCCATACTTGTACTAGTAGTGCAGTAACCAAATAATCTTAGAGGTGTGTACCCATGGAGAAGATGGAGAACATTTGTGCATGTGTCATTCATCCCCAGTAAAAAGACATTATGGTAATTATCTGACACCATAAAAAGTTCTACAAAGCAAGTTGTATTAACCATCATTATTTTGGGATGACAAAATATTTGTAAAGTATTCTGATGAGTGTCAAAGAGTGAGGAACGTATCCTGTAGAGATGAGATGCTCCTAAATAGAATTTTGGAGGTAGAACTATTCGATGTGTGGGATATGAATTGATTTCATGGGACGATTTTCCAATTCCTTTTCAAATAAATATACTCTAGACCATGTCTCGAAATGGGTTAAAGCAGTGGCATTACACACTAATGGTGCTCGTGTTGTTAAAAATTCATCAAGCATAACATATTTTTGACATTTGGATTCTGAGGGCTATAATCAGTGATGGGAGTTCACATTTCGAGAACTCTCAATTTGAGGCTCTATTATTCAACTATGAGATGACATACAAAATTGCCTTACCCTATCATTCCCAAACTTCCGGACATGTGGAGGTGTTGAATTGAGAACTAAAGTGGATCTTGGAGAAAATAGTGAGTGCATCTCGGAATGATGGTCTAGAAGTTAGATGATATATTATGGGCACTACTGCACATCATTTAAAACTCCTATAGGGATGTCTCTATATAGGTTAGGTTTTGGAAAAGCATGCTGCTTACCAGTAGAATTAAAGTGCAAGTTATTCGGGGCTATGAAAACACAAAATTTTGATTTTTGAGCCAGTCGGTGAGAAATGATTGTTGAAACCTTATAATCTAAAGGAATTTTGAGAAGATTCCTATGACAATACAGGCCTATAAAAGGAGAGGACAAAGTGATGGCATGATCGGAATATCCTTCATAAAGAATTTTGTGTGGGTAACAAAGTAGTAGTCTACAACTCTCGGCTTCAATTATTCCTAGGAAAGTTGAAATCAAGGTGGAGTGGGCCAGATTAAGTGGTTTGTATGTTTTCCTTTGAAGAAGTACAACTTAAGGGTCAGAATTCAACATTTCAGACTAATGTATGCAGGCCTAAACTTTACCATAGAAGCGAGATTGATAGTAGACATGCAAACATCCACCTTGATTGATAAATTCTGAAAGCAATTATAAGTCAAGCTAATGACTTTAAAAAAGCACTACTTGGGTGGCAACCCAAGTGTTTTATTTATTTTCTTATGTGATTGAAAATTTTTAAGTTTTGGTTATTTTAGTTCATAGGGTTTTTAAGTCGTGATGTTCTGTGTGTTTAATTGCATGCTTGAAATTGGTAAAGAGTATTAGAAGCCCAGAATAAAGAAGTAATTTCATGGCAGATAGTTCCTTAACAATGCTGAAGTTCGCTAGCCAAATTGGTTCACGTGGCAAATTGTGAGGAATTTGGAAAAAAGAATAGTAGCACAGTTGTAATGGTTAAAAAGAAACTAGTAGATTTTAGCAAGGAAATAGTTAATGCTTACTACCAGCTTCCTACTATTAAAAATAGTGAATTTGATAAGTCTCTAAGGACAGACATAGATTACAAAAAGGTGATGAGGGTGTTGAGTGACAAAAAATTGCTGGCAAGGATGGCCAAATAGGAATTCTATCCCAATGGAAAATATAGGCAATTTAATAGAACTTTTCTGCCGATTAGGGCTCTTACATGGTATTATTTTATCGCCTCTTTTATCTTGCCTAATACTAATTTGAGTAAAGTGACTCGTGAACGTGCTTTGTTGGTTTATACTCTTATTAAATGAATGTTTATCTATTGATGTTGGTTGGAAATTTTGTAAGAAATCACACAGAATAGGAACAAAGAACACATCATTTTGATTTTTCCTAATCTTATAATATTTTTGTGTTCTAATATAGATGCGTTTTTGAGAACTTGCAACAAGATTAAACCAAGTAAGCCCATCACAAGTATTTTGTTGTAGACCACTATCAAGAAACATAACAAGGCCATTCAAGATTGGATAGCTAACCAACAAAGAGAAATCCCAACAAAGAGAAATACCAACAAAGAGCAAGGTGATGGGCAAGGACTCTCGATCCCATCTCCTCGAGCATGCCAACTACATATTCAACCAACCCTACACCAAATGAGGTTTCCGTATTCCACCTTCAACAAGAAGAGCAAGGTGGTGGGAAAGGCTTGATTTTGCTTGAGACATTGATTGAGGTAGTTCCTTATTCATGACATATGGATGAAGTTTGGACTTAAGAAATGATTTAGGCATTTTATTTGAACTATTTGAGCCTAAATGTCAGCCTATCTTGTTACATGTTATCCTTAGTGCCGTCTTTGAGGTTATTAGTCTTATTTTATTGCCTTAGCAATATGAATTAACTAATTTTCCCTTTTATGTGTTGTTTTATCTTTTTTTTTCCCTACCCATCACCTTAGTTAGTATTAATGTTATATTTGTTCTATAATTTGTATTGCTTATGATTGTTAGTTGGGAAGGTGTTGTGCTATTTGTTTGGAAAGAAGCCAAAGAAATATAGCTTCAATGTTTTATTAAAAAAAAAATTAAAAAAAAAAGAAAAAAAGAGAATTTTTTTCTAGTGTTATTGTGTATTTTAAGGACTCTTCCCACTTGGTTAGTGAATAAATAAGGTATATGTGTTGCTTTTGTGGTATTTGGCTAGATGTTGTGGTTTTGAGCATGGATTTGGGATTGTGGTTCACAGTAGATTTATTGATATAACTAAGGTGATTTTAACTACTTTATCCAAATTTTTCCTACCTTGTTCCTTAGTCTACATTATAAACTTACCACAGTTAAATTCCTACTTGATCTTTGCTTTGAATTAATCTATTTTTAGGGGTGTCAATTTCGGACACGACACGATAATTCGACATGAATACGACATGAAATTAGCAAGTTAGGGTTGGGCCATAGAGAGTTCGTCTGTAAACGGGTCAACCTATTAATGACAAACAAATAAATGGGTCAGGTTGGGTTGGGTAGACCCACAGGTTACCCGAGTAAGCCAAAAACTTAATAACTAAAAATTTTCATTATGTATTGTGCTATAATTTGTTCTTTTTTATAATTCAAATTTGAAAATGATCATCAAGGACATTGATGCACTAGTATTTTAGTTTTAGAGTTCATTCCCTTTCTTAGTTTGAATACAAATATTGCACTAGCTAGGTTAGGCAAAAAATAGTAGTAGACAAGTTGGTCATCCAATCATTTCATATGAAAAAGTAAGGAATTAAATACTTTGTGACTATAGCAGTTGTAATTATCCAAAATAGGTACGAGTATCACTGAACTAATTCCGTGACTAGTCACATTTTGACTCTTTCATTCAATAATAATTTATTTAGCCATCACGTATAACAGTTATATTTGAAACCAGAATACAAATATTACATACTAAATAGTAAATTTGCTTTATCAGTTACTAACACACTATTATCACTTTAAAAGTTAAAAAGAATGAAAAAATGATCAATAAAAATTTATTTTTGTTATTTATTGTACTAATTCTATAATTATACAAATTAACAAAATGACTAGTAAAATCTAAATGGGTTAGATGGTAGAACACGACCCGACACGATAATAAATGGGTTCAAAATGACACGAATAAATTATTAATTAGGTAGAGTTAGTGTTGGGATTTCTTGACGCGAATACGATTATGACTCAACACGATTACCTACGACGCGACACGACTCGATTGACAGCCCTGCCCGTATTAGTGTTTTATGGAGTGATTCCATATTATGTCCAACTGTGTTGTCGTATTGTTGAACTATGATTAAGGTAGGTGTGTTAAGATTCGCATGAGATGCAGTGATTTTTGCTTTCTTTCTCTTCTTGTGACCAGAGCGTCTCATATTCTCATGATTACTGTTGGATTATTGTTCAAATTATCTTATGCTTATGGATGGTTCACTTCACTTTTGGTTTTTCAATGAAATTGTTCTTGTTGATACATTTTGGATACAGTTAGTTTGTACTCTTTCCATTTGTGTTGTTAGGACTTGGTCTTTATTTTTCTCGGGACGAGTAAAATGTTAAGTTGGGGGAGTTGATAATCTTAGAATTTAAGGTTATTTTACTAGTCTTTATTACTTATATTTGATGTTTTTGTTTCCTATTTAATGTGCATTCATGTGTTATTGTGTAAATTTTGTTTGTAGGTGTTGTCTGTGTTTTTAATAGTTTTTAGTGTTAATTTGTGTTTAAATTAGTCACTTATGTGAGTCTACTCTTTTTGTGCAGGTAAGAGGTAGGTTAGTCCAGTCGAATAGTCGAATAACGTGAAGAAAATGAAGCACCAAACGACGAGAAGCAGAAATTCACTCCTATTTTTAAGGCATAGTTTTAATTTTTTATTTGTGTTAGAACTTTAACTACCAGTTATTTTGAAATGGAAAGATTTTTATTTTAGAGAGATTGAGTAGAATAATTACGTAATACTAGAGAATACTCCTTCTCTAGTTTTCATCATTTTCTCTCTATTAAATTAGATTTTTACTTTTCCATCGCCCCAACCATAGTTTTGATAATTCTAAGAGACAAAATGCTTTAGGTTTTCTACATTTGTCAATTTAATTTTTAGTTGATATTTATTTTTTGGCTAGCATTATTACCAGAGCAATTCTTATCCAACCAAAGTAAATTTTCTTTTTATGCCAAGATTGCCTTTTACAAGTAACACATTATTTTATTAGGCCATACTTCTAGCTTCTTACTTCTTACTCTTCCTCACCGTATTCATCTTCTTCTTCACCAAATTTTTTATTTCTTTTTAATATTATTTCTCTATTTTTTTCTTTTACAACAACAATCATCTAGAACATATAATTAGGAACCTAACAAAAAGTATAACATATATTTAGTGTCAATTAAATAAAAAAACAACGTGGATGGGAACATGGTGTGAATTAATGGAAATCTAAGTCCCACAACTGAGATTCATCCTACCAAATTTTTACTTCATTTCTTCTCTGGACAAAACCAAGATGAATACATAAACTCTTATATTCTAAAGCCAACCAAACACATAGATTTAGAATTTTATTCATTTTTCTATCATGCTTGCATTTTTTCGAACATGTCGTGTGCTTTTTAACAAATTATTCTTTTATTACCTTTGGTATACAAATTAAGGCCAAAATTTTAGGACCTTTATCCCTCACAAAAATCAAATTTACATATAATCAATATATTATAAAAGAACTAAAGAAAAATCAAATCCACATATAATCTTCTTTTTTTCATTTTTGGATAAGAACATATATATATATATATATATATATATATATATATATATACGAGGATTCAAATGCTGCGAATATGGATAATGTAACCTCCAACCAGGCGAAAATGGGTTGTGGGTCCTTTTCCTTTTGCATGCACTCTTAAGTGCATCTGAGTGGCTGGTGTGATTCCCTATATGAGAAAGGTAGAAAGAAAGAGATAAGAAGGATGATGGCCACAAGAAGAACAGTTGTTGAAGGAGGTGAAAGAGATAGTAACCAATAACCATGACAAAGAGAGGAAGAGATGAGATCAAGAGAGGATGAAGTAGGGATGAGAACAAAACAAAGGGCAGTAATGGATTGGGAGTGGTGGATTGACTTTGAGAGGGTAATTTTGTCCTATATGAGAAATTTGCTCTGGCTGGATAAGATTTCTCTGACAATAACATTGGCCACTGCAATCTGTATTCTAAAACCCTAGTTCAAATGGCAATTAAGATTTTTGTGATCTTTCTTATTTTTATATAATAATCATGCACTAAATCACTACGGTTAGGTATAGTGATACAATTGTCTATGAATTAATAGTTGGAACAAAAATTTGAAAAAAAAAAGAGAAAGACTTTAAAGAACATTACAAATGTCATTTTTCTTAAATTTTACTTTTTCCCTACTATTAGTGTAAAAAAGAGTTCTGTGAATTAACCTGTGGGATACAATAAAGCCCTTATTTGATTTGTATTTTGCACTAATAGTATCAGACCTGGAGCCTTCAAAGTTATTTGGATAATTTGTCAGAGAGTTTAAGTGGAAGAGGAGAATTTTTAGGAGAAAAATTAGACAAGGGAATGAAAAGTACGTCATATTGTTTGTCTAATTGGATATATATAGAAGACTCATATCTGATCATAAAGAGATACACATATTAGGAATTCAACTACCACATGGAGAGTTACAATTCTTCAGGAAAATAATACAACTCTTCAGGAAATCAACTAACTGATTAATAGTTGTTACTATTCAGAAAAACTCTTTTAAAAATATTACTTAAAACAAAACTTCTAATGATTTTGAAATTCTCCAACATTCTTCCACCATTCAAAATAAACTGACAAGATTTGAAACCAATGCAGATTAAATACAGGTATCTTTAGATTTGAACCTCTACTTAATGAAACATATTTCAACAAGCCTAAATGGCTTGGTAGATGTAATAATCTTTGAATCACTGATATTTTTTGATAAGTTGTATCTACTCCACACACTGATTTTGACAACAATGAATGCTCATTTAATTTAGCTGACACTCTTATGGCCATGTGTCTATATCCTTTTAATAAGTGCTATAAGAGCAAAGCCTTTAACTCTTAAAAGTGGCCACACTTCACACTTACATAAGTAGACACCATCAAATAGTGTTTCCATAGCTAACACTTTAGTGAACATTAGTCTATTAAGAACATGTTGGTCATCCTCATGCAAACCTATGGATAACCAAGCACTTGATCTTGGGATGAATATTGAATATATTATAGTACTTGCAACCACTCTAATAGTATACTTTGACTCATTGAACTTAAGACTTGATGTTGTATCAAGCGTTAAGTTGAGGTTCCACTATTGGTGATCTTGTGATATAAGACTTTAACCCTAAAGGTCTTGTAAACAAGATTCCATGTAAGACCCTTAGTCAACGGATCAGCCAAATTTTGACTAGATTGCACAAAATTTATAGTGATTATTCCATCAAATATTAATTGTCTAACATAGTTATGTCTTAGGCCAATATGCCTAGACTTTTTATTGTAAACTTGACTATACACTTTTGAGAGTGTTGCTTCACTATCACAATGGATTGATATTGGAAATCTTGGTTTAGATATCAAAGGAATTTTATATAACAAATTCCTTAACCATTCTGCTTCTTTGCATGCAGAAACCAATGCAATAAATTCTGCAACTAGGTAAAATCTGATATACAAGTTTGTTTCTTGGATTCCCGAAAAATTGCACATCCATCAAGCATAAATATCCAACCACTAGTTGAAGAATAATCTTTATCACTAATCCAACTAGTATCTGAATATCCTTCTAAAACTGAAGGATAACCACAATAAGTGATAGCATAATCTATGATTTTCTTTAAATATTTCAATATTCTTCCTATAATTTGCCAATGCAGATTACTTGTATATATCTGCTTAACTTGCTAACTGTATAAGCTATCAGGTTTTGTAAATGTCATTGCGTATATTAAGCAACTAATAACTTTAGCATACTCTAGTTGTGCAATAAGTTTACCAGAATTTAGCATTAACTTAAGGCTTGAATCAAAAGTAGTAAAAACAAGATTACATTCAAAGTGATTGAATTTTTTCAAAATCTTTTCAATGTAATGTGATTGAGACAGTATTATACAAGTATGATCAAGTATAATTTTATACCAAGTATAACATCAGCTACGCCCATATCTTTTATAGTAAAATTAATAGACAAAAAGTTTTTAGCATTCTCAACTTGGTGTAAGTCAAAACCGAAGATTAACATATTATTCACATAAAGACAAATAAAAATATCTCTTTATCATTCTGAAACTTATTATAAATACATTTATTAGATTCATTAATCTTGTATCCATTTGTATAACTACTTGATCAAATTTTTGATGCCACTATTTTGGGGGTTGTTTCAACTCATATAAAGATTTGAGAAGTTTACACGCTTTGTATTCTTATCCAGGAACTATAAAGCCTTCAGGTAGCTCTATATATACTTCTTTATCTAATTCACCATTTAAGAATGGCATTTTAACATCTATATTTGGTAAATTACCAGATTATACATAGAAACCAGTGCTACTAGAATTCAAATTGTAGCAATTCTAGCAACTGGTGTATATGTATCAAAGTAATCTAGTCCAGATTTTTGTGTATATCCTTTAGCAACAAGTGTAGCTTTAAATTTGTTAATAGTTCCATCCACTTTATTTTCTTTTTGAAAATCTATTTGTAACTTATTGGTTTGGAACCCAGTGGGAGGTCAACTAATTTCCACGTTTTATTTTTCATGATTGAATCCAATTCATCTTGTATTTCTTCTTTCCAAAAAGCAACATCTTAAGACTTTATTGCCTCATTATAAATAATATGATCTACTTCTGTATTAAAACAATAAGCTATTTGTCTGTCTACTATTTCTCTAGTACCTTCAACTAGATACATAAATAAATCTGGATCATAACATTTTGTTCTTTCAATTCTTTTACTCCTTAATTCAAGATTTTCATCTTTTCTAACTTCAGAGAGTTCACCAGCTAAGTCAAAGTCTGTTAATTGATCCTTAGGGTTAAGAATTGAATCAAATCTATTTTCTTGAAATATTGCATCCCTTGACTCAATAACAGTAGTAATTGCTGTTGAATCATTAGGCTCTATTAATGTTGGCCCCAAAAGCAACCTAAGAGGGGGGGTGAATTAGGTTGTCTCAAAAAACAAACCTTTTGAGGTAGTTAATGAAAATACAAACTTTGTGCAACATCTAATGAATTCTTACTAGACAAATCTTATAAATCTAAATCTTTAGCAATCAAGCTAAAGAATAAATAAAAGATTGAGCCTAAAGAATATTAAACCAAACTCCCAAGCTTCTCAAGCTTGGAGTATTCATCCATTAGTAGTGCCTCTTCAAAGAAGGTGAGGCAATAACCTTCTTGTACACAAAGTAGGCTCACCTTTGCACCAACTAAGTTCCTTTAGTTGAGCCAAAGGGTTTTACACTACAACCTCACTTTTGTACACTTGTTATCCCTCCACTCTTACACTTCAAGATCACTCACTAGTCTACTCTTGCTCACACTAATTCCCACTAGTTGAGTCAAGAGAACTATACTACTCAAACCTATACAACCCACAATATTTTAGCCTATTTCTCCCCAAATAGCTCTTACAAGTGTTTGTATTGAATGTAGTAGTTCCTTACATCATTTGGAAGTCCTTGGGCTATTTATAGATGAAAGATGTGCTGAAATTTGAGTTCTAACGGTCAAAAAACTAGATGTTAAAAACTAGCCGTTAGGGGTTCGGAGGTGGGTTGGGGAGTTCATACGCTAAAATATTGTGGGTTGTATAGGTTTGAGTAGTATGCGTCCTAAGCTCTGATGAACAGCAAGGACTTCCAAATTATGAAAGGTATTAATCATATTCAATGGTTGTTTTTCTAAGATGGTGTTTGGATGATCATTTTCATCCGATCCTTCCTGATTTTCTGCACACTTGTTTGCAAACCATTAGTATGATTTGGTCATCATCAAAACATGATTAACAAAACTGGGGTTCAACAATCTCCCCCTTTTTGATGATGACAAATCAATTGGACAATTCAGAAAATAACCATAAAATATGAAGTACTATACAAGAGAATTGTCCATTATTTCTCCCTTTTGGCATTATCAAAACACAAAATAATATTGCATTGTTCAAACTCCCCCTAAGTTTATGTGTATCAGAAAGATGAGTACACGGAGAATCTCAGAATTTATGCAAAGAATTATGATCAATTGCAAAGAATTATGATCAAAGCAATTTTCGCTCATTCCTTACTAAAAAGAATAATCAAAACAATGAAGCATGTGTGATGCAATTTCTTGCAAAAAAAAATCCATTTAAAAAAGAGAATGCTCCCCCTTTCTTTTGTAAGTAGTGACTTATTATAGAAAAAATTTGGGGAAACAAATTTGCTAGCATTCTAAACAAATTCGAACATGTAGATGAGGAATATTCAAGAGAACATAGTTCAACTTGATAAATGAAAGCACACAAAACTTTAGATGTTACCATTTCAATATGATCTTAGCTCATATGCCTTGAGCACCCTTTCTTAGATAATCTATATAAGAATTCCTTGGTGCTCTCCAAGCATACCTACACACAAAGTTAAGCAACAACTTTTGGTACCCAAACTTTCTTGGGTCCAATTGGATTAGTAACATGCTTAATCACCCAAATGGAATTTATTCCTAATTTTTCATTTTTTTTAACATAACAATTTTTCTTTATATGGCCATGTTGATGACAATAATTACAAATAATTTTCTTATTGCCATAAAAAGAAGATTTAGATTTAACAAAGTACAAATCATTTTTTCTAAAGGTGATAAAATTTTTGTTCAAAAACATATTACTAGTTCTTTTCTTTTAAAAACATTTTCTGTCTTCGTTTTCTCTTAATAACATCAAGATGTGTCTAATTTATTCTTCAATGAACTTGTTCTTCCAAAATAATTTTTTGACAAATAAATTTTGTTTAAGAACAAAAATGGATTGTCAAAAAATTATTTGAATCTAACAAGTTTTGAGTTGGCACTCAATAAAGTATTAACTTTAATTTTTAACTATTTGTTCTTAGCATACGATTCTTTCAAACATCTATGCATTTTAAAAATAAATGATTCAACATCATCATCATCATTATTACATGAATCATTACAAGAATCACAGCTAGAGGGTACCTCATTATTGCCAAGTGCCATAAAAGCCATTTGAGCCTCCTCACATTCTTCTTCAACCTACACATCTAGAATTGCATTAGAGTTTTAATACAAGAAGCACCCTCCTAGTTGTTGAAGTGAGGCTTCCTTGAGTCTTTTCTCCTTTTTGATGAAGCTTTAAATGCCATGCTTCTTTTTCCCTTTGCCTCCTCTACATATACACCAGTTGTATTTCAACTTTAATGCAAATGAGCTTATAGAATTGATTCTATGAATCAATAGGCATAGTATTTAAATTTTTCGACTCTTCTATGGCAATGGATTTAGATTCCCATTCCTTAGGTAAAGCATTCAAAATTTTTCTATTCTTTTCACCCAAGGAATATTCTTTACCCAAACCTTCCAAATCCTTTACCATATCATTGAACCTACAATACATCTTGTCAATGTTCTCATGAGGTTCCATTTTGAAGGATTCATATTTAGCCACAAGAAATGACTTCTTTTGCTCTCTAATATCTTCACTTCCTTCATGGATTTCCTTCAATTTGTCCCATATCTCCTTGGCCGATATGCACCCTTTTACTTTAGAAAACTCATCTGCATCCAAAGCATTATACAAAATATTAATGGCTTTGAGGCAGCATTTAAAGATAAATTTATTTTATCTTGTGCATTTAACTCATATCTAGTTTTAGGCCTTAATCTATGAGTATTTTTATCAAAAATATTAGCTTCTAAAGGACCTTCACAAATAATATACCATAAATCAATATCATTAGATTGAACAAAATTTTCATTCTATCCCTCCAAAAAAATTAATGCCATTAAACATGGGAGGTCTAGTTTGTATTTTCATTAAGTCCTCTAAAAATAAAGCATTATTGGTTGCCATAATGATTTTTACTCAAAAGCGGTTAAGCTCAATATATGAGACCAAGCTCTGATACCAATTGTTGGCCCCAAAAGCAACCTAAGAGGGGGGGTGAATTAGGTTGTCTCAAAAAACAAACCTTTTGAGGTGCTTAATGAAAATACAAACTTTGTGCAACAAATGAATTCTTAAGCACAAATGATCAAAGATAAATATTTAGCAATCAAAGCTTAAAGAACAAATAAAAGATTGAGATAAAGAATATTAAACCAAACTCCCAGCACTAGCTTCTCAAGCTTAGAGTACATCCACTAGTAGTGCCTCTTCAAAGAAGGTGAGGCAATAACCTTCTTGTACACAAAGTAGGCTCACCGTTGCACCAACTAAGTTCCTCTAGTTGAGCCAAAAGGTTTTACACTACAACCTCACTTTTGTACACTTGTTATCCCTCCACTCTTACACTTGAAGATCACTCACTAGTCTACTCTTGCTCACACTAATTCCCACTAGTTGAGTCAAGAGAACTATACTACTCAAACCAATACAACCCACAATATTTTAGCCTATTTCTCCCCAAATAGCTCTTACAAGTGTTTGTATTGAATGTAGTAGTTCCTTACAAAATTTGGAAGTCCTTGGGCTATTTATAGATGAAAGATGTTCTAAGAAATTTGAGCTCTAACGGTCAAAAAACTAGTTGTTAAAACTGTATTTAATATCCGTTAACTTTGGTAAAAGGGTGCTCAAGGCATATGAGCTAAGATTGTATGGTTGTTTTTCTTGATTGTGTTTGGATGATCATTTTCATCCGATCCTTCCTGATTTTCTGCACACTTGTTTGCAAACCATTAGTATGATTTGGTCATCATCAAAACATGATTAACATAATTGGGGTTCAACAATTAAACCTTAAGAATGTTGGAACAAAAAATTGAGAAAATGACTTTAAGACACGTTACAAATGTCGTTGTCCTTAAAATTTAATTCCCCATACTATTAGTGTGCAAAAGAGTTCTACAAATTAACCTGTAGAATATAATAAAGTCGTTGTTTGATTTGCATTTTGCACTAACAGTATGGTATACCAGAACTAGAACTTTCAAAGTTATCTAGATAATTTGTCAGAGAGTTTAGTGGAGGATGAGAGTTTTTATGAGAAAAATTAGACAAGGGAATGAAAAGTAGAGAACTCATATCTGATCATAAAGACTATCACATGAAGAGTTACAATTCTTCAAGAAGAAAATACAACTCTTCAGGAAATCAACTAACTTATGAAGAGTTTTTACTATTTAAAAAAATTATTCTAAAAAAAATACGTAAAACAAAACTCCTAATTATTTTGAAATTCTCCAACATTAGTTTAGATATTAATCAATCAGAATAATTTAACTTGTGAATAATAATTAACACAAATTGACAATTCAAAAACATAACTAATTCTTACTTTATTTAGCTTAGTTGAGGTAACATGAAAGTTGATGATCCCATTGTAGGCTTGTATTGATTATTAGATTTGGATAATTTGTGGTCATGACTGACATGATTGCCTAAATAGTTCAATAAAAATTCCATAGAGTGAATATTCAATTTATCTCAATTGAAATTATGTTAGAGATGAATCTACCCCTAAATCAGTTAGATTGATAGAATTCAATTGTGTGAAGAATTAGAATTGGGTTGATATGTTGAAATTAAATTTCCATTTAGTTCAATTGATCTGATTGATTGGTCATTTGAGTAAATTTTGAAAAAATTGCTAACGTAGTACCTAAACTATTTTCTAAACTAATTGAACTACTCTCTGCAAGTTTAGTTCTATTTAATTTTTATTTATTTAAATTTAATTGTAATAGTTATTTAATATATTTAAAAATACAGAAGTACTTTTTTGGGATTGTCTAAATAGAAATTATCCAAAAGTTTCGGTACTTATCTACACAGTTTTTGTAGGATCTCCAATTATCCTACTACCTTGATAACGTTTACACACATGAATCAATGAAAAATCGTGACTAGGATAATTTAATTTTTTTCCTCCGTCATTCTTCCAATTCAATTATGTTAAACTGGAAGTTGTATTAAAATATTTGTTTTTCTCCTTAATAATTTAAATGTATTTTGCTTGCTTTGTGTACTACTTTTCATATTTATGTGAATCTAAATATGCAAATAGTCTTAGATGACTAGGAATGAAAAAAAATAAATAAAAACATGTTTTTTCTAGGTAAATTGTAGTAATTTTATTTATGATCAGAAAGGAATTTACAGAAAACTAGGAGAATTCGCTTGTTCTTCTTGTGGTCGACATGGAAGTTTACAACAAAATTTTAGTTCGCTTTTTTAAATTATTATTGATTTTATTGAATAGTGACTCAATTTTTTATGTAAACACATGTAGCTAATGTTCTAACCTTTTTAATATTTGTAAGCTACTTGCAAAACAACTCGCCAAACTAATGTGCAATTGTGAACTTTCCGGCTACCGCGTGACAGTATTAAAACTTGCACCCACCCTAGACGGTAATCTAGGAGTATCTATGGGCGCTGTCACTCAGCACCGATTAACATTATTGAAGCAAAACACATGCACATGCCAAATCTAGTCTTTGCCAACTAGGAATTCTACCAGCGGAAAAATTTAATCCATTTTGTGGGAGTAAAGTCATCCTCCATTGGTGGATCTTACTTTACTTCACACTTCTTAACTTGCATCTGATTCTCACCTTACATCTTATAGATTTATATTATTTTTTAGACATTTGACACTTAAACTCTCAAATTTATTTTATTTCAGTCTAATTTTTAATACGCTACCAAAGTTAACGGATATTAAATAAGTACACATCACGTGTTTATTTAAGAGCGTATTGTACCAATGAAAGTAATCATGACTAAATTCACTTTGCACTCCTAACTTATAATCAATTCTCACTTTGCACTCCTTAATTATGAATTTTGGACATATTTTACCCTTAACTCTTATGCTCGTCCCATTTTGGTCTAATTTTCAGTAATGTTAAAAAATTTGACGAATGTTTTAATTTAGGTATGTATTGTGCAAGATGTAGCATTCGTTAAATTTGGCGACGATGTTAAAAAAAAATTGGATTGAAATGAATAAATTTAAAAATTTAAGATGCAATACATTCAGAAAATAAGTATAAAGTATAAAGTCAAAATTATATACAAGTTAGAGGTGCAAACCAAAACAAACCCTCAATTGGTGAGGTAAGCCTTTTGCGCCGTCAATTGTTGAGTTAGGCCGGTGGAATCACTTTTGATATAATGATTCATTTCTATATAGATATAGAAAAGTGAAGACGCGAAGACAATTTTTATAAAAACTTCGCCTGCAAAGCATCAAATTTTCTTAAGTGCTACTGATGGACTCAGGACGATGTGGAAACTCTTTTGACTGTGATGATAATAATCAACCATCGTCATTTAACTCAGGTGGCAACCAGCAGCAGCATCCCATCGAGAACAGCAACGGCCACCAAGATCATCCCCCCATCTCTCGTAAAATTATTATTAGAATGACTCTGTTATTCACTGCTGTTGCTGTGGCATGCTTTGTTCTTTATAATTCTGACTACCGTAATCATTCATAATACTTGTTAATCACTTGGAGAAATCCATTGTCGAGCACGTCTGAAGGAACTACAAAAACAAACCAAATTTCTTTGCCTCCTGATACCAAAAATTTTTCTAATTCACCGGATGAATTGTTGCAAGGAAATAACAAGAGTAGTATGCTAAATTTATCTTCTCCAACAAACAGTGAAGAAGAAACCCTACCATCACTGGTAAGTGATTCATTCGTACTATTACAAAGCTTTTACAATGTGTAGTATGCCAACCAAATTATGATAAATTTTATAGTTTATAGTCAAGATTCAATCAGATTATCTAACATAGTGTCTTGCTATATTTAGTTGCAACTTTATTTAGATAGTTTGGTTCAATTTGATCACATGATCTCCTTACATACGGTAGATATATGTTATCCGTTCCAGTTCTTATATCTCATTATTTGTGACAACTTTCTATCATATATTTTATATATTTATCACATGTACTATAGTTTTATAAGTATTAATAATTTAGAGTACATGAGCATGCATACAGAACGTGAGAAAGAAGATTGATTCAAGCCAAGGAACACCTATGTTATGGCCTTATAAATATTATTATGTAAGAATACACGTACTATACATATAGGATAGATTAATAATAAGAGAATAAGACAGAAGATACTTCGACTATTCCCAAAAAAAAAAAAAAAGGAATTTCTGTTTTTGTCTGTGCAACCATACAGTAGCGTGTGTACATACTTTCTTCTCTTAATAACTTTAACATTCATACACATCCACATAGAAATTCTACTTTTGTTTAGCTTAACCACATTCAATTTTGTGTGTACAAAATATACACACACGCAATAATTTGGTTACAAATTTACCTTTAAAAATGTGGTTAGAATTAAGATGTAAGACTGAAAATTTAGTGAGAAACTGTCGGCAATTGGTGGCTTCTGATTGCTGTTGGCTATTAGAGGGATGAAAGAATGAGCAAAAATAATGGAAACACAGGTCTTGTTCATTCGGAGGGGAAGAATAAAAGAAAAGTTTGACTTTCTTCAATTTGCTTTCATACTTTATAGTAAACCCTTTTCCAAGGGTAAATATATATCTTAATGATTAATTCATTAAAAAATTTTGCGTTTATTTAAATGGTCGTTAAATCTAACAGAAAAATTAATAAGTTTACTTTAATTCAAACCAGGAGGTGGTAATATATATTTTTCAATATAAGAGTAGCAATATGCATGTTACATGAACATAGTAATATGTGGGTCAATATGTATGGTACGTAAACATAGTTCTTTAATTTTAACTTATATACATTAGGATAGGATATATATTTTTTTTTCTTATTCAGAATACGGATACAAATATACACATGCAATATAATACGTTTGTATAGTCTATCACGCCTAATTGAACTTTATTTCAGCTTAAATTAACGTATTTACAATGCAATTATAATTAGCTGCCATTTAGACAACAATAATTCTTCCATAACATAAGAACATATTATTTGGATTTCGATACTGTACGTTAGTGGTACGACACCTTTCATAATTCATTTGGTGGCTTCTTTTGGTTGCAAATGTAAAAAAATTTGGCACTATTTGTTTTCGATTCTTCTCTTTTTTTAATTCTAATTATTTTGAGAACAGTCATGAAAATTATAATTCTGAACTCAATTAGTAAGAGAAACTAATTTGTTGGCTCATATTAGAGGGGTATTTTTTTTTTTTTTTCTAAAGAACATTATTACTTTCCCATGTAGAACAAGACTACTCAAATGAGATACCATTGTTGTGTAATTTCCATATCCTATATGTCTTGGTTAAAATTTAACCGTGGTGCTTCAAAATTTTCCGATCAAATAAAATTTTAAGGATAATCAATCATTGGACTAATCAATTTTTGGAAAAAATATATTTTTGGTCCCTCTTGTTTGGGGTATTTAATAAACTAGTCCCCAAAGTTTTGAACAAAACAAATTTAGTTTTCAATGTTCAGGAATTTGAACAAAATTAGGACAATTGACGGAAAATTAAAATACTTTTAATAGAAAACAGCCACATGCATGTCACATGGCTGTTAGGTTTAAAATAAAATTAACAAAAAAAATTAAATGTTAAAAGAATTGTACAAAATTGGTCCCCAAAGTTTGTCATAAATGCAAAATTAGTCCTCAAAGACAAAAAAATAATAAAATTTTCTAAAAGTTTCCATGTCAAAGTAGCACGTGCCATCGGGAATTTGAGGAGAGAGAAAAATATTTTTTAATGTTAAAAATAATCTCAACTACATAATAATTAATTAGAAACTTGAGATTAAAAATTTGACTAATTATTCTCACATCACCAATTAGGACTAATTTTATTGAATTATTAATTAGGCTTGAAATGGAAAATTTTAAAATAGATAATATTTCAATTTTTAAATGATAAAATACAGGTGTTAAAAAATTAATAGTATATATATAACGTAAAATATTATTACTTGAAATTAAATTCACGTAGTATTATAGTGATATTATAAAAATATCTTGCATTATTAGGGAACTTGTTAAACATGTCAATAGTATCTAACTTTTGCTAGATATTATAATTTACAAAGTGAACCACATTCAATTATCAAATGATAAACTAATATCAACCGTAAAGATATTAAATCATCATGTTTCTAGGTTGAAATAGAATTTTAGACAATGGACTATTTTCTTGGATCCAAAATTATTATACATATGATTAAATTGTGTTACCACTTTATATATAAATATTTCCTCTATTAGGGTAAAAGGAAATATTTATAAGGAGTCAGAAAAAACTTGTGATATGACACTTGATAATGTTAATTTCCTAGAATTTGTATCTCCAAAGTTGGCTAATTGGCTCCGTGTTTAATTAACATTAATGTTACAATTCTTGTAATAAAATAATGATAATAATACTAAGGACAAGTTTGTATCATATAATATTGTGAAAATTCAATTAAAATTCAATTTTAAGGATAAAATTTTATAGTAGATGTATAAAATTAGTTTACTAAGAAAATTGTATTTTATCATCATCAAGGAGTTCTAGCATTATCTATTTTCAACATTTTATTTCAAATCTAATCATTCAGTACAACTAGGCCTTAAGTCCTGTTTTGCGCAAAATTCTTGGATGTGATCATTATTTAGTTGAGATTATTTTTAGTAATCACAAATCTTTTCCTCTCTCCTCAAATCTCTGATGACAAGGTTTGTTTTGACATTGAAAGTTTTAAAATTTTTGTGTTAAAAAAAAATTTATTAGATTTTTTGTCTTTGGAGGCCAATTCTGCATTTTTGACAAAGTCTGGAGGTCAATTTTGCACAATTCTTTTAGTATTTATATTTTCTAATATTATTTTAAAAATTAACGGCCATGTGACACACATGCCGCCATTTTTTGTTAAAAATTTTAATTTTCCGTTAATTTCCCTAAATTTGTTCAAATTCCGATACTTTGAGGACTAAATTTGTTTTGTCTGAAACTTTGGGGACTAATTTAGTAAATACTCCAAACAAGAGGGACCAAAAATGCATTTATTCCCTCAATTTTTTTATATTTTAGCAAAATTTAAACCAGGCAGGGTCTTGGATTTACAAAATTGACAAGATTTTACAATTGTAATTATAATTTTTATCACAATTCAAATTTATATGGACCATTCAAATAATAGATATGCATTGAATGATTGCACACAAAATTGACTTTTGTTACGTTAATGGATTTTTGAAGATGCAAATTAAAGGTACTATTTGTGTGCATTTTTAGTTAATCAGATGAATTCTATAACTACATATTTAATAGAGACAGTGATTTAAATGGAGCCAAATCTATTGAGCTTGACTACAGATATAAGTCATTACCTTGGTTTCAATGTGATTTAATTCAGGAAATAATATACTTACTCCTCTTTTGTCCACATCCTTTCCACCTCAACTTTCATATTCAAAATTACCAAAATATCCATAGAATCATTTTCGACAAGAACATTACCCCTTTCAGTATCTCTTGTTTTTTAACTAAACGAAATAATTCTAAAATTATTTTTCCAAACACATGAAAAGGCAATTTTTTTTTTTTTTTTTTTTTTTGAGGGCAATATGTTATCTTCCTCAAAAAGTCTACAGGTATTTGGCAATTTTGTGTGAGAGCTAAGAAGTGAATGTGCAATTGTATACACAATAGGAAGATTGTGAAACCATCCACATTAGGAAGATTGTGAAACCATCCTGTTTAAGATTTAATTAAAAAAAAAACAAAACAAAATTGGTCCCTCTAAAACTGTTAAGACCAATAATGTTTAACTTCTCTTCTTTCGACCAAGTTTTATTAATGCACTTAGACTTTTGTTTGTGCTGGTGAGGGTGCGAAGGAAGAAATGGAATTCGTTTTCTTATTATTGTTTTTTTCCATTTTGATAAAATAAAATGAAATTGTGTCAATCAACCAAATCATCCAAATAAAGTTGCTGCACTGTACATAATTAGGTGATACATCAATCTAGAAACTTTTATCTACAAAGTTCTTTGCCAATAGGATTGTTTCAGTCTTTCCACCAGTTTTTAAATTATTTTTCTTTTTCTTTGTGTTCGTTCTTCTGTTTCCTTTTTTTTTTTTCCCCTTTCTAACGTACCGATTAACTAGATCAATAAAAGGTTTTCCTAATGAATTTTACTTAAATGTTCATTTGATAAATGTTTGTTAAAACATCAAAATGTTTGAGTTTTTAACGGCACAGATCTTCTGTGCACTCCCTATCACACCATTTAATGAACTGTCAAGATTCTGTGGATAAATTTTAGTAAAGTAATCTTGATAATTCATTAAGTGGTGTGATAGGGAGTGATATAGAATGTGGACAGAAAATCTCTAACCGTTTTTAACGGTGTTCCAAGAGTACTTGTTAATACACATTATTTATCATCTTAGCACACATAACATGTGTCAACACTTACCTGATTTAGTTTCACATTTTGTTAAGAAGTAACATGTGGCACCAATTATGAGAGTCCGAATCATTAATTATACAAAAATACAAGTATGTTATCTTCTCATCTTTGTCATAAGTACAGGTTATGAGGTAAAACGTTTCTCTATAAATTATTAGTCATTGGTTTTAGTCACTAAGAGGTAAGAAGAGAGGGTTTTTTTTCGGAAAAAAAAAAAAAAAAAAGGTTATCTTCTCTTGTTCTACGGGTATTAAATTAATTATAGTTAGCATTCCATTTTCTTAAATAATTTGAATCTTGTTATCTTTTATTAGGTTAATCAAGAAAATGAAGAAAGAAAGTTGGAGAAAGTGTTAAACAAAGCAGCCATGGCAATCAAAACTGTTATAATAGCAGCACTAAATGCAGCATGGATTGCTCCAAATTCAATATTTGATCTTTTTCTCGAGAGCTTTAAAATTGGAAATGGAACCCAAAAGCTCTTAAATCATGTGGTAGTTATGGCTTTGGATCAGAAGGCATACTCCCGTTGCTTGGAGTTGCACTCACATTGTTATGCACTTAACACTGAAGGGGTAGATTTTTCTGGAGCGGCCAATTTTATGACCCCGGATTATTTGAAGATTCTATACATGGAGAAAGATTGAACTTGTACAGACAATTCTACATATGGGATATAACTGCATTTTCACGGTACTCTCTTACACCTTAAATTTTGACAGAATCTTCTTAGCTTAATAAGCCTTTTGCAAAAATCTAGAAATCATTGAATACATACGAATAAACATGTAACATCCATTGTCTAGTGATGCAATATAAAGCTAAACAACCAACCGCTAAAGATCTTTTGTCTTATATCCTGTATCACTTGTCACACTACTTAATCAATAATCAAATTGCTCAACTAAAATTATTCTACAGAATCTTGACAGTTCATTTTATGGCATGACAGAGAGTAACATATAACGTGAGACAGAAATCCTGTGCCACAACCAACTCCCTCTAACAAAAAACTTCAACTAACTTTGTTGAGCAGACTTTTACTAATTAACTAACAAGCCAATTATTCGACAAACCAAATTCCAACAAATCAAAAAACTCTTTCCCAATACCAAAATTCGACCACACCTGGACTTTTTCTAATAGATCTTCCTTAATCCATGCATGCCTTCACCTTCATCAACTCAATTGGTTCCATGCTTCCATTTCAGTCACAACTTCTTCACTTTGATAATCACACCTTTAGGCCCCGCATCAAAATATTTTGACAATTAAAGAATGCCCTGTGGAAGACTTGAGATAGTTTCTTAGTTCGATTGTTGAAATTCGTCAACTAATTAAATTTTTTCATATTATCCAATACGAAGGTCTAAAGTATATATAATAAACATAAAACTTATCCTTATAGATAAATAACATAAAAAAAATAGAAAAGTTTTTATTGTTCGGTTAAAAAATTTTGACATCCTTTGAGACTTGTGTAATACAAACTTTTAAAATTAAATTATATTATACTGTATAAACTTTTAAAATTCAACGAAATTATTATTTGGGACTACAGAAGGTAACATTACAGTGTAAATTTAATCTTTACAGAAGGTAACATTACAGTGTAAATTTAATCTTACTCTGCCTACAATCTTCCATTCATGACATACACATGTAATAATGTATTTGTTGATGCTCTAAATTAATACTTGATCTAATCATGAATGATTGTTCTAGAAGTGCTACGTGGCAACTTCATTAAGAAATTTATGTAATTTTGGTTCAGTTTAGCTAGCAAGGCAATGGCCTTGATGCCTCTCAAATATGTCTATGAGTAGGGGGTTCATGAATTCTCAAAGTTCCACACAATTCTCCCATAATCCAATTTTCTTATTCTCTCACTCTCCTCAGCTTTTCTTCTCTCTACCAACCCCTACTTTTTATCATTTGGCGCCGTTTGCAGAAATCGCAAATTCTCAACTTTTTTCAATCAATTACAGTAAACTCAACCTTCAGTTCCGTTTTCAAAGGAAATGAAGAACCAAGGTGCAAGACGTGCGGCAAGCAAGGAGGCTGGGACAAGTAATCCACATTTTCTATTTCAAAATGACAAAGTGGAGCACTTCGGAACATCTAATAAGGCGCAACAAAAGCAGAACGATGTCCTGAAGTATTCCTATTTCTGATCTTATACAAGTCTTAGATGTGTCATCGTGGAGCAGTGTGAAAGAACACACCATCTAATCAATCAAATCGAGCAGCCACACACCAAGCCGAGTAGCAACAAGTTCCTTGCCGTCATCTTGGCATACAGCCTTAAAATGCCGTAACTTCAAACGACCTGAGATACAAAATCATAAGTCTCACTCAAATGACCGATCCAAGAAATCTTAGACACCTACTAGCAGACCTACAAGAATACATGTGCATGAAAGAATCGGCTTACAATCTTCTAAAAGTTCCAATCACAAGGGCCCTCCCCAATTATTCTAAAATAGCTAAAGGATTAGTCTTGAAAACAAAATACAAGAAATTTTGAAGAAAAACAACTTGATGGCCCATATTTTCGCTCCAACTAAGATAGACAGAGATCTGTTCACAATCTCAATAAAAATGGAATCTCTGATGCAGTAGTTCAAGTTGCCTGACCTGGACAGGTACAAAGGTGATTCTGATCTCATCGGATCACTTTTCACATGTGGTGGTTGTGACTAGCCTCTACAGCTACAGTGACGCCATCTAGTGTAAGTTGTTCGCCACAACACTCTGAGGCCCCAGCATGGAAATGGTTCCAAGAGCTACCTTTCAATTGCCACTTTCTATGACTTGGCAAAGTCCTTCTTCGGGCATTTCCAGAGTAAATCCGTGATACAGAAGGATACTTCGCATCTCATGAATATCAGGGCAGAAGTCAGACAAGCCTCTGAATAACTTTGTTGAACTCTTCAATGATGAAGCGATCCAAATAAAAAAATATTGATGAGAAAATTTTAATAGCTTCCTTCTGTAGTGGCATCCGACCTGGGACCTTCAATGTTGAATTGGCTGAAAGGATGCCCAATGCTTATTCTGAGCTTCTGGAAAGAGTTTTGAAATTCATACGAGGTGAGGAGTCCAATAGAACTAAAAGAGAAATGTATGAATCCCAAAAGGATAAGAATTCAAGTTTTTCGATCTCCTCATATTCTAAGTAAGCCAAAAATTGTGGATAAACTGAATTATCCCAATAGAATACCATTGGCGAACCGAGTAGTCTATCCTAATAATAATGTTATCGACTGACCTCCAAGGACAAAAATCCTACCAGATTCAGATTTTACACCTCTTAATACTTCAAAGAGGGAAATATTATTTCAGGTACAGCACCTCAAAATTTTTGAACCTCCTCCCCCAATGGTGGCCGAACCTAATCAGAGGGATAAATCAAAGTATTGCACGTTCCATGGCTAACATGGCCATGACACAGACGCATGCAATCATTTGAAGATTGGGATAGAAAAAGCAATTTATGAGGGTCACCACCAGTAGTTCATCAGCCGAACTGCTGCCAAATTTCAAAGAAATTTTAATAATAGAGCTAATCATGTGCAACCTTGGCAATATCCTCCTTACTAGCCGAATCAAAATAATTAGAATAGAAATAATAATCAAACTCAAGAAGAGCATATTCCTGTGACAAGGGTGATAAATACCATAGATGGAGGGTCGATAACTAACAGGGGAATCTAGCAATATGAGAAAAATATGCGAGGTATGTGCCCACAAGAGAAGATCTAGAAAATGTGCTAAAAGAGACATGAGCCTCGGGTACACCTTGGCAAATCCTGTGTGTTAACCGAATGCCATATAACGATCCTAGGTAATTCATGTACAAGTGGCAGGCTACGAAATGCATAGAGGATTCATTGATGTTAGAAGTTCAATGGATATTATTCTCTGGGATGCTTGGAAGAAAAAGCATATTGACACATCTTTGATTGAGCCTTTTAAGACTCCTCTGGTCGGATTTATTGGAGACTCAGTCATGCCAGAGGGGAAAATTATGTTGCCTTTGACCCTCGACCTGAAGCATAGAGTTGAGATGGCTAACTTCACTATCGTAAAAAAAGATAGTTCCTATAATATGATCTTGGAACGGCCCACACAATATACATACAGGATCCTTCCCTCTGTTTTCCATATTAGGATAAAATTTATGTTGAGGGATGAGTCAAAGGACAGCTGATTGAGAATCAGCAAGAGGCACGAGCCTGATATATGATGTCCTTGTGATCCCAGTCACAGACCATGTCTATGGCCGATAAACCTTTCCTCTAAACATTCGATTCCCCATCCACCTCGGGCGTGCTTGAAGAAGTATCATCCGACCCAAAAAGAAAAGGGAAGAACACAAAATATTCAGCAAGTTTACAGGAGATCCCAAAATTGCCTGAGCCAAAAGGATAAGGCAAGGCCAAAATTGAGCCAGAAGATGAGGTTCCCATTGAAGAAATCCCCCTGGACCCGAACTTTCCAAACAACAAGATAAAAATTTGTGCTATTCTTCTAGTAGAGTTCAAGGTTCTCCTTTTCAGACTTCTCTGTGAATACAATGATGTATTTGCCTGGACACTAGAAGATATACCTGGTATTCCCCGAGAGGTCATTGAACATAAGCATGGAGTAGACCCAGCACACAAGCTAGTAAACAGAAGAAATGCCTTTTTGGACCATAATAGAGCCTGGCTATTGAAGTCGAGGTGGTGAATAAACTCTTAGCTACAAAACTTATTAGAGATGTGCTGTATCTAACCTGGCTTTGTAATCCTATTCTTGTAACAAAGCAAGACTCTTTATGGCGCATGTGTCAAGATTTTATTGATCTTGATAAAGTCTATCCAAAGGACAGTTACCATTTGCCTCGGAAGAGATATAGTAGTTGACTCCTTTATAGGGTTTTATCTTTTACATTTTTTAGATGCTATTCAAAGAATATCACCAAATATTTATGGCAAAGAAAAATGAGGAGAAAACTACTTTCATCACCGACTAGAGCAGATATTGTTATGTTGCGATGCCTTTTGGATTTTAAATATAGGAGCTATATATCAGAGGTTCGTAAATAAAGTGTTCAAATCGCAAATAGGTTGCAACATAGAGGTCTACATAGATGATGTGGTAGTTAAAAATAGAACCGTTGAAGAAATGCTAAATGATCTGAGAGAAACCTTTGAAACATTAAAGTCAATTTGAATGAGGCTTAATCCCAAGGTTTCTAAAATGCACATTTGGGGTCCCCTCTAGAAAGTTTCTGGAGTTCATAGTCTTTCATCAAAGAATTGAGGCCAACCTAGAAAAGGTTCAAGCTATAATTGACATGAAATCTCCCACCTCAGTGAAGGAAGTTCAGAGGCTGACCAGAAGAATAACGGCTCTAAATTGATTCTTATTAAAATCAGCTGAAAGAAGATTACCATTTTATCAACTAGTAAAAAAGATAGAAAATTTTCAGAGAACAAAAAAAGATCAAAAGGCCTTTGAAGAGTTTAAGGAAATTTGAGCAACCTCTCGAGGCACGCTTCTTCACAAAAATGAGAGCTTCTGTATCTATATATTTCAATTAGATTTGGCGGTCAATTTGATTCTCATAAAAAAGGATAAGCACAGCAATCAATGCCAAATATATTTTGTAAGTAAGGTACTTCAAGACTAGAAAGGTATTATACTCTTATAGAAAAAGTTTCTTTCTCCTTGGTAATCTCAGCTTGGAAGTTAAGATCGTATGGTTCCATGGCTATAAAATAATTGTCTTAACAAACTTTCCCTTGAAAAATATATTGAGTAAACCTGACACCTTGGAAAGAATGTTGAAGTGGTCTGTCGAGCTGTTTGAATTTGATATTGAGTTTAAGTCTCGAACAGCCATTAAAATACAAGTTCTAGCTGACTTTATTACTAAAACCGTGGATCAGAAAATATAGAATTGATAATGTCAGTGGATCAATCCAAGAAGCACATTTTAAAAGAAGAACTTATTTGGTAACTGCATGTTGATGGAGCTTCGTGCGAATCCGGAGCCAATGCAGGTATCATAATTAGGTCTCCAGAAGGAGATTATCTTATTTATGTGTTGAGGTTTGGATTTCCAGCAACAGATAATGAGGCTAAATATGAGGCACTCATATATGGGATAAAATTGGTCCACAAAATAGGGGCTCAGATTATAATGATATACAATGATTCATAGTTTGTTGTAAATAAGAAAGTTAGGAAACTATGAAGCTTGAGTGTAATTTTTAAAGAAATATTTGAGTGAAGTGAAGAGCTGGATATTAAAGTTCAAAAAAATAGGCCTCTTCAAAATTCCTGGAACAAAAAATACACAAGCAGACGTGCTATCAAAGTTAGCCTAGGCAATATACTCATAACTGACTAAGGAAATCTTGGTAGAAGTGCAAAATTCAAGGTCCATCGATCCTGCTGACATAATTATGGACATCTATTTGAACCTCGATTGGATGGAGCCTATAATGAATTACTTAAATAGCAATGTACTCCCAGAAGACCTGGCCAAAGCTAGAAAGCTTAAATATAGGGCCGTGAAGTACGCATTAATTGATGGAATTCTTTACAGGAAGGCATACTTATGTCTACTACTAAGGTGCCTCAGTCCCATCGAAGCTAATTATATACTAAGAGAAGTTCATGAAGGTATATGTGGAAACCATATAGGGTCGAGGAGCTTAACCCGTAAAGTATTACTTGTAGGTATTACTGGCTTTTTACATTCAGATGCAGATATTCTGACTCAGTTTGGAGGTGCCACCAATGCCAAATACATGCACCTGTTCCCCGAAGACCAGGCTCAGATATAGTCCCAATTCAGAGCCCATTCCCATTTGCCCAATGGGGAATAGACCTCCTAGGACAGCTACCAAAAGAGGCAGGTAAAGTGGAATTTTTGGTGGTAGCAATTGATTATTTCACCAAATAGATCGAAGCCAAACCTCTAGCCTCTATTATCAATAGAGAAGTTCTTCTAGAAAAATATTGTTTGTCGGTTAGGAATTTCTTTTATTCTAATCTCAGTATAAAATAGCATTTCATGTTGGTGGCACATCCTCAAGTAAATAGGCAAATAGATGTTTGTAATAGAACCGTTCTTATGGGCTCAAAACTCAACCAGGTCATGCTAAAGGTGCATGGGTTGATGAGCTACCTAGTGTCCTATAGGCATATAGAACTACTCCATGAATAGCTAATTGACACATACCTTTTAGCCTAGTCTATGGTTCCGAGCCCTCTGTTATTCCTACTGAGATTAGGCTGCCATCATCTTGGGTAGCCTTATGCAATTTGAAGCAAAATGAGGATGCTTTGAGAACTAATTTGGATTTGTTGGAAGAAAATAGGCTGGATCCGTCCATTCAGGAAGCCAAATACGAACAAGTCATGACTCGGCATTATAATTCAAAGGTTAAACATAGATACTTGAGACTTAGGGATTTGGTTCTTCAAAAAAATAAGGCAAGCCGAGTCGAAGGAACGAAGAAGTTGGATCCAAATGGGGAAGGCTCTTATCGTGTGATTGAGGCTCATAGATCGAGCTATTACAAACTTCTGGATATCAAAGGAGATCCATTCCCAAAATGTGGAATAATGTAAATTTGAAGAAGTATTATCAAGGGATATAATTGACTTCCTTTCTATGAAATGAAATATTTCTTATAAAAATGTATCGAATATTATCAGAAAACTGAGACCTAGTGGTCCCTCTCAAATACATAAGCCGCTCGACCCGCCGAAGTGTAAAAGAGGTTTGTATTAGGCTAAAAATGAAAACAAAAAGCAAACTGAAAGAAAAAAACATGAGTGATAGAAGGGCTGAGACCTAGTAGTCTCCCTAAAAAACATAAGTCGCTCTAACCCACCGATGTGCTAAAGAGGTTCGGATCAGGCTCAAAATGAAGAGAAAAAGCAAAATAAAAATAAAAAATGAGTGATAAGAGGGCTGAGACCTAGTGGTCCCCCTTCAAAAACATAAGCCGCTCTTACCCGCTGATATGCTAAAGAGGTTCAAAGGGGGTCAAAATGAAGAGAAAAAGCAAAATGAAGGAAAAAATCATGAATGTTAGGAGGGCTAAAACCTAGCGGTCCCTCCTCATAAAAGCAAACTGTACCGATCTACCGATGTGCTAAAGAGGTATGGATCGGGATCAAAAGACAGAATAGGAAAATAAAGTTTTTTTCTTTTTGACTGTGAGAGCATAAAAGTTCAAGCAAATTTTGGGTATGAGAACATAGGTTTAAGTGATTGTGTCCCTTAACATCTTACTTGAAATTTGCCCAAGTAGTATTGAGAATTGGGGTATAGTTATACACGTTTAAGTATTAGATGTTAAGTTTTGGTTACTTCATGTGCTTGGTACCTAGTGTTTCTGACATAAATTTGGGACGCAATAACAATGGAATAAAGGGAAAAGAGTAGAAGGCATTGGAGTGAAAAAACTTAAATTTTATCGATAACGAAGTCCTAAGCATTATGTATTTATACATTTGAAAGCCCGATAGAAGAAGTGGAAGCTGGTTCGATTAGCTCAGATGTAGGTTTAGAAAGAGCCAGTTTGGGCTCAACTTTATCTAAGCTTGCAGCTTCAGGAGTCCCAGGGATTGGCACTTGGGCCTTGAACTTTGCCTCAAAATTTCTGATCACCTCGTCATTGATTAAGGTGTCATATGGAAGGTCCTTGTACAAATCCGGGTATTTCACCAAATGATCAGATGCCATAATAAACCCCATGGTGAAAACCTTCGAGGTAAACTCCTTTAACATTGTGTCTGGCTCTTCCAAAATGACAAATGTGTTTTTACCTCGGATTTAAAGCTCCTTCTCCTGAGAATTAAATGTGGCCCCGACAACCTGAGCTTTTTCTTGGAGATGGAGGATCTTATTATCTTGGTCGGCGATCTTCTAGATGTGTATAAGACGTCGACGTGAACCAAATTTTTCTCCATAGATTAGTTGAACGAAAAGCTTCGTCAACTTAAGATTGATTTTCACAGCTTCACACATCTTCCACACATCTCTGTCTATTTAAGACAGGGGCTATTGTATAAGAACAACTTCTTTTAGATCAGCTAGTGTCTCGACCCTTGCATAAGCCATCTCTTGCTTTATGGAATTTATTGTCGAGTTATAGGTGGCCTCCCTTTCTGCAACTGCGGGCAAAATGGTGATGGCCTACAAAACAATAACAGTAAGACTTAAGTCTTGAAAATAAGTAATGGTTGAAATATTTTGAAAAAGAAGAGGAAGAAAGAAGAAGCTACTTACATTCATTAACCTGACGCTGCAGCTCGCCGAGCCTCTGTTAGGGTGTTAGCCTTTTCATATAGGATACATCTCGAGGAAAGGCTATGAACTTTCTCATTCCCGAGCCACCTGGGCGAACTGCAATCGATCATTAATATCAATCAGTGAGGTGAGTTAGAATTGAGTACTACCCAAGATGAAAGGACTCAGGAGAGGGTCGATGGACATTTGAGACTAGGAGAGGTCTCTTGACCCAGCTGACTTCCTTTCTTCCTTGAGAGTATGTTTCTTGCCTCTTGAAAAGAAGGAATTTAAGAGAATCAAGTGAAAATTTTTCTTAAGCAATGTAATGAAAAGCAAGTGTGAGGTGTACGGAAAGAATACTTACCATAGGCAATAATGAACTACTTAGACAGAGGCAAGTTCCTGGTAGTTTCACCAGGAACCCTTGCAACCGAACCCTTACTCGAGGGCCTTAGAGATGAAGGGGTTGATACAAGACTATCTGAGGGAGAGGGTGCGGACTCTGCCCAAAGTGCTGGCTTCCCTACTTCTCTTGTTGGTCACCCGAACTAGTTTGGGTTTGGGTCGGGAAGTAGGAGGAATGGCCACAGTTACCACTTGATTACTACCAGAGCCTCTCAAGGTGGCATATACGGGGGGCCTCAGTAATAGTACCAGCAGCGACCAAAGTATTTGTAGTAGGCTTCGAGATGGCACTCGCGGTTGCTGACAAGCCGCCATTGGTGGAAGAGGGTGTAGTCTGGCTCAAGGAGCTGGCTCCAGTCTACAGTTGTGGGAACCAAACTCCTCAAGATGGAGCTCAAATCTGCAAAAAAAAAAAATAAATTAGTTCGGGTTGGTTCAGCTCAAAAAAGATCGAAATAAACTATAAGTAATATTAACCTTGGTAAGGTAATAGCCCTCAGGGGTAGTGTGCCCATGAAATAGGATAGCTTAGGCCAAGAGGTTATTGGGAAGAATGGCTGGTTGGTTATAAAAGTCTATCCTAAGATTGGACTATATGAGCTTCTTAGTCTCATCAAAGTCTGGAGGGGAAGCATTTTTGGCATACTGTAAGTTTTCTTTTTTGAGGTTTCGAGGACCTCGAGGCATTGGAGGATCTAAATAACGGAAAAAGAAAAAAGATTTTTTCCAATCGTTGATGGAAGAAAGATTGCCCAAGACTGTTTGCCAAGGACTCAGGGAGAAACATAAAATAATCCCTTTGAAAAGAAAAGTTTTAGCATCATCCTAAAGGTGTCTAAGGAGAGAGGGATATCATATAATTTACATTAAAAACAAACCAGCAATTACTCTGATAGCGTTAGGGGTCAATTGGGATACACTTATGTATCACGATCAGAGAGCTGGCTTAGAAGAAGGCAATAGGGAGCCTTAACCCCTACCTTGAATTACTCCTAGTAAATGGTCAAATAACCAGGAGAGGGCAAGTGGCCTCTGTCTTCAGATGAGGGGTATCTAATATGTATATTCTTAAGGAATCGGTATCTATCCCTAAGGGTCTTGATGTCTTCTAGTTCAAGGATATTAAGGATGTTTAGGGTTTGAAGTTCGGGGTAATCTGTTAGATTGGAAGGAGGTTTAGATAAGGAAGGTAAGATAGGAAAATTGAAGGAGACTATGGACAGAAGGGCTTCGTTGGATTATCAGGGGTAAAAAAATATTAAATTCATTTACAAGGGAAGGGGGTAGATTTGAGTGCTAATAAGTAAGGATGGAGTGAACGTACCAGCTATGGCTGCTTGACAGACGTAAGAAGGGAAAGAGGAACTTGGAAAAACTTGAAAAATGAGCCTGAAAATGGACGATGGGCAATGCTTAAATGGACGGTAGATGGGCGTGGCTGGCAAAAAACTCAAGGAATGAGGATTTGTTTAGGATGAATGAAGGTTGCAGGAACAAGGAGGTCGTAGAGGGAAGGTCCAAAAGAAGGGGGATGTTTGCTCAAAAACGCTGGTGAAAGACGAAGTAAAAAGGGCGAAACTGTAAGATCACGGGGTATAAGTACTATTGGCTCGTGTTTGGGGAAAAGTGAAAAGTGAAAAGTTTTGGGGGCAAGTGAAAATTTTTTCTCTAAATGGGGGGAAATGAAAAGTTGAAAGTCCCAATTGAGGGAAAAATGAAAATTGGACATGCCCTAAACTTAAAAGCCAGTTTGTCTTTTTAAGATGCATTAAATGCTAGGTTGGGAAAACGAAATGTTGTGCAAGAAATGCATTAATGATGCATGGGGACTTGGGGAGCTGCAGGCTTTATTAAAGAGTCATCATTACAAATCAGTAGGCTTTATAGGACAACTCATCATTATTGAAGAAAGTTGAAAAGCTTGGGGTTTTGAAAAGAGGACTTAAAGTGATTCGGATGTTAGCAACATGTGCCGAAGTGACAGAAGGTAGTCATGAAAAATTGAGGTTCGTATATGTCTCAGTTTGTAGAATATGCATCTCGGTTCAGAGTATCGCAACAAAGGATACTGAGCCTTAGTATTGCAGTTAGGAAAAGAATTACAAGAGAATTTGGTAATTATTATCGACTCGGCCCTAATCCTGGAGTTCGGTACCTAGTCGAAGGGACTAATAAAGATGCTCAGAATTAACTATTACTTGGTGTGATCATGAATGATTGTTCTAAAAGTGCTTACATGACAACTTCATTAAGGGCATTTATGTAATTTAGGTTTGGTTTATCTAGCAAGGCAATGGTATTGAAACCCCTCATATGTGTCTATAAGTAGGAAGTTCATGAATCTAATATCCTCAAAGTTCCACACAATTCTCCCATAATCCAATTTTCTTTTTCTCTCACTCTTCTTAGCTTTTTTTCTCTCTACCAACCCTTTTATCAGTTTTCTTCATCTTTGATAAGTTATTTAGTTGACGCTTAGTTGGAAGATTTTTCCTTTTGCTAACTCAACAATTTATTACTAACTTTCTTCCACTTAACAAGTTTTTATCAACATTTTTACAAATCAAGCGAAAATTTCATGTTCTAGATTCATTTTTTTGAACCAACTATTTTGGTTCTTCATTTTTGTTGAAACTAATATTCTTAATTACTAATAAAAAAATTAAGGCATTCACATATACTGAGAAAATACATCCAAGAAAGATACTAGTTTAATTTAGTTGTTTTTTACTAATGTTAATAATTAGGTTGATATATGGAGATTAACAAATCTCAAACCTTCAAAAAAATTTATAACATGGCCCTACTTGGTTGTAACATGAATTTAGGGAGCCCCTGCTAAGAAATTTTGAAGAAGGAAAATAGATAGGTAGTCTTCATCTACGACTCTACATGTATATTTTGTAGTTGTTAAACAAGTTATATTGATGTAATGTAAAATAATTAATATGACTATACTTCACATAGATAATATCATCCAACAGTTCATGTGACTTTTCTAATCACCACAACATATACAAATATAATCATAAATCAAATCTATCTAAATATTTCTTATTGAAGAATTTTTATCCACCTTGGAGATGGTCCACATAGAAAATGGGTTAGACTGACTGCCTCCGATCCGACACTTCCCATTCCTGGGGCTAGGCCAGGTTAGGTCAGGCTAGCCTAGCTAGTTTTATTTTATTTTTATTTCTTAGAAGAGAGATGTAACACTAAGTGAATACAACAAGAGTTGAAACTTGGATATGTCTATTGGGAGCCTTGAGCTTTACCCATATTTACTATACTGGTCCAAGCAAGAACCTGACAAGAGAAATGAATCAACGACTTACTGGTTTATTCAATGGTTATTAGTTTAATTGGTGAGTCACTAAATTATACTTTTATTATTAATATATACAATAATTATGACTTATTAAATACAATATATGATTAAAACATTGACTCTTAAAAAATGTTATATCAAAATTGTAATTAGATGTAAATAAAATTTAAATTAGTTGATTTACCTAAGACCTACAATAAAATAGATTAAAATATCAATGTTAAGTTCTTGTACCTTATATCTTGTAACATCTATTTATATAAAATATATATTCTACCTAAGAAGATAATTTTATTTAAATATGTTATTTTAATACAAGATATGTGGTAAACCATTAATCAAATAGTGGTTATAGAAAAATTTTATTTAATTTTAAATGAATTTATTTTAAAATTTTGTGGCAGTTATTGATAATGAATTTTAATAAAATATTATTTTTATAATTTATTTCTTAATTTTTAGAATATAGTACGATGAACAATAAGTTTAATAAAAGGGTTCAAAATAGGAATTTGTAGCGAGTATTAAAAAAAAATTATTTAGGGAGGAAGTCGAGAATACTTCAGGGCTTTCATTTTCAATAAAATATTTAAAGGATTCAATAAATAACAAAAATGGTAGTGGTCCAATTATGGAAACTTTACTCATAAGTTGTTATGTGTTAAAAGAGACGAAGTTCAATCCTTGAGAGAAAATTTATGCATTTTTCCCCTCAAAATCCAACCCACGGGTTCAGCGGTTGCATGTACTAAGTTATCAAGTTTATCAGTTGAATTGACAAGTCGTTGACATTTGATAGACGATATTTTGTATTTTTCCCTCAAATCTAACCCACTATTTCAACAGTTGAATTTATTGAATTTTTGAGTTAACTAGTTAAACTGTCAAATACTACTTTGACTTTTTAACGAATTATTTTCTTGTCTGATCCAACTAATAACTCAACCTGGTCTAATGATCGATTCATTAGATTCAACAACTACCCATCTTGGCTAGGTTTAATAACCTTTACCATCATCCTATCAATGGCTTATGTTATATGTTTAGATAAATTTTATTTTTCATTAAAAAATTGAAAACCCATTTTTTAGTTTTTTTAAAATAAATTTATACAATCTCCAAAATCATAAAACTATAGATGTTAGGCCTTTCATTAAAGATTTTGAAAATTATTATGACTCTTTTAACAAAACTCGTATCACTTATGTATTTCGTGTTTTCAATTCTTTAATTTTAGATAAATTTTTTTAATTATCTTCAACTGAAATATGTAAAATTACATACTGCAACAATTTGTTGACACATCTTTTTATTCTCATAGTATATGTAAATTTTTATATACACACATAAATACCACTTTAGTGCAATATGTACATATAAGTAATACACTTTTTTTTACATATTTTTCCTTTTTTAAAGAATACTATAGTAGATATCCATCTATCCCTTCATAACTCAAACCAATAATTAATAAATCATAGGAGAAGTGTCTTATCGCCTAAACTGTACTTCATTGTCATATAGGTAGTACACTTTTCATATAGATGTAAGTAGAGACCAAACATCCCACATTAGTTTTTTTTTTTTTTAATTTCTTAGATTAGTTAAACAAAAAAAAGTAATATTTTGTAATTAGGATTTGGTAGTTAAACTGTATGAGGATTAATAGTAGTTCTTTCTCCTATAGTTGCTTAGTTTGTTTTATTTAATTCATTATTTTGATAATGTTATTTATTATCTCAAGTAATTGCATCATTTTTCACATAGTTTTGTTAATTTTTATATGCAGGAAGTATTATTTCACAAATACAAATTTTAATAATGTAGTTTGTTGAATTTAAAATTTTCAGATACAACTTGGTTACATAATGCAATTATATTTACACATTATAATCACTAATATACGAAAAGTGGAATAGTTGTAAGTGGATAATGTATTTAAATTTTTTTTTTTTTTATTGAGATATTCATTTCTATGGGGGAAAGAATGTTCAATTGTAGAATGTACAATTCCAATGTAGTTTCTATGTATAAAGAATTCATTTGCAATATAGCTTATATTTAGGTAACACAGTTCCTATATGTGAAGAACGCTTTACATAATGTATTATGTACAAACAACTTATTCAAATAATTAACACATTAATAAAAAAATATTTTAATTAAAAATGACATATTTACTTGAAAGTAAACAATTAAATCAAAATAAATTGGTAAATGAATATAGTGAATTAAAAAATTTTAAAAATTTAAAAATAAAGTAAATTAAATTAAAAAATTGAAACAAATAATGAAAAATTAATTAAAGTAAATAAATATAGTTAACCTGGTCAAGAATAACAAAGCTTTAATTCGAGACAAGGAAGGCAGCATCCAGTCCCGACTAAGCTGGTCCTACCAGCTATGTTAGACCAATATGGTGTGAGTCTTATAGTTTCAAAAGCCTCGGCCTAGCTCAAACAGCTCTATTGTAGACAAGCCCAAGGTTATAGCATCTTCATGACCAGAGCTGAACTAAATCCACCTCCTTCCATATTCTCGTATCTCTAACAGTCAAAAATGAAAAAGGAGATAGAAAAGGCAAAAAGAAAATGAAATACAACAAGAATGGAGAAGAAAGGTTTGATTGGTGGATAGGGAGATGGTAGGAGATGTATTTTGGATTAGACTAATGGAATAGGTAGTGCAAAGATGAGAAAGAATGGAATAGATAAATTCTAACAATTAAATGTACACAGCCTAGAAACATGTGTATAATTGATTGGGGTTAGCCGATTAATTAAAAAAAAAAAAAAACCTTTAATAGGTAAAAATGTAACTTGTGCTAAAGTCTAAATGGCATAAATAATTTGGTATATTATTTGTGTTGTTTTTTAAACTTTTTGTGTTTGCCAGGACATTGATATACTATGGTTTCGAGATCCATTTTCACATTTTCTTAGAGGTGCAGATATTCAAGTTTCAAGTGATCACTATGAACATAGCTCTACTGATTTGCGAAACGTAGCAAATACAGGCTTCTACTATGTCAAATCAAATAAAAAGACAATTCAATTCTACAAGTTGTGGTACAAATCAAAAGACAAACTTCCAGGCAGACATGATCAAGATGTTTTTAATAGGATTAGGCATGATCCTATCATCAAGAAAATTGGACTAAAGATTAAATTTTTGGATACAGCTTTCTATGGTGGATTTTGTGAGCCAAGTAAAGATATTAATGTTGTTTGCACGATGCATGCCAATTGTTGTGGTGATTTGGATAGGAAGATTCATGATCTTAAGATGTTGCTTGATGATTGGAAGAAATACATCGCATTTCCAAGTGAAGAAAGCACAACAGAGCCACAATCATGGACAATTCCACGAATTTGTGGATGACATAAAATTTAATGTATAAAATTCTTCAAAACAAATTCACCCATATTTTAGTTTCGTGACTAACTTTTACCTAATTTTTATCCTTTTGATTCTTGTTTCCTCTTTTTATTTCAAGTTTCAACATAACTTTATGAAGGGAAAACTACTTCTGACTTGTTTTGAGATTCATTATAATTACGGAAACCTTCCTTCCAGTTTTTGATATTACATGGGATGTATCCCTTTATTCTATTATTAAATGATATATTTTATAATGTACTAAAGTTATGTGAATCGACTTTTTCCTTCACAAAATTTTAGATGAAAATAACATAGTTATAGGTTATTGAAGGTGGAATAGATAGGGAAAAAAATATCATTAAAAAATCGACAAGGTTAATAAGCTTAACCAAAATACAAAAGCCAATGTGGCATGAACCCATGGTTGAAGCTCTTTTTCCTGTGCTTCTACCTTACAATTTATATTAAACATCTAGTGAATGCTTAAAAGGATGAGTCATTTAATCATCTATAGCATTTGACAACAAAGAATCAATTGATTAATACTTATAAATGCAATTTACTTTGGGGATTTAAAGAGATAAATTATATTCTTGGAAAAATCACAAAAGTTTGGAAACAAATCATGACCTGTTAAAGGATCTTATAGAAATAAAATAGAAAAACTAGTATAATTTTTGCAAGACTCCAATTTTTCCCCTGTTTGTTAACTAATAATAGCCTATGATCGTGGTTTGGCATGGTGATTTTGCTCCTAATCAGTCTTTTAATTTTTTCTAGTTGTTAGTTTTAGTTTTAATCAAACCTTTTCTTATTGTAACCCTTCAAACAGCATTATAACTAAATAATCGATACTCACCTACCAATGGATTGACTCTTACTTCCACTTACTACTATTTGATCTGTATACTTGCAGTGTATCATCTAGGTAGTAGTAAAAATAGGTGAACAAGATTTTGGAGCCATTGTTTGAGATTGTATTCTGGCAATATATAAAATTTTTCTAGAATACTAATTTGAAATTCTCAATGATTTGTTTGTGTAATTTCTATCTTCTTTTTTTTTTGTTTTCTAGAGATTGTTTCTCTTATGTTTAAAAACCAAAAAGATTTTTCTTTGTTTTTTTTCTCATTTTTATATTAAAAAACTAAAAAGAATTTTCCTTTGATTGGATAGTTTAGACTTATCATTACTTTAAACCCACCCATTTTACTTGTTTTCTATTGTTTTTGTTCATTTTCAATATTAACATTACGAAGTGTAAGTCGGACAATAAGAACCTTCTTTTCTGATCTATTAATTATGAGTTCGAGTTAATAGAGAATTGATTTTTTTAATAAGAACATGTAAAACAAGGATTTTGATGCATTATACCGAAGAAATTTTCATTCTTATGATTATAAAAGTTTGATCAATCAACATGTTTCTTATAATGACTCTGCCTACTTCTTTAACTATGAAATGGGATGAAACTATTATTCGGATGAGTATTTGAGCTATCAAGAATATTCCTATCTTCGCCCACCTCCTCAAGAGTCTGTATTTGAATAAATGAAATCTCCGAGATTTTGAATATAACTATCTACAACAACAAATTATCAATGTTGTTCAAATGATGGAAAAGTCCACAAATTAAATGAAATGCTATAACATGGAAGTACAACTTGGTCATCAACAGCCGCCAACTCTAGAAGAAAAAAATTGAGCGAAGATAGAGAAGAACTTACCATTTTCCCAGGGCTATTATTGAAGAAGATAGGAAAGGACTTATGATTCCCAGTGCTTAGGCTCAATTTTATATTTCTTGGGCACTGCACACTTTTTACTTATAAAAGCTTACGATTCCCTCTCCCCCCTCCCCTCTTAAAAAAAAAAAAAGAAAAGCAAAGAAAGAAGAAGATGAGGTGAAATTAGAGAAAGTTATGACAATGTTCATATAAGACACACAAGCCACCTTCAAGTATCATGAAGATCTTATAAGGGTTTGGAGTTTCAAATTGCCGAAATTGCTAAGAAGTTGGTGGATGAAACTCAAGAAACTCCCACACTCCTTCCCACCCCAACAACAAATGAGGTTGCTTCTAGATGATGAACAACTTTCCAAGAAAACCAATGAAAATGCCAACCAATGAGAAATGGAAACTCTGGTGGCAATGTTAGGATGACCGAGTAATCTTCAAAGAACTCACAAAATTAGGAAACCATTCTCGAAAAGTACTCTAGGATAGGTGATTCAGAAATTGGTTCAACTGCCAAAGAGTGAGGAATCAAGGAGAATAAAAGCACGATGGCAAGCACTGAATCATCCATGATGCACTATGTGTGGAGTAACACATTCATTAAAGTGTAAAAATGACAATGTCAAATGGATCATACACTGAAGCTATACTATGGACTACACAAATTGGAAAAGAAAACAAAATATGAATGGCTAACACTAGATACATCAACTGATACCAAAAAAAGTAGCCACTTTGTCTTGCCAAATATATAAAAGTCACACAAAAAATCCGTCAAAGAAGTTACTAAAAATTAGAACTCTAATTTAAAATATTATAAAAACCGTTCACCCCATATGTACCAAGCAGTAAGACAAATCGTTAAATAAATGGTTCAATTGATATCAATCTCCTGGAAAATAATAATAATAAAAACCCACAAAAGAAGAGTACAAAATATCCTCCTATAAGAAAATGATCCAGCAAAATATTGGCGAAATAAGTCTCTTACTCCCACCGTCTAAATTTTATTGTCACCCTTGGCATGCTTTTTAAAAAATTTAATTCTATATATGTGCCTAAGTGGTCCCACATTAATAGGACATGATAAGTAAAAAATATATATAGTTTGAGTGTTTAATAAGTGTATAATTAAAAATATGGCATGATAAGGTAATGACTTTTTTTGGAATCGTGACATTATTTTTCAGACTTCCTAATATAACAAGTGTGTTAGCCCAAAAACAAACTAAGAAGGGGTGAAGTAGGTTGTCTTTAAAAATAAACCTTTTAATGTATTTAATGAAAATGCAAACTTTGCACAACAAATGAACACTTAAACACAAATAATCAAAAATAAATATTTAACAGTCTACATTGAAACTTAAAAATAAATAAAAAAATTGTATAAGAGAAGGTATAAGTGTAACCAAACTCCCAAACTTGTAAAAGTTTGATTCAACTACATAAACTAGTTTGCATCTTCAAAGAAGGTGAAGCAATAACTTTTTTATACACAAAGTAGGCTCACCCTTGCACAAACTAAGTTTCTCTAGTTGAATCAAAGGATTTTACATTACAACCTCACTTTTATACACTTGTTATCCCTCTATACTTACACTTAAAGATCACTCACTAGTCTACTCTTGCTCACACTAATTCCCTCTAGTTGAGCCAAGAGAACTATACTATCCAAATCAATACAATCCATAATATTTTAACCTATTTCTCCCCAAATAACTCTTACAAGTGTTTGTATTGAATGTAGTAGTTCTTGCTGTTCTTTTTTACATATGCAGGCTAGGGGGTATTTATATATGCCCAAAAACTACCACCAACAACTTTCTGACGGATATTTTTTATTTACTGAAAAACTAGCCATTAGATCTTTCTATCGGACGTCCATGTGCATCCGAAAGAACTAGCCGTTGGACTTTTCGGATAGCCGCTACTAAGCACTACGTTCGACGTTGTGTCCGTTCTCTAGAGGGATTTTGTTTTTGCTTTGTTCTAACGTCCGAAACTGTGTCTGAACCTGTGTTCGGTCGATGGTCAATTACTACTTAAATTTTTTCTCAAGTGATCGGACGCTATTCTTCGTCCAAGGCTATGTGTTCAGGTTCTTTATGTCAATCGTCCGAACTGTCTTCCTTTCAGACAATCATCAACATCTATAGAATTCTTCTAGTTGTTTTCTTGATTGTGTTCGAACGATCATTTACTTTCGAACCTTCCTATTTTTTTGCACACTTATTTTTAAACCGTTAGTATAATTTGGTCATCGTCAAAACATGATTATCACAACTAAGGCTAACAATTTCCTCCTTTTTGATGATGACAAATCAATTAGACAATTGTAAAAATATACATAAAAAAATGAAGCACAAGACAATATATTTTATTTTTACACCATCATTTTCTCCTCCTTTTGGCATCATCAAAACAAGAGTAGAATAACATTTTAGGCTCCCCCAAAGTTTAATGTCTCCCTGAATTTGAGAAGCCACTAAACACAAAAAAAAAAAAAAATGGTCTTTCTTTCTTTTGCAAGTAGAGACTTAATTTAAAAGATGTTACCCATTTCAAATGATTTTGTTTTCATGTCATCTTTACTCATATGTTTTAAACACCTTCCATTGATGATCCATCTTGAATTCCTTAGTACTTTCTAAGCATACCTACATACAAAATCAGGCAACAACTTTTGGTACCAAAACTTTCTTGGATCTACTTGAATTATTGAATTCACTTAATATCCACATAGATTTCATTCCTAATTTTTTATTTCTTTTAACATAACCATCTTTCTTTACATGACATGTTGATGACAATAATAGCACATAATATTCTTATTGTTATACAACGAAAATTTAGATTTAATAAAGCACAAATTATTCTTTCTATAGGATATCAAAATTTTTGTTGGTATGCAAAATTCTAGTTCTTTTCTTTTCAACAACATTTTCTTTTTTCTTTTGCAAAAGTGTATAAGATTTTCTAATATCTTCTTCAATGAAGCTTGTTTTTCTTTGATCTTGGTTTTCACATCAAATCGTTTTTTCAAAGAATCATTTTCTTTTGTCAAACTACTATTTTCATGCACAAGTTTTGAGTTTGCACTCAATAAGGCATTAATATAAATGTTTAACTCTTTGTTCCTGGCATATGATTCTTTCAAGCATTCATGTATTTTAAAAATAAATTATTCAACATCATCATCATCATCATCACAAGAATCACAACTAGAGGATAACTTATTATCTCCAAAGGCCATGAAAGCCATTTGGACTGCCTCATATTTTTCTTCAACTTCTCCATCTAAATTGCAATTATCCCATATGATTTGGAAGTTGTTGAAGTGAGGCTTCCTTCATTTTTTTTTTCTTCTTCCTGGATGGACACTCATTTGCAAACTTATCCCAATTGTCCATATTTATATTATTTTTCACTTGTCTTCTTATTTGTATCTTTTTGTGAAACCTTCAATGCTATGCTTCTTTTTGCCCTTGCCTCCTCATCATCTTGCACCTTATATTTCAACTTTAATTCAAAGGAGGTTAATGAATTATTCAAAGACTCAATAGGTATAGAATTTAAATTTTTAGACTCTTCTATGGCAATGGATTTAGGTTACTATTCCTTAGGTAAAGCATTCAAAATCTTTCTATTCTTTTCACCCAAAGAATATTTTTTACTTAAATCTTACAAATCCCTTACAATATCATTGAACCTACAACACATCTTGTCAATATTCTCATGAGATTCCATTTTGAAGGATTCATATTTAGTCACAAGAAGTGACTTCTTTTGCTCTTTTATATCTTCACTTCCTTCATGGATTTCTTTCACTTTGTCCCATATCTTCTTGACCGATTTGCAACCTTTCACTTTAGAAGACTCATTTACATCCAAAATAGTTATACAAAATATTCATGACTTTAGTATTTAAAGATAAATTTATTCTATCTTGAGCATTTTACTCATATCTAGTCTTAGACTTTAATCTATATGTATTTTCATCAGACAATATTAGCCTCGAAAGGACCTTCATCAATAATGTATCAAAAATCAATATCAATAGCTTGTATGAAAATTTTCTTTCTTTCCCTCCAATTAATAAAATTAATGCCATTAAATATAGGAGGACTACCAATGGAACGCATCTCTAAAACAAGGCATTATTGGTTGTCATAATGATCTTTTCTCTAAGGTGATTAAACCAAAACAAGAAGAGATCAAACTCTGATACTAATTGTTGGCCCAAACACTACTACAATAACTACCTAATAGGACACTGGTTTTGAGGCACCTTTGGAAAAAGAGTGATATTAGCCTTCTAATAGGACATGGGATAAGAAATGCCCCATTAGCAACATATATACGACGTCACGCTATGGGAGAATACAGAATACTTACACGTATCCCTTTTAAATTATTTTCAGTAGTCTCTTTCTTCTACAACATCTATCATCATACCCTAATCCCTAATTTTATCTTCTCCTATCCTCAAAATGCCATCGTCAACTTCAATATTAAAGGACAGATTGGTATGGTCGACACACACACACTCTCTATCTCCTTCCGATGCTCACATGTTCTCATTCGTGAGGTTCACATCCAAGTAACATTTTTTACTCTAATCTCTCTTGGTCGAGACAAATCTAGAATCTATTAAGTGCCCAATTCAAATTCTCTATGAATTCGTCAATAACGGTAATTTAGTAATGAACTAATTTATTGAATTTATTTTGCTTTTCTTTAAATATGATCTTTATATGTCCGTGCAAGAATTGGACTTTAGAATGATGTTATTGTCTTTTATAGTTGATTTAGTCTGATTCTTGATGATTTGTGCTATTTCAGAAATTTAGTACTGCTCTGCTTTGGTTAATTTCCATTCCAACACTCTTGTCACTCTGTTTTAATATAGTTTTATTCAAGTGGTATATCGACTTGAATTACTTGACCATTAGAATTTAATGCTTAGAGGCTTGATTTCTAATTATATTACCTAATAAAGACATATGCTTTTATATAACAAGAAAAAGTGTAGAACAAAACTAAGTATTTAGTTTATGGGTATAAGGGGAAGAAAAGAAATTACGGTTAACGATATCTATATATACTTTTTGGTTAATTAGTATGGAAATCATTCTATGGGAATAAAAGTATTAAAAAATGCCCACTTTCATTTTTTACTTATCACTTGAATTTCAAATTAGATTAATTTATTAACAAAATGAAATCCATTCCCTATTTAAACCAAATAAGTAAGGGGGAATGGCATAGATCCCTTGCTCCATCTTTCATGTGTTAATCTTGGATCTTGTAGTTGTAGCATGATACCATTTAGAGTGATTATTGAATAGATTCTTACCCTTTACTATCCAATTTCCAAGGGTCTGAATTTTCTTCAGAATTCAAGTATTGAACTATGGTAATGTGATGAATTTATAGTTATCCTTTTGTTAGTTACTTGGCGCCTTAGATTAGCAAATGCATAGAAAACTATCTAATACAGAAAAATGAATAAACATCTTTATACGCAAAAGAATAATGTTCTATTTCATAACTAAATAAGAGCTTCAACTATGTACAATTGACTAGATGGTGATAATACATGAAGCTTTAGGGATATTAAAATGTAAAATCTTAAGAGATAGCACTCCTTTTCAAATGACAATGTCAATATATTCTTGTTTTCAAGTCTTCTATTCATTTAGTGCCACGTGTAAACTAGTATTGTCTTGGATTATAATACAAGTTTGGTCCCCTTTGCTATGCTATCTACAAAATGTATTTCATCATAACCAGATTTGGTGAGATTATAATTTGGATATATTTCAATTTGGTGCCCAATGTTGAGTTTATCTCGTGTACGTTTATATATTTCAATTTGGTGCCCAATGTTGAGTTTATGTCGTGTACGTTTTATTTATGCAACTGATACATGTAACTTACTAAACAAACAATCTTGTGGAACATGAGGTACCAATTAATGACATTTGAAAAAAATAATTATATTATGAGCCCCAAAAGATGATATAAAAGTATCTAATGAACTAGGAAAATTGTTTGTTTTCTTGCTTTCATTTTGGCATTGGCTATATTTCTAGTTGAATGCTTTCAAGGTACAAGAGTCTCTTCCTTTACTATATCCGGAAAAGAGCCAATCATTGTTACTACTATTTTAGCTTTTAATTCTAACATTTAATTCTTCCTATTTTGTTTTGTTATTTCAGCTAAAGCTTTTTTTGGTGGCTCTGTTGATTGTCATTTCTTTGTCTTATGACTGGAAAGGCATTGACTGTAAGTAACTTTAGATTGTGCAAATATAGTACCTAAAAACATGTTATTCTGCTTTATTTTTTCTCATAGATCAAGGGGTTTTTCTTATTATTTTTCTTGATAATTATTTTGGGAACTGAAATTTCTTTTATCTTCCTATTTAATCAAGTGTTGCTTTTATCTCCTATAGTAGTTTATACTCCAAGGATTATGATGCCCATGCAGGTTCATGGAAAAATGTCAGGTATCATAAAAAAAATGCTTACTTACATTCGCTGGTTAGTGTTTCTAAGATTGAGATGACTTTGTTATCATTTTTTCACACAAAAAATACAGAAGTACTAAAACTCATGTTTGGTATTTCTTTTTTTAGTCCTTGAAGATGCCTATTGATCCTAGAGTGTCATCCTGACTTTATGATCTTCAATCATACAATTAGTACTTGAAGGTGATATCCCCCTCTCCTTGAACTGCTTCCGTTGATTGACCCAAAGTTGCAAAGAATAGGTAATGGAGCTCTGAGATCACTTGCCTATGAGAATGATGAACCATGTTTAGTTGTTCTGTTGAGATTCTCTTAGGCGAAATTAGTTACTCATTTTAGTCCGTAGAACTTTTTTTTTTTACGGGAAATGTTGATAACTTTTGATAGTTGATAAACCTTTTTTTTTTAATTTCGTATTTGGACAGAATCACAGACTTCGATGAGAAATGTATATGATTACTTGTATATATTAATGTTAAAAGCTTGTTATTGAAATGTGTATTTAGTTACTATTTAAGTCATGGATTCCTTTAGATTTGATTTGAGCTTTGTTAAAATGATTTTAAGAATAGCCACCCAACAAAAAAATAGCATTAGAGAAATGTAGTGGAAAGAAAATAAAAATAAAAAATAACCTATTGAGGCACTTGTTAGTGTTTGGAATTTTACTTATTGGGACACTTCAAAATGACATATTTTCTGTACAATGGTCCACTATCTCCACATATAATGTGACATATCCCTAGTGCCTTATTAAACAATCACTTATTATAACACCTTAATGTGTCTCAATAACCTATTATAACAGAAGTATACAACACTATATCGAGGTTTCCTATTGTAGTTTGTGTCCCATTACATACCTTATTGGAACATTTCAAAGTGTCCCAAAAAGTATTTTTTGTAATAGTGCAAAATGCAACCTAAGAGGGAGTAAATTAGGTTGTCTTTAAAAATAAACATTTTAATGTGTTTAATGAAAATGCAAACTTTGCACAACAAATGAACACTTAAGCACAAATGATTAAAAATAAATATTTAACAATTGAAACTTAAAGAACAAATAAAAATATTGAGATAAAGAATATCAGACCGAACTCCCAAACTCCTCAAGTTTGGAGTACATCCACTAGTAGTACCTCTTCAAAGAAGGTGAACCAATAACTTTTTTATACACAAAGTAGGCTCACTCTTGCACCAACTAAGTTCCTCTAGATGAGCCATAGGGCTTTATATTACTACTTCACTTTTGTACACTTGTTATCCCTCCACACTAACAATTGAAGATCACTCACTAGTCTACTCTTGCTCACACTAATTCCCTCTAATTGAGGCAAGAGAACTATACTACCCAAAAAAATACAACTCACAATATTTTACTCTAAATATCATCAAATAGCTCTTACAAGTGTTTAGAGTATTAAATGTAGTAGTTCTTCTTGTTCTTTTTTACAAATGCAGGCTAGGGGTATTTATAGATGCCCAAAAATTACCTCCAACAACTTTCAACTTTCCATGAATTGTTGTTAAACAAGAAACACCTAAGAAGTTTTTTGAGTTTCTTGAAATTGGTTCATCAGGGCTATAAATACACTCTAGAGATGCGAAAAAGATTGGATTTTTAGGGGACCCTTTTGTTGAAAATGGATTATTATCACGCCTATGAGGAATACATTTGTGGGATGTGAAAAGGAAGAGATTTTTGGAGTACCTTTTGTTGAGATATGCTCCTAGTGGTAGGGCTTGTTGGGGTCTAAAGGTAGAGTAAAAATAATTGAGAGGGCAATTTTGTCATTTAATCAATATGTGTTGTGGCAATATCATTGCCCAAACTTTTGATGCATAGAAAAACCAAAAAAACAAAAAAAACAAAAGGCCCAAGGAAGAAATAGTGCCATATATATGATGTGGTGTTGTTTGGATACAGAGAATAATATTTACTTTTCTCCTGATAATATTTTGTAATTATTTTAAACACATTTTCCAACTATCTTTTTGTTTCACATATATTTCATCAAAAAAGTTGTTATAGTACTTTTACAAATAATATTTCAAGAATAATGGTTGTCCAAATAATATCACAGTAATTCTTATGTGAATTTTACTCTTTAGGCACATCTTTGACCCATCTGACAAGGTCATTTTGGCATATTGATCATGTTCTTCACAAAAAACAATCAAAAAACATGGGAAAATTTTGATTCTCATATTTGATCTTCCATGGTAGGGGGATGGTGGTGGAAGTATTTTCATTTGATTTTAAAAAGAGAACAAATATTAATTAGTTGAGACTGGATTTTTTTCGGTGGCCCAGTTTTCTTTTTTGCTAGTCGGATTTGGACGAAGGAAGAAAGAGCAAAATGTCTATTTGGTCACTCAACTATACCCCGATTGTCATTTTGGGCACTAAACTTGTTTGGTGGCTAAAAATGTCATTGACTAAATTTCTGTAAATGCATCTCTATAGTCACTACTTCGTTAATTTGAGGCATTAAATCTCCGTTAGTCAACACATTACATGTTACATGAGTTTTAGCAAGGGTAAAATTGTCCAATCACATTTGCCACACTATATCATCAACATTTTTCTTCTTCATCACCACCCTCCTCCTTCCTCAACAATTATAACTACCTTCTTACCACCACCCCAACCCCATCTCCGCTACCTCCAACCCTCCTCCCCTACTCAAATCCAGTTCCCTAGTCCCCTCCCCTACCTATCTGCAATTCCTACCCCTCATAACACCCCTATTATAAGACTGTCTCTTATACACATCTAGATGTGTAGCCTCCACCTCTTCCCATCCCATCCCATCCCATCATCTTCCTTGCAATTGACCCATTCCTCCTCTTCTTTCTACTCATCATTATATTTCCTCTGTTACAAGATACAACCACATTCCCAATGATCAAATTGGTTTTTTAAGGCTTTGAGAGCTCAGAATGAAAAGGAAACTTATTAATAGTTGCATATTTGACTTTATTTTTTTATTAGTGTGAATTGGAGCATATTTTTGCTGAATTTTTATGACATTTTTTGGGTTGTAAATGTCTTATATTTAAGTGATGGGGTCTAATAATGGTGGATAGATATAGAGTTTGATAACTGGCAACAGCTCCAGTGTTTGGATTTTAGTAGAGAAAAATGGGTAGTGATGAGTTGGGGTGGGAGAAGAGTATGTATTAGGTGGCGGGACGGAGGTTTGGGAGGAGCGGGGGTGGCAAGATAGGGGTGAGGAGGGACTCAAATCTTAAATTTAGTAAATTAAAAATATTTAAATATTTACAAATTTTTTTTTATTTTTAATAAGATCTCACTTATAATTTATACTTTTCTTTTATCATCTAATTTTGATCCCAAATTTTGTATTAGTGTTAGTTCATTGTAGTTAGACAAAAATGCGCCAAATAATACACACATAAACTACACATGTGGTCACTAACACAGCAGTTCCAATGGAGAAATAGACAGAGTGACCACGAAGATGCATTTTAGAAGTTTAGTAATCTCTTCGACCATCAAACAAGTGGTAGTGACCAAAATGACAATCGGGGAATAATTGAGTGACCAAATAGACATTTTGCTCAAGAAAGAGATAATAAACAAGTACTTATCTTTTTTGTACATAATTCTTGCATATTTTTCGTTAAATAATGTGGTCTAGATTTCTTATGATATGTTTAAAGACAAAAAAAAAAACATTTGCTAGTGTTTCTAATATTCTGGAAATGGCATGAAGAACTGAAGTTACATGATTTGGTTTTTAATTTTTAAGGGAAAGACATTGATGGCTGTTCGTCTTTTCACTTTTTCTATTTGGTTGAATTGACAAAAGATATTGTTCAGAGGTACCTGTAATTTGACCAAACTAAACAAATGGTTTGATATTTTGGCTAAACCTTAAGGGAGAAAAATGTAATTTAACCCAAAAAAATTCGTTACACGAAGTTCTTTCTTTTTAGTAGGACCACAGACATAATAATACATTAAACAATAAACTAGTGCAACTATTTTTAAAAGAGTAAATTTTTCATGCACGTTTACAAAATTTTTTATACCATTAAATTTAGATGCATACCACGTGTTGGATAATTTCAAAATAATTAGGAGTTTTGTTTTACGTAATAATTTTTAGAAAAGTTTTCTGAATGGTAATAACTCTTCAACAATTTCTGTATAGTAGTAACTCTTCATCAGTTAGTTGTTTTTTTGAAGAGTTGTATTGTCTTCTTCAAGGATTGTAACTCTCCATGTGGTAGTTGAATTCCTAATAGGTGTGCCTTTTTATGATCAGACATGAGTCTTCTATATATATCCAATTAAACAAATAATAAGACGTACTTTTCATTCTCTAATTTTTCTCCTAAAAACTCTCCTCCTCCACTTAAACTCTTTGACAAATTATCCAGACAACTCTGAAGGCTCTAGGTCTGATATTACTTGTGTAAAACATAAGTCAGACAGGTAAGAGATTTTTATTGTATCCTACAAGTTAATTCGCAGAACTCTTTTGCACACTAATAGTAGGGGCAAATTAAACCTTAAGGAAAACGACATTTGTAACGTGCCTTAAAGCCATTTTCTCAAATTTTGTTCTAACATTCTTAAGGTTTAATTTTTTGTGCAACAATGGGGCTCACTACTTTGAGGGACATGGCTACTAATTTTGTCAAATTAGAATGTTTTGACGGAGGTAATTTTCAAATATGGCAGAAAAAGATGCACTTTCTTGTTGCAACTCTGAATGTGGTCTACGTTCTCAATACTCCCAAGTCTATGGAAAATGACGAAGAAACACTTGCCAATATCCGTGCTAGGCAAAAATGAGAGAATGATGACTATATTTGTAGGGGATATTTTCTGAATGGTATGTCTGAAGGACTTTTTGACACATACCAAAATGTTCCATCTTCAAGAAAATTGTGGGACAAATTGGAGGCAAGGTACATGAAAGAAGATGCTACAAGTAATATTGAAATTTCTTTTTTATCATTTTCATTTTTAAAATTATTGACACAAAATCGGTAATAGAACAATTAAGAAAAATTGATCGTATTCTTAATAATTTTAAGCAACATAATTTGAATATGGATGAATCCATTATTGTGTCCTCTATAATTGATAAACTTTCACCATCTTGGAGAGATGTCAAAAGAAATTTAAAACATAAAAAAGAATAACTTTCTCTTGAGACTTTGCAAATCATCTTCGCCTTGAGGAGGAAATGAGAAAGCAACATGAAAAGTAGAATGCTCTAGAAAAAAGAGCAATCTAGCCATGAATCTAAAATCATGTGGTGGAAGAAAGGCTAGAAAAATAAGTCTTCCAACAAACGGTCTCAACCTGCTAATTTCAACAAATTCAAGAAAAAGAAAAGGGGTGCATGCTACTATTGTGGAAAACCCGGTCATTTCAAGAAAGATTGTCATCTTTTCAAAAAGAAAGACAATCAAGAGGAATCATCAACAAAAGAAAATTTGACATGTTGCTATGATTTCTAAAATTAATATGATGGAAGATGATTGGGCTTGGTGGATTGATTCTGGAGCCACCGGACATGTTTGCAAAAATAAGAATTTCTTCAAAACATTTGAACTAGTTGAAAATGGTAATGTACTCTTCATGCGAAACTCATCTATTGCTATTGTGAAAGGCACAGGAAGCATGGAACTCCAATTTACTTCTGGAAAAATTTTAACTTTGAACAATGTTTTGTATGTTCCAAAAGTTAAGAAAAACTTGTATCTAGTAGTTTGTTGAACAAGTTTGGTTTCAAACTTGTATTTGAGGTAGATAAATTTGTACTTACTAAGGGAGGCATATTTGTAGGGAATGGTTATTTGTATGAGGGCATGTTTAAACTTAACATTATTAATAATACTAATAAAAATATTTCTGCTTATATTGTTGAGTCCTCTTATTTGTGGCATAATCGTCTTGGGCATATAAATTTTAGACGTATACATAACATGATTAAATTGGAATGCAATTCTATTTCCACGAGTAGATAAAAATGAAGGAAAATGTAAGTCTTGCATATTACAAAAATAACAAGAAATCCATTTCCAAAAATTCAAAGAATTACAGAATTACTTGAACTTGTGCATAGTGATGTTTGTGACATGCATAACACATCTACTATAGGAAGTGAAAAATATTTTGTCACATTCATAGATTATTGTTCAAGATTCTATTATGTCAAATTGTTTCATTCTAAAGATGAAGTGTTAGGAAAATTCAAAATTTATGAAAAAAAAAAAAAGTAGAATTGCAATGTGAAAAAACCATTAAATACTTGAGATCTAATATAGGAGGTGAATATTGTTCTCCTACATTTTTTGAATCCAATGGAATAATTCATGAGACTACAGCATCTTATTCACCATAACAAAATGGTATAGCAGAAAGAAAAAATAGAATTTTAATGGAAATGATAAATGCCATGATGTCTAATTTTGGACTTGGACAAGGTTTTTGGGGTGAAACTTTATTAATCAGTACAGCTTGCCATATATTAAATAGAGTTCCTAATAAAAGGAATAAAATTACTCCTTATGAAATATGGAAGAAAAGAAAGCCAAACTTAAAGTTTGGGGTTGTAGAGCTATTGTGAGAGTTCCTAAACCAAAAAGAAAAAAATTGGGCAAAATAGGAATTGAATGTATATTCTTGGGATATGCGCAACCTAATGATTCAATAGCAATTAATACTGTTATTGAGTCAAGAGATGCAATATTTCAAGAAAATATATTTAATTTAATTCCTAGGCCTAAAGATCAATTAACAGATTTTGATTCAAGGAGTGAACTCTCTAAAGTTAGAAAAGATGAAAATTTTGAATTAAGAAGGATTAAAAGAATTAAAAGAACAAAAATCTATGATCCAGATTTCTTTATGTATCTAGTTGAAGGTACTAGAGAAATAATAGACAAACAAATAGCTTACTGTTTTAATACAGAAGAAGATCCTATTACTTATCATGAAGCAATAAAATTTAAAATGTAATTGTGCTTTTTGGAAAGAAGCAATACAGGATGAAATGGATTCAATCATGGAAAATAAAATGTGGAAATTAGTTGACCTCCCACCTGGTTATAAACCAATAGGTTGCAAATGTATTTTCAAAAAGAAAATGAAAGTGGACGGAACTATTGACAAATTTAAAGCTAGATTTGTTGGTAAAGGATATGCACAAAAACCTGGACTAGATTACTTTGATACATATGCACCAGTTGCCAGAATTGCTACAATTCGAGTTCTAATAGCACTGGCTTCTATGTATAATATAATAATTTACCAAATGGATGTTAAAACTGCATTCTTAAATGGTGAATTAGATGAAGAAGTGTATATGGAGTAACCTGAAGGCTTTGTAGTTCCTGGACAAGAACACGAAGTGTGTAAACTTGTCGAATCTTTTATGGGTTGAAACAAATCCCAAAGCAGTGGCATCAAAAATTTGATCAAGTAGTTTTGTCAAATTGATACAAGATTAATGAATCTGAAAAATGTGTTTATATTAAGTTTCATAATGCAAAAGGCATTTTTATTTGTCTTTATGTGGAAGATATGTTAATCTTCAGTTCTGACTTACCACAAGTTGAGGATGCTAAAAAATTTGTCTACTAATTTTGTTATGAAAGATATGGGAATAGTTAATGTTATACTTGGTATAAAAATTATACGTGATCATAATAGTATAACATTATCTCAATCACATTACATTGAAAAGGTTTTGAAGAAATTCAATCACTTTCAATGTAATCCTGTTTCTACTCTTTTTAATTCAAGCATTAAATTAATGCCAAATATTGATAAACCTGTTGCTCAACTAAAGTATGCTAAAGTTATTTGTTGCTTAATGTATGCAATGACAAGTACAAACTTGATATAGCTTATGCAGTTGGCAAATTAAGCAGATATAAAAGTAACCCAAGCAATTTGCATTGGCAAGCTATAAGAAGGATATTGAAATACTTAAAGAAAATCATAGATTACGGTATCACTTATAGTGGTTATCCTTCAGTTTTAGAAGGATATTCATATGCTAGTTGGATTAGTGATAAAGGTCACTCTTCAACTAGTGGTTGGATATTTATGCTTGGTAGAGGTGCAATTTCTTGGGAATCCAAGAAACAAACTTGTATATCAGATTCCACCATGGTTGCAGAATTTATTGCACTAGTTTCTGCTAGAAAAGAAGCAGAATGGTTAAGAAATTTATTGTGTGAAATTCCTTTGACATCTAAACCAATGTCTCCAATATCAATCCATTGTGATAGTGAATCTACACTCTTAAAAGCGTATAGTCAAGTGTACAATAGAAAATCTAGGCATATTGGCCTAAGACATAGCTATATCAGACAATTAAAATCTGATGGAGCAATCACTATAAATTTTGTGCGATCTAGTCAAAATTTGGCTAATCCATTGACTAAAAGTCTTACACGTGATCTTGTGTACTAGACATCTAAGGGGATGGGGTTAAATCCTATATCACAAAATCACCAATAATGGAATAGATATCAACTTAACGCTTGATACAACATCAAGTCTTAAGTTCAATGAGTCAAAGTACACTATTAGAGTGATTACAAGTACTACAATATATTTAATATTCATCCCAAGGTCAAGTGCTTGGTTATCCATAAGTTTTCAGGAGGATGAGTAACATGTTCTTAATGGACTAATGATCATTAAAGTGTTAGCTATGGAAACACTGTTTGATGGTGTCCACCTATGTAAGTGTGAAATGTGGCCACTTCTAAGAGTTAAGGGCTTTACACTTCTAGCACTTACTAAAAGGATCCAAACACAAGGCCATAAGATGTCAGCTAAATTAAATGAGCATTCATTGTTGTCGAAATCAGTGTGTGGAGTAGATACAACTTGTCAAAAAGGATCGTTGGTTCAAAGATTATTACATCTACCAAGCCATTCAAACTTGTTGAAATATGCTTCACTAAGTAGAGATTCAAATCCAAAGATACCTGTATTTATGCATTGGTTTCCAATCTTGTCAGGGTTTATTTTGAAATGGTGGAGGAATGTTGGATAATTTCAAAATAATTAGGAGTTTTGTTTTACATAATAACTTTTAGAAAAGTTTTCTGAATGGTAGTAACTCTTCAAAAGTTTCTGTATAGTAGTAACTCTTCATCAGTTAGTTGTTTTTCTGAAAAGTTATATTGTCTTCTTTAAGGATTGTAACTCTCCATATGGTAGTTGAATTCCTAATAGGTGTGCCATTTATGATCAGACATAAGTCTTCTATATATATCCAGTTAGACAAATAATCAGACGTACTTTTAATTCTCTTGTCTAATTTCTCTCCTAAAAACTCTCCTCCTCCACTTAAACTCTCTGACAAATTATCTAAACAACTCTGAAGGTTCTAGGTCTGATACTGTTTGCGCAAAACATAAGTCAGACAAGGACTTTATTGTATCCTACAGGTTAATTCGCAGAACTCTTTTGCACACTAATAGTAGGGGCAAATTAAACCTTAAGGAAAATGACATTTGTAACGTACCTATGTCAGGCTTAAAGCCATTTTCTCAAATTTTGTTCTAACAACATGTGCATTCTTTAAATTTTAAAAATTATTTTTGCAGACATATATCTAAACCTAATAGTGTAAAAAGTTCTGTTCAACGACGGTACATGAAAGATTTACTCTTTCAAAAAAGAAAAGCCTTTGGGAGATATTTTTGCCTATTTTATTGTTTTTTAGAGGAATTTAGAGAATTGTGTGCAATGCACTATTAGTAAAAGAAAACAAAGGTGAATATATATGGAAAATTCACATCAAATAGCAAACCATTTTGTGTTGTATGTTTAGATAGTATGTTAATTTTTTTTTTTTTTCAAAAGCAAGAGATATTTATTAATAAAAATGAGCCAAATGACTTGCATCCAAAGGAATGTGTCCAACCATTCCAAAGAAGTTCCAGTTCTAATATCACAAGAATGCAATACATGACTTGCTTTATTTCCTAACATACCAACAAAGGAGAAATTACAAGACATAAAATATTTTGACAGAAATACATAAGATATCTATCAAAACCACTCCAATATCAACATCATCCGTATTGGATTTTAGAATCAAATTAATAACAGCCTAAGCATCAGATTCAATTAACACATGACTCCACAATTGAGCTAAAGCTTGAAGAAGAGCAAATCCAATAGCAAATGCCTCAACCAACTCCACATTATAGTAAGCTGGATAAGTTGAAGACCAAGCCCCTTGAATCAAGCCTGAAAAGTCACGAGCAATAGCACCAAAATCAACTTTAGCACATTTTTGATGAACAATAACATCAGTATTCAATTTAGTTATTCCATCATGTGGACAGAGCCAATCGAAAGCAGCAATTGTCTTAATAACATATCTGGTATTAGCAGATAAAATAGCCTAGTTATATTCTAACTAGCCAGAATAACCCAGGTGCATAAAATCAAGTTGTGAAGACCAAGCTTGATTAAAAACCCACTTATTTATGGATTTCTACAAAGACGACAACAAATGGATAATTAAACAAATTTGATAGATCTAGAAAATTATGCAACTTGGACAATTGAAATAATCAACTCCACCACAGCCAGAAATCATGATGTAAGGAATGAAGAGAAGACCAAGATACTAGAGAAAATTTCCAAAAAATCAGAGAAAAAGAGCAAGAGGACAAAAGTTCTAAGGTTTCAACTTGTTCCCCGCATTTAGGACATCTATCATCCTCTATGGGAAATTTAGAAGAAATGATACTTCTAACATCAATAGATCCATGAAGACATCTCCATATAAAGTGTTTAACCTTTTGTTTAACAGGTAATTCCCACAAACCAGTTCAAACAGATTTATTTACAACATGATTTCTAGACTCAGCTATATGTTGTTGAACACTGGTTTTCAAAAGTTTTTTTTTTAATTTAGCAACATGGTAACTTGACTTAACTGAATAAATACCAGATTGAGAATGACACCACACAATTTTATCATGTTTACCAACAACAGAAGTGGGTATTTGAAGAATAATTCTTGCATCTTCTTTAGAAAACAATTTCTTGACTAAAGATAGATCTGATCCCAAGAATTTTATTAGGAGAAACCCAAGTTTAAGCACAATTAGGAGGCTTAGGAATTACTAGCTTAAGAACAAAATGGAATGGATACCAAGAATCTTCCCAAATTTTAATACTAGCCCCATTGTCCACAGAAACTCTACAGCCATCAGCCACAAAATTCCTTACAGACGTAAGATTTTTCCAAAGAAATGATGGAGAAGATTTTGTAGTAGCATGAAGAATGGATGTATTAGGAAAATATTTAGATTTGAAAACTCTACTAACCAGCAAATTAGGAATAGCTAATAGCCTCAAAATTTGTTTTGCTAAAAGAGCCAAATTGAAAGTTTGAAAATCTCTAAACCCCAACCCAACAAGACATTTACTATCAGAGATGTTAGACCAACTAAGCCAATGAAGCTTCTTATTATTAGGTTGACCACTTTGTAAAAATTATCCACAAGTCTACTCAAATCCTTACACAGACCAATGGATAGTTTAAAGCAAGATATTACTATACACAGGTAAAGATATAAGCACATATTTAACTAAAGTTTCTCAACAAGCAGAACTAAGAAATTTCTCCTTCCAACCATGGATTTTGCTCACCATGCGTTGTTTAATAAAGGAAAAAACCTAATTTTTAATTTATCAATAGAAATTGGTAATCCAAGATACTTTGAACTCCCTTTACAGGAATACCTCCCAAACATGACAAATTTGAAACTTAAGAACATAAGGGGCATTGTTACAAAAGAAAACAAAGGATTTGGACAAATTGATTACTTGAACATAAGCAATTTCATATTTATGGAGGATTTCAAATATATTTAGACCATCAAAAATAGAAGCTTTACAAAATAACAAAGTGTCATCAGTAAAAAGTAAGTAAGATACTTTAGGAACCCCTCCCTCCCTTACTAATTTTCACCCCAGTGATTTCTTGATTAAACGAAGCTATGGACAAAAGCTACCCAAACCTTTAAAAAAAAAAAGGAAATACTATAAACATTAAATGAATAGGAAAACAAAAGAAACACATTTCATAATCCAACCTATCCACTATGAACAAAAACTCATTTTCTCCGTTATTTTAGCTAAAAGTCCCATTCAGCTCTATCATATGCCTTAAATATATCAAGTTTAATAAACATAATCACACACATTACCATAAATATTAAATGAATAGGAAACAAACGGAACACATTTCATAATTTAACCTATCCACTAAGAACAAAAACCCATTTTCTCCATTATTTTTGCTAAAAAATCTCACTCAATTCTATCATATGCCTTAGAAATATCAAGTTTAATAGGCATAATCCCCTATTTACCCTTACCTTGCCCATTAATATAATGGCACCAAATAACCACGAGAAGGGAGGAGGATGAGATCCTCGACTCTTAGACCGACTCGGGAAAAGGACAAGAAAACAGGCATCATAATCAACCATTCAAACCAACTCATATGCATTACAATCTATAGTATCTGGAGGTATAAAAACCCTAGTATAGAGGTTTTCTGAACTCATCATACGGGCATTTCCCCTTTAACGGCTTCAACAATTGTGTTGGGGGTACTTTCGAGGCCCTAACCTTTTGTCCAGAAATTCTATACAAAATTTTTTGTATCCCAAATTTTAACCATAGAAAGAAAATTTCATCCAGAAATTGCCATACAAAAAATTTTGGTGCTTGGAATCTTGTTCTTGTCTCTGAGTTTGTCCTTTGAAATTAACTTGTTGAACTTTTATGGGTTCGAGACCTTTCGGCCTCTCCCCTTGGTCTCCTTCTTTTTAAATTAAAAGAAAATTTTTTAAAAGAAAATTAAGATAGAAAGCTATTAAAGAGAAGTCTTAAGATTTTCAGAAAATGAAATTGATTGATATTGAAGGGATTTTTTACAAGGAGAGCTAATTGAGAGCTTTGATAATTTCCTCGATGATCTATACAAATGAGGAATGAGTCTATTTATAGAATGAATTTAGAACTTAAAGTTGTCTCTTATACACTATCCTAATAATACAAGTAGATTCTATTCCTCACATTATTTTTGCTTTTAAAAAAGCTGACTTGCATAGTACAATAATTGCTACCAGCTGTCTAAAAAAATACAATAATTGTTTTAAAGTTGTCTAAAGTGTGGTCTCCACATTTTGGTATCCGATGCTGTCTACTCCATCAGTGGATGACACCTGGTCTTCCAGATCACATGGATCCTGTTTTTCTTTAGTGGAGTCTGTCTCAGTCTTCGAGTCTTCATTTGTTTTGTCTTCTAGTTCTTGTTCCTTTTTATGCAGTCATTATTCCACTAAGTGGAATTTTGGAGTACACATCTAGATGTGTCCAAGAAGTTGTTCTAAAATTGTCTTTGTAATGTCTTCTTTCTTCTTTTTCTTTTTATTTTTTCTTAACTTTATTCCTCTTTTTGTTTCTGAGGAAGAGGACTCATCTTTTTCAGAAGTTTTTGGCAAACTTCCAGCCATTAACGGATTATTGACTTAAATGTTCAAACTGTTCTAATTCAAACAATTTTGTCTTATTATCAGAAAATTCTTGTTCTAAATTTCTATACTTTTCATTTATTATTCTAAAATTTTTTACTAAGGTCTCACAGTGATCATAAAAATTTATTTGGTTACCTTCATCTGTCTGAATAAGTGGTCACGTATTAATTTGATCGAGATATAGAATCGATTTCCTAAGTAAAATCTACAAGCTTCAAGTCCATGCTTGTCTTAAAACCTTTGTATTTTGGGTTTTACTCCTCTTATTGCGAGAACTTCAACCCATGTCTTGTATAATCTGCATTGCCAGGTGCCATGGAAAACTGCATAATACTCAAACTTAGAAAGATCATTTAGTCCATTAAAATAAGCAGATAAAGCATTTAAAGAATTAGTAAAATGTCCACTATTTTTTCTTTGATATGAAATCCATAAATTATCTAAAATTACCTTTTGTTGTTCATTTATACTTCTATAAGTGTCTAATATTCTAAAACAATTATGAGGTGGCATGGCACATAAACTATATCCATTAAAATCAAATCTTTTTTGCCACTAGGAGTGCATTTTAATATCTTTGGGAAAATGAAATGGATTATCTAAACTTATAAATGTCGATGGGTTTCTTTGGCTAGATTAAAACAGTATAAGAGACAGCCTCTACTATTCAAAGAAAGAGGATCAATAATCTTATACAATATTAAGAGGTCTGATGAAGTCCACCTGTCTCTTATAACATCTAATCAGTCTATTATTAATTATTATGAAATTTTTCTAGATAATTCATCTGCTAATTTATTATCTTTTCCTTTTATATGTTCAAAATTAATATTATATTCAGCTATATACTCATAAACAATCATGAGGTCCTACCACCATTGTCCAAGATTTGCCTTCCAAGAATAAATGCCGATTGAGATTTATTAATACATTTAGATAAGAAGGCCTTCAATCTCTCCACAAGAATTTTAAAAATAACCTTGTACAAAGTAGTACAGAGACTGATTGGTTTATAACTAGAGACTAGATAAGGATTTTTAACTTTTGGAACCAAAGAAATAACAATGTGATTTATCTTATAAAGCAAATGACTATAGTGAAAAAAAAAAAAAAAAACTAGAAACAGCAGCAGACATATGATGAGAAATTTGTAACCAAAACTTTTGATAAAAACAGGGAGTTAAACCATCAATACTGGGGAGCTATATTGGGTCACATAGAAAAAAACATTTTTAATTTCGGAAAGAGAAACCGGTCTAGTTAATGATCATTCATTTCAACATCAACAGAAGTAAGAACGGATGAGAACTAGTGAAAAGATCATAAAAATCTCATCCACCAGCAGCTAAGCTATCATATCTAACTTCATCAGACCTCTTAATATTGGATACATACAGATTATTGATCCTCTTTCTTTGAATAGTAGAGGCATGAAAATAACTAGTATTTTTATCCCCTCCTAAAGCTGTTTAACCTGAGATTTTTGTTTACAATACAATTCTTGCTCTCAATAAGCAATACCCAAGTTATGCTTTAAGCTTCTCAAAACATAAACAGAACTTGAAGAATGCTGATTGAACAGACTCAAGCTCAGCTTTTAAATCCTGGATTTTCTTTTTTGAATTCATAAGATGAGATCTATTCGATGCAACAAGGCCTTCTTTACAAATTTTCTGTTTCTGAACAACTTGATAACATTTAGAACCTTGAGCAGAAACATTTCAAGCCTGAGCCAGAGTATCCTTAATCCCATCTTATTCTGACCATCTTTGATTAAAAATAAACCTTTTCCTATAATGAATATTATTAGGAAAATATCTAATAATAGCATCAAATGATCAGAAGATTCATTTGAAAGAAGGAGTAGAATAGCATATTCAAATTTCAGGGACTAGGATTTAGAAAGTCAACATTCTATCCAATTGCTCTTCAATATGGCCCTGACCTTCCCAAAAGTTAGACCAAGTCCAAGGATAACCAGAATAAGCCCCATCAACTAAAGCATTACAATCCAACAAATTTTGAAAAAAAAAAAGTTTACTCCTATCTCATCTTACCCTTTCCTCCTTTTCTCCTTAAATTGACATCATTAAAATCCCCTATCAAAATAAAATCCTCCCATAACCTGAAGAATGACTAGAAAACAAATCAAACTGAGAATACCTAATATTATCGACATGCTGAGATAAACACAAATACACCACTAAACATAACCCAATTCATCCTCTACTTTAATCTCAATAGAACAATTAGAGTGAACAACATCAACAACAGATATACAATCATTCCAAAACACAACTAAATCACCAGATCTACCAATAGGATCAACAACAAACATATTACTAAAACATAATTTCTTATGAACAGAATGAACAAGACATCTGTTATTTTTAGTCTCAGCACAAAAATAATGAACTAAGGAAGTGAATAAAAGTCACTTCCTTCAATTGAGGAACTATCAGAGAACTACCTAATCATCTACAGTTCCATGCCAAAATCTTCATTTATTCAGATGAGCTCATTTAAGGATGGCCACCACCACCTCATTATTAAATAAGAACTCACCTCAGTCCGAGGCTTCTTACCAATATGAATCAGATCCATATTCTCTGCAATCATAATTCCCTTATACTTCTGATCAACCTGGGACCTTATGACAAACTTGGATTTCTTACCTCGATTAATAAATCTTAAAACTCTCTTAACAGTAATGGTTGATTCACCAATTCAATGTTCGTATCATTGTTGAAGACACCAGAATTAATTTTAGAGAAATTTGAAGGATAGGGACCTCACAAAGGGATAGAATCAAGAAGACAAGAGACATGATGAGGTAGATGATGAGGGAGAGATTCAAATGAGGTTGGGGATAAAGAGGTAGAAAAAAGAGTACTTCTATTAAAAGGAAACAACTTGGGGCACATGATATAGGAATGAAGTTAGGTGACTGAGTTAAGGAATGCTAGACGATACCATTTGGGAAGTTGTGAAATGCTTGACAGTTAAAGTTCTTTCAAAAACAGATAGTTTGAAAACTTCTTCTGGGCAACTGATATCTTCTCCAACCATAGCCGCCTACAAGTGGCTAACCACATTACCAGAGTTCACCACATTTCTACCACCACTATTAGAAGAAGAATCACTAGAAATAACAATTTTCTCGGTATCAGATCCATTAGAAGTAAGTTTTTTTGAGTTTAAGATTTCATTAATCCAAATTGGTTGGGATGATGGTGGAATTGTTTTGCATATTAGAAATTTTTACGGATAACTTGATCATTATGACCAACATATCCACAATTTCTAAAAATATATATATATATCTGTCTAAAGGAGATGCATATAGATTTCTAAAGGAGATGCATTTAGACTGTCTAATAGTAGAAACCATCAAACCTACCTCAGTAAAGGAGAAATAAATCTATTTCAACCACAACCTTAACATGCCTACCTTTCCTGCTCCTAATCGCCGGAATTATAACACCAAGAATCCTCTTGTAAATACTTCCAATTTTACGGTCATTCGGAACAGAAATCCAATCAAAAGGCAAATTCAGTAATTGAACCAAAACTAGAGTGGTTTTAGAACATGCCAAATTTCCTCCAAACCTGGCTCCCAACGATGAAGAACAATAAGTTGATTATCCAAAAACCAGGGGCATTTTGCCAAAATTTTTAAGAGATCTTGTTCCTCGGAGAAAAGTAATTGAAACAAGTTGGACCCCAATTCAATAACATGAAAACTAGCAGGATAATCCCAAGAAATTTGCATTGTGTTCTTCAATCCAGTGAAATTTGCCACTTTATCCCCATGAGTTCTGCCCAACAAACTCCATTGACATTCATCATCACACATTTCTTCAAAATCCAAGTGAACACCATTCTGTTCTTAGTGATTATGGTCATGAATTTTCCAAATTGCTGCCCCAAATCCTCATCCATTAAATCAGACTAGTAATATAAGAAGATAATTAGATAAATACTGAAATAATACACAACTAACAAGACCAAAAAAAAAACAAAAGGAAATTCAAGAAAACCATACAATAATAAATTTTTTATTTTAGAAAACAACAGGACTACTGAAAACGGGTTAAAGAGTTTTTTATTTTTATTTAAATTTTTCTTAAAAATTATAAATGAATAAACCAAAATCTAAGAAAAACCTAGCAGGGAGAGAACACAAAAGATAGCAAATAGACAAAGAACAGAAGAAGACATCAATTCAAAAGAAGGAAAACTAGGATTTGAAGATATTGACATTAGGAAAGAAACGCTCTAATGGAATGGAAGAAAGACCTCTTGGAATGGAGAGAAGAAACGCTAATTAAGAATTGAGATTCTACCAATACAGGCTCAGTAGAGCCATTTTCACCACTGTATGTTAATTTGAATTCAGTATTTTTGTTATAGAAAAATGCATAGTTTTAATTTCATTCAACCATCATAATCAACACAATTAACTTTGATTATAAAACTTTGGAAATTATCCCACCAGACCATTCTATATTATATGTCCAACCAAATTTTGTTAGTTCCTATGCTACAATATTCCCCTCTCACCTAACATATTTAATTTTCTATACTGAAAAATTAGCCTTTATGTGATGAATTAAGTGCCCGTATTGTGAATCATCCGACATATTATCCTTCAATTAGTTCACCACTTGAATACAGTTACTTTCCACTACCACAACTTCAATGTCATTGTCTACAGCAAACTACACTCTAATAAACATCAACATAATCTCTACTTCTTCAATACCCTCTACTTTTCCAATATGCCCAGTTGAAGACACTATGCAATCCCCTTGATCATCTCTTATCATCACTCGTAAATAATTAATAAAAAAATTGTACTTAAAATTAAAAATGTTCTTAGACACAAAGTTGGCCAAAATTAAATAATACAAGACGAATAAAAAAATCTGAATTGATAACACAAGACGAATAGAAAAATCTGAATTGATAAAAAGTAAGTCTTCTCATGTGAACATATTACATAACAAATTTTTATCCAACAATGACAAGTAATTCAAATCTAAATAAAATTCATAGCATATAAAATATTATCAAATATTATTATTATTATTATCTTTATTCTGAAAATTATAGGGGTTTACATTTTACTCTCCTTACAAAAAGTTTCATTCTCGAAACTTGCATATCTTGATCAAAGGGAATATGTTTATCGTACATATATCTTTTTTCTTGTTTCCATATCCCTCTTACATTCTTCTTTCTTGTGTGTTGTGTGTATATATATATTATTTGGAATTTTAAATTCCCTTTTAAGGAATCATTCCCTTGATTTTAAAAATTTATACCATGTAAGTTTTTAAATTACATAATGTTGCACTGTACAAACATTTAAAGTACAAGGAAATGGTTCCCTAAAAGGAACTGTATAGAATTTTCTATTATTAGATTTCTTTCTTTCTTCTCTTTTTTTTTTTTTTTCTGCTTTCTATTTTTCTTATTTTTGCCATAACTAGTCCTAATTAGTCGAATTTTATATCAAAATTATCATTATACTTGGTAAACGTATAGACAGAATCTGAATAAGAAACAATAAATTTAGGATTGATCATTTAAGTTTAAACGAGACTCAAATAAAATATATTTAACTAATTTGAGATATATTTCTTTTAGATTTCTAACCAAAAAACAATGTTAGGATAGCTTGGCATTTCATTAATGTGTTAATTGTCCAACAAACAAACGAAATACTATCAAACGAAGGGAAAGAAGTTATTCTTTAGAAGAGAAGGAATTTTTTGTTTAGGTTTTTGGTGAATTCTGTTATATATGATTTGAGATTGATTGTTGTGGGATTTGTTCCGGGAACCTTGTTGAAACTCTCTGCAATCTTTAATTGATGTTTAGTTAATGAAATAACAAGAATTCGTGATTGGTTTTGATCTCTTCTAAGGACGAAAATTTTAGGGCCCTTCAAGATTATTATTTCTTTAATTTGATTTTCTAGTTCTGTTGTTTTTAGATAATTTGGAAACATATGAAATTCTTTGCTTGTTAATAGAGTATCATATTCATGCAAGATCTATCCAATAAGGACATGATGGAATTCTATGTCGGTGTATTTTCTGTCTAGTTTAATCATTAATTTCGAAAGAAACTCAAAGAATTGGGTTAGTCTTTTGTTAGAAGAAATTAGAAATCCAAAAAAAAAAACAAAAAAAACAAAACACAAAAAGGTTCTACACTTAAATATATAAAAGTCTAGTCTAGTGACCAAAAAAAACATTGCCAAAAATATTTAAGGACCGAATCGAACACAAAAAATTGTCACAATAATATAATGTTATATTTGGATCAATGGATTTGGGGCCAAAATAAATAAATTTTAAATTCACTCAAATTAGAAAATTATTTGAAATCCTTCATTTCACACTTTTTACTAATTTAGGTGAATTTAAAATTCATCCATTTCAACTTTACAAATCCCTCCAAAAATGGGTAGATTTTAAAAATCATTTTGTAAATCTATAAATCCAAATACAATCCAAATTTTATCATTTAAGTTAATTACACTTTATTCCCTTAAACTTTAAATCTCTATTCGTAATGTTGGCTCCGTTTGGTTATCAAATAATGACAAGTATTTGACAAATATTATTTGGTCAACAACAAATGTTGTTTGGTCAAGTGATGATTATTTATCAAATAATATTACACATATTCATATTTTGTTTTATCCATTATTTGCACTATTCATCTAATGTGATTTCAATGAATTATTTATATTGTAAATATTTCACAATTATTGTTGGGTTCGAATTGCTAAAGTGGTAATGCTGTTAAAACCAATAAACTAAAGACAAGTAGAAAGAGTCGTTACTTCCATTAATTTGAAAATTAAGAAGTTCGGACATTCAATCTTATGTTAAACTTCCGAAATAATAAGCACTTATCCGAACATTGATAGATTATCTGTATTCTGTACTTTTAAACAAAAGCCTATCTTCCACTTTTCAAACAATTTAATGCTCTTCTGAACTTTAACTTCATGAGCAGAATAATAAATATTTCTTCAAATGACACTATTTTGCTCAAGAAATCCATTTGATTCAAACTCTTTACAGCTGAAAATTCACTCGATTGAAAGGCTATAAATTATATTACTAGTGAATTTTGAAGGCAAATCGCAAAGGTACTTGTTCTCCTCTTTTTCTCTCTCTCTTCAATCTCATTTTGTCCTTTAATTCTTCGTTGTAGATCTAGTATTTTAAATGTTGTATTATTCAAAAAAAAAAATTATTTTTTTGTTTGCCTCATGCTAGATCATGCCTATGTTGGTTAGTTTATTTGTATTTGTTGAGATTTCACCCCATTCTAGATGTAATTGGAGTTTGGGCATAGGGTTTCATATCATTTTGCTATTAAATTTTGAAAAATTGTTAAAACTTGTGCAATTAATTAGAGTAATTTTCACACATCACTAATTTTATGTGTGAATTTCATTTATTTGCAAGATTTGACTTCAATTTGTGCACCATAGTGCAATTCTTCTGGAAAGTAGAACAAGTTAAAACTACACAACTTAATTTCAGCTAAATTTTTAGAATAAGTTGAAACTACACAACTTAATTTCAGCTAAATTTTATGTATTATGTTAGAATATTGCATTATGTTCGGAACTTTTAATGACTACTTTTCTCGTCCCAGATGGTGTTTATGTAATAGAAATCGGCTTGTATTTAATTACTTTGTATTGGTATTAGTTGTTATTGCGAGTCTTTGCTTGTTGGATGTAGTTTGTAACCTTAACTCCTTGTTGTTTGATTTTAGAGACAATTTGTATTTGTTTTCTAGTGTATGTTTTTGGTAGCTTTATTCGCGTTCGGATACCTGTTCAGTCGTTCAGCCCTCCGAACTCGTTAATTCTTGGAAAGTTAAATAATAGGACCAAATAATATTTGATTACTATAGTTTATAATTATTTTGGGTAAAAGATGAAAATCAAATAATATGCATTTATTATTTGCAATCCAAACGAGTATTTCGAAATAGTATTTCATATTTAAATAATTATCTCATTATTTCAAAAGTCAACTTATTTCCAAATACTACTCAAGTCAAAACTCAAATAATATTTGCCAAATAATAGGTGATTATTTGCTATCCAAATGGAGCTGTTATTCTTTTTAACACTAAGTCCCTCGACTGACTTCAACTTTATTGGCATCTAAAATTTAGTCTGATACCTAAATGGACAAATATGCTGTCGGTTAATTACAATCTAACCTCTTAAATTTTAATATTTGAACACTTTAATCTCCGACATTATAGTTTGAGCATTTAATCCCTTTCACTATGTCAACTTAATATTTTTGACCATTCTATTCATATTTTATACTATTTTTTTACCTCTATTTTTTTTTTGGACTCATGGTTATATTTTTTTCTATTTGGTCGATCTAGAAACTTCAAATTAAAGAATTCATTCTAATTAAGAGATGTGAAATTGTTATACTTGATTATCACTTGCGGAGATGTATGTTTAAAAAATAATGTCACTTAGATTTTACCATCTTCTTCAATTAATCCTGATAAAAAATCCAATAAAATCACTAAATTAAACAAGTCTTTTCTATGAATTATTCATTAATAGGAAAGATTATAATAGAATATGGGTAAAATGGTTAAAATATTTACAAATATAATGAAAGAATTTTAGTATTTAAAAGATAATTTTTATAAATTAAAATATTAGTGATGCTAAAATTTATGGGCTAAAGCGTAATTCAACCCTTCTTTGAGAGAAATCTGAAACAGGCCTTCCAACTTCTCACTCACTGAAATCCCCTAAAACCTTAAAGGAAAAAACCCAAAATCTCCAGAGCACATAGCTGTTCCGTTCCCCACCGTCATTTTCGGTTTCTCAATGTTTCAGAGGCGCCTTCTCTGCACCCAAATTCCAAAAATCTTCAATCCACCGAACCCCTCACCGAACCTCCAACCTCAAAAAATGGCCCATAAAGCAGGTAACGAAATCCAACTTCTCAGAGTCCTTAGAAGAGATCAAAACCCACATCTTCAACTGCGATTTCATTGCTTTTTCTCTGCAAAAGACCGGCGCTTTTTCATCCTCTTGGCAAAAAGTATTGCCCTTTGATACTGCTGACATCGCCTATCTCAAAGCCAAGTATTCTGCGGAGAGGTTTCAGGTCTTTCAGTTCGCCGTCTGCCCTTTTTCTGTCAAATCTTCCAAAATTATCGCTCACCCGTAAGACCCTTTTTCGTGTTTTTTAATATTAGTGTTATATGTCTTTGCCGATTGAATTTGTAGATTCTGTTGAAATTTTGAATTTTTGAGAGATAAGACTATGTAAAAGTTCATTTAATAGTGGAAAATGGAGTGTAATCCTTGTGAAAGTTTGATGGAAATGGAAAATGAGGAATTTGTTTTTTTTTGGCTGAAGATTAGATCTTAGGTAAGGTGGAGGAATGTAGGAATTTACGGTATCCTTAAATTAGCTTAAATTTTGTTGGATAATTGAAAATGTTTGGAGTTGTAGTGTGTGTTGTTAACAGATTTGATGGTGGAGAGGAGTGGACAAAGGAGTTATCGGGTCTATCAGTCGGGAGTTTATATACTTTCATTGTGTATGTGTTTTATGGTTTCTGTTTGGTTTTAGTTTCAAATTCTTTTGGAGAATAATGTTGTTCTTGATGTTTGATTAGTTTTCGTAATCTTTTGTTCTTAAGTAGGTCAAATGGAAATCATGATTCATGTATTATTTGAGGCAGAAGACATGGCTTAAGTAGCCTACCGATAGCCAGACGTGTCCCGTGGGAAGTATTTCCTGGGACTATATGTCTTCTGATTAATTTTGTTAACCAGGTTTGATAGCCAGACGTGTCCCGTGGGAAGTATTTCCTGGGACTATATGTCTTCTGATTAATTTTGTTAATCAGGTTTGTAATGCTAGCAAGGAGATTTATGGTTTTCCAATTAATTCTACTTTTCTTGGGGTGATATAACTTTGTTTTTTAGTAATTGCTTGTTTTGTTTCAAGTATGTTTTCTAGAGGAAAAATTATCAGTGTAATAGATTCTTGTAGGCACAAAAAGAAACAGATGAACAAATACAATCGTGTCTTCAGTTCCATATCTGTAGCTGTATGTGCACGCCTTTAGCCAATACGTTGGGTTGTTTATCAGACTTACTTATTGCTTATGGTCATTAAACAACGATAGTTCTTGTCCTGTAAAGTCATAAGCCTTGCAAGAGGAAAAAATTATGGTTAATACGAATAACAAAATCCAATCTTCTCATTGCGTGTAGGTATAATTTCCATTTGTTCCCCAGGGATGAGTTGAAAATAGGGATGCCTTCTTACAGCTTTTTCTGTCAATCATCATACTTGACTGCTATGGCTCGAGAGGGTTTTGATTTTAATACCTGCATAAATGATGGTAAGTAACTTTTGTAGGTCGAACTGTTCTTTGAAAGATAATTTGTGGCGATACAATTCATCTCTTTTATGATCTTTTCTTACATTTGCTGTTTGATGTTATAAATTGAGAGGCTGGTAGTGAGAGAAAATATTAGTCAAGAAAAGCTCTTTTTTCCCCCACAGAGATATAAGTTTCATTTCTGTTGATTCCTGGTTATGGATATTTTACCATTTCCCATTGCTCGTCAGTCATATGCTGTCATTTTTCCTACTAGGCGTTGAAAGAGGTGTCAAAGAATGCCTTTCTCATGTGCAAAATTTGCTGCTTGAATTTTACACAAAAATACTACTAAATAGCTGGTCCTTTTTGCTTATAAAAGGAACTTCTTCGCCAAGGTTTTCGGGTGATTGCATATTTTCTCGTTGATAACTTTTGCCTAATATATCTCTTGGGGCCTTCATCTAGTTTTGGGACCTTGGAGTGCTTGAAACTTTAAATAACTCTTTGCAGATTGTATTTGATGACTGTTGCACATAAAAATGCAATCTGTATCGCCATAAAGTCAGAGAACTGGAGTCATGAGAGAACTTCAAGCCCATCTGACGCACAGTGGTGATCTTCTTTATGTTAAAAAAGTAAAATTAAGTTTTTATGGGAAAAACCTTCAATGTTTTGTTCCTGCTGTATTGTCGTTACTTACCAGTACCTCACTCTCCCTTGCACTTCATGAGAAAACTCTCTCACCCCTATTTTAGCTGTTATACTGAGGCTTCAAAGTTATAAGCATAGCTGGAACTCGAATTGCTAGTTCTACCTTCGTATTGTTCGCCGACAGCCTAGTTGCAATAGTTATATCAGCATCCAATTGTTTTTATCTTGCAAAGTTGCTACTTAACTTTATCTTGGGACAGGCATATCATACTTATCTACAGCTCAAGAGTCAGCTGCGAAAGATCAGACTGGAAATCCATTGCATAGTACAAAACCATCTCAATCTGCTTCAGCAAATTCTGTCGCTGATTCTATGTTTGTAGACAGGATTAAATCTCGACGATGTTAGGAACTGGAAAAGTGCATGCCGAGATTCAGAAAATAAGACTGAAGGTGTGCAGTATGTTGGTCATGGCATTTGATTTGTTTTTTTTTTTCAAAATTTTGTCTCATATACTTGTATTTTCTTTATGTTTTCTGCTCTTCCAGATGCCTTGATTAGTTCCTTGAGAAAAATAGTCTCAGGAAGTGAAGTCTTTGGCTCGAGACCAAGCTTGACTATAGATATCTGCAGTGAACGTCAAGTGCAGCTTGTAATGGAGGTGATTTAGCTTGAACAGAATGAGTTTCTGTACATTTAGGTGTCACGTCTTTCTTAATATCTGGTTTAATGAGAAGATTTATTATATTTGTGCTGATACGTTTTTGCTATTGCTTGTGGTCTGCAGATGTTAGAGGACTTTACTGATGTGGTGCCATTATTGGTTCCAGCAAAGGCAGGCAGTACCCAGGCTATACGAGTCGTGTTGACTAGTTCAAAAGAGGATAGAGACATATTTGAGGTATCGGGAGAAAATTCAATACTCCCTTCCAAGAAAATTTAAGTATTAAGGAAGCTCACTGCAATTATACTCACTTAACTAAGGTTTTTTTTAGTACTCGTTAGTATGGTTGTGTGCACCGGCTGTACTGAAGTTATTATTTTTTCAAATTTACAGAAGGAACTACAACTAATGGAAGTGGAACATAATAAACGGGTTCGTGGCTTCAGAGAGGTTATTGATTTGATTTCTACTTCTCAGAAACCTGTTGTTACCCACAACTCAATTGATGGTCTATATCTGATATTACATCTCTCATTTTAGCCTCCACAGGCAGCAAAGTTTACCCTGTTTATTACTCTAACATGTCATTGTGCTTGTTTCATGCAGAACTAGCATTTGTTCATTCAAAGTTCTTAGCACCACTTCCTTCAACAATTGAAAATTTCAGGAGTTCCTTGTGTTCCATATTTCCTCAAATATTTGATGTTAACCATCTTATGCGTGAGGTTGGTCCTCTACGAAAAGTACATGTGTATAAACAATCTACCTGCAGCAATTTTGTATTTGAAAAGAAGGTTCACCATGCTGCTAAATGTGGAGATCCCTCAGCGAAGTGAGTATTTCTTTTTTGTCCCTGTTAAATCAATTCTGGTCAACAACTGTTCACAATATTTATTAGTTCTTTGATGCCTGGCCCCTAAAATTTGGGTCAAGGTGTCTGAAATTGGCTAAAGGAAGCTACTGCTGATGGATTTTTGTGCTTCCACTTGACCTTGAACTCCTATTTTTTACCATCTGGCAATGATTTCCTGGTTCATGATTTTTATAGATCCTGACTTGTGTGTGTGTTTTTTTTTTTTTTTGTGGTCTAGTTGAGGGAGATGGGCTCGGGGTTCATGGGCGTGATGTAGTAAGGATAAGCGAATTATTTGCCAAGCTCTGTTCAATATTGAAAATCATTCCAGAATCCTCTGATGCTGATGATATTAATTCCTCCTCCACACTTGAATCATATACAAACATATTCAATCCTTGCTTGGTCAGTTCTTCAGATCCGTTTGATGAAGATGTTGGCATTTCGACTGAAAAAACTAGAACAATCAGCACTGGAAATTTGGTGTTCTTGTGGGGATTTAGAGGTGAAATGTCAGCTCGCAAGCTAAAGAACCTTCTCATAGGTTCACATGAACTATTTTCCGGAGATTTTGATGTCCGACTAGTGCAAAAGAATTGTGCAATTGTTGCTTTTTGGACTCCTGGTTTTGCTGAAAGCCTTTTGGAGGTAATGGATTCTGGCGGGATAAACTCTGAAACTCTCAAGGACATGATCTCAGAAGGTCTAACAGCAGCAGGCTACAAAACTTATACAAGTGTTTGTCAACAGGGTTTGTGGGAAGGTGATTTAGCAGATGCCTTAGACAAAGCTCTGGAAGAAACTGCAGATCTTTCAGAAACCAACTCAGAAGAGGAGCCAACTGTAATCTTCTGGGATAATGATGAATCAATCAACCTCGATGAACTTTAAGATGTCTCATTTCAGTGCACAAGATTCATGGTCGTGGCTCTTCAGTTCAGGACTCAGTTGAGTCGGGAGGCTTCATTGTAATATGGGCCAAGGTATTGATGTCGTTTAAACATGAAGTTTCTAAATTAAATTAATGCATGGAACTATCAATCTGTCCGGTTTGATCAGTTATTGTTGGTTTTGGCCAGTTCTTGACTTGACCATGGAACAGCTACTGGCATTGCTATTTTGACAAGACGGGTTGGTGTCATCTATAAAGAAATGGTGCAGTTGGGACTTCCCTACTTCGTACAATAGGTTAGGAGTAATATAAACATTGCCGTTTGAAGAAAACGAAAAATCGATAAAGAAATCATGACTCGGCAAATTTTATGGCTTAGGCGTTAGGTTGGTGGGCTGTGATACTTGCAAAATGAGTTCAAGGAAAGCCACTGTGGATGGCATTCTGCGGTAAGTTCAACAACTGTGATGGACAGTTCTTGTTTTTGTTGTTTTTGTTTTTGTTTTTGTATATTTATACGGAATTATGTCGTAGGTGTTCTTGATTTGGTTGCCGACAGAGGGTACCTGTATTTGCATGGTAATTAATGAGTTAATGATGTTTATAGGGAGAGGTTAGGCGACAAATCTGTGTAATTTGCTTATTTTGAATGACTATGACTTCAAAACAGAGGAAAAGGACTTTTTATTTATTTATTTGAGAATGTTGTTGTTTCATGAACAATGATTCCTTGATTATTACGGGCCATGATTTCTATCACTTTCACTGTAGAGAAGAAAGCTTAATAAATTCATGGAAGCAGTTTTCTTGCAACGTAGTTTATCTTGATATTGTCTAACTAGAAGAATGTATAATTTTCTGTCGCTCATATTGTTGTGATTAGTTTATTAATCTTTCGTCAATATTATATTGGTTCTCAACATTTAACTGCACGTATAAGCAGATTCTATAGCAATGTTGCAGTGTAAGAACTTGTACGGGCTTTTTTCCGTCAATAATTAACTTGTTCAGACATGTTTCATTAATAATCAAGTCAAAAATCAATTTTTAAAATCAATTTGTTGATACCTATTTCGTTAATAATTAAATCAAATTTAAATAAAATTAAGTGTTCGTTTAGATAATGTTAATAAAAATAAAATTTTATAAAAATTCAAAAGTACTCAAACTCAATTTAATAAAATCTCCTTTTGAGTTTGACTTATTAAAAAAATTAACTAAGTCTGAAGATAATTAAAAAGTTGTTAAAATATCAAACAAATTTGAACACTGAAATATTTTAGGGTAAAGTACTATAAACCCATAGGTGGTATTGCATTCAGATCCCTAATTGAAAATATACCTTAAATCCCGAAGTACTCTGGACTAAAAGGTAAAATGGATAGAAATCATCCAAACTAACGATGTTTGTTGCACATGTACCGTAACTGTGTGTTGTTGACTGAAAAAACGTTTTCCCTCCAAAAATGAAACATTTTATGCCTAATATACCCTTATTCTTACTTATATAAACATATAACTTCAGTAACCCTGTTTTGCTACACATATCCAACGTTTACCACCAAGAAAAATAAACACAAAGTTGAGAAGGTAATTTTCTCATTCTTCTGCTTTTTTTTTTTTTAATTTAGTTCATATATTTTTAAATTTCTTACTCTTTTGCATTCCTTCATTTAATTTGTTTTCGTTATATTAATTTGAAGATAAAATGTCAAATTCTACAAGTGGTGGATGGGGCACTCGTGATTTGCGATACCAATACCAACAGTGTTATTGCGGAAAGAAAGCAATAGTGAAAGTAGTAGATTCAGAAAACCAACTAAAGACATGTTGTAATTTGTTTGTGAAAAGAAATAATGCAACTTTTGGATATGGTACAACCCAATTAATAAGGTTACGTATGAACCGAAGAGGTTGACCAAACTAACTTCTCTTCTAGTGTCAAAAATGAAGCTGTTGATGAGTTTAGAAAAATGATGAAGAACCAAGAAGAGATGGTTAAAATGATAAAGATGTTGATGCTTGGTTGACCATATTGTTCTCATGTCTTTCCATTATTGTTAATGTAATGAAATAAGAATCGTAAAAGCAACATTTTGTAGTGAATTTTTCTAACTTGTATAATGAACATGCTTAAATTTAGTCTTGTAGCGACAACTTATATAAAAATAACATTATGTTAGTTTTAAACAGCAACTTAGCATCAACATCAGTAAAGGGCACTAAACTAGAAATAGTTAAAGCAGCAAATAGTTAACTAAATTGGAAATATTTAAAGCAGCAAATAGTTAACAAAATTGGAAATAAACCAATTCAGCACCCATACAAAAATTAGTTCATTGCCTCCACCAAAAACTAATTCAAAAATATAGTCAACACCAGTAAAGGACACTAAATTAACTACATAATACTTCAACATACTAAACAAAAGTAATTACTAAAATAAAATAAACTATTAAGTAGCAAAAAGTTCATTTCTTTCTAGACACTTTCTTGCTAATAGTTTGGATAGGACTTACAAGTTGTTTTCCAATGCCTCTTGCCTTGTTAAGCTGAATCAACAAAGGTAACAGATGAATTTGTATCAACACCAAATGCAGAATTTATACCAGCTGAACCTCTGCCATTCCTATGAGAGCACCTTTCCTCATATCATCCTAACCAACAACTTTAACCATATCAGTTCTATAACCTTTGTACGTGCACTACCTGCAGCTGTATTCCTTTCTCTATTAGCCCTTTTTTTGCTACCATCACCCCTTCTAGCAGAATTCGCACCTCGTGTAGCAGAACTTATTGCTTTGAAACTCCTTCTATCATGACCCTTTCCACCAATATTTCTAATTCCAACAGTAGCAAGAACAGAAGCAGAAGCAGTAGAACCACCAGCAGAAGCAACAGTAACAGAACCACCAGTAGTTGCAGTAGGAACATAACCAGTAGCAGTTGTTGAACCATCTTCAGGAGCCTAAAATTACAGTAAAACACATTAGTATCTGAAACACTTATTTTACTTATTGAATATTCAATGTTCAACACATAAATTACTTTGAAACTACATTGATTTAGGGTGAAGTTCATAGTTACAAGATCTCAGGTTATGAACTTTTTGAAACACTTTGTGCATGTGACAATCAATCCTTTTCTTGAGGTTTTGTAAGGATTTCCCGACTCTTTAGGGTATTTTTTTTTTCAATTTTTTTTATCTACCATGTTATTTTCTCACACGTGGTGGGTCAAAAGGCTCATTAGTAGTAGGATCCCAAAAGTGCATTGATGTAATAGGGATGAAATTGAAAGAATAAGCAACTAGGTATGTTTCTTTATTGTAACACCCATCCAATAAAACTTAACATATCTCTCTCTATCAGTGTGAATGGTTAAAATTGCATGTCCACATGGAATGCCACACAGTTGAAATGCCCCACATTTGCAGGTTCTCTTTATGAGGTCCACAATATAAGTTCCTCTTCTATAATTCACTTCAAATTTTTTGTCCCCACATAGCAGGGGAAAGCAATACCTACTGTCCACTTTGTTTTTTTTCCAACTTTTCGTATATTTCTTGGACATATTAGACCACTATATTTCTTTATACCATCTCTCTTTACATTCTCCCTCTACACAATTTTCCTTCTTATCCACTCAAACATAGTTATAATACTCTTGTCCTTAACTTGAAGCGTGTATGCATTAAAAGATTCATTCGAATTGTTAACTAAAATATCAGATCTACAACTATTATCAAAGTGAGACCTTGACCACAAATGAGGGGGTATCTTTCTTAACCAACCTGCTGCATTCACTGTGTTTCCCACATTTGGATCAGTCTTTTCAAGTTCTTCCATTGCTCTGTTGAAATCTTGGGGGTTAGTAGATGAAGCTTCCTTCTAATAAAGATCCTTAAGTTCTTTACTCTTGAACTTCTGATTAAAATTTTGGTACAAGTGTCTTAGATAGTACCTATTTTAAGCACATGATACTTCTTCTTTCAAAGTACGAACAAGTCTTTTTTGCCTATGTGATATAAAAGTCCACCCCACTTTATCATCTACCCTATATCAATCCTACAGCTCATTCAAGAGCCACATCTACCCTATATCAATCCTAAACTCATTCAAGAGCCACATCTATGAATCATACAACCTCAACTACTGCAAGGGCAATTAGATACATGTTATCATTTGCATCTCCACCAATTGCACTTAGCTGCTAACCACCAAGTGGACCCTTCAAAAAGCACCCACCAAGACCAACAATAGGTCTACACCTAGCCAAAATATTATCTTTCCAAGTGCTAAGCCTATAGTACGGTCTCTGAAATATCCCTTTCTCATTAATTATGGGCCTGTCTGATTTAATCTTCAAATAACTCCAAGGATATTTCATTCTCAATGTATTATAGTACTCCCACAACTTCCTATACTCTTCCCCATCACAGCCCTGTAACATTTTTCTTAGCTTTTCTTTTAGATTTGTATGCCTGAACAAGACTTATTTCAACCACTAAATCCTATTTAACATCCCTGACAACACATATATTTCCAATATTAGGTTCATCTCTAAGCTTATCATGGTACTTTCTTGGCTAAGTACCTTGAGGTGACATGCTTGTTGTTGTATTCCCTTCCACAAGTGCGTGTCCCACTAAGAGTCTTTATTTAAAAAGTACTCTCCCCTTGGACGCATGAATCCTCTAGCTACACCCTTAGCACACCTAGAAGTTATCATCTTGCTCTTATTTTTTGAATGCTTCACAACATAGTCTTCTCTTATGTTCCATTCATACAAGACCTCTCTAAAAACTCTGAAATTCCTAAACTTTTGTCTAACAACCAAGTCAAACTTTAGTTTCCTGAATTCCACTTCGGGATTGAACTTCATACGATCTTCCCATGGCATTCCACTATTAGCCCCTCTATAAATTAGTAGGTCCTCCTTATTAGGTACATCTTCTTTCCTCTCTTCAGCAGGCCTTAGATCAGGTATTGTAAAACCAGCATTATCCTTTTGTGTTGCTTCAGTTATATGATTGTCATCTTCTGGTTTTTGCTTTTTTTGGTTGATTTTCTGATATTGTAGCCCCTTTATTGTTGTACATCAGTTTTTCATTTTGAAAATTGTCTTCATCTTTCATGGTTTCAAGTCCTTATTTTAGCCATTCAGGCTCTTCCTTTTCAGTCTTAATGCTTCCCTTAACATTGCCTGCTACTTCATCATTGTTCCTCTTCTCTAATGCTTGCTCCTCATTTTTAGCCCCACAACTTTTCCTCTTTCCTTTAGTTGTTGTTTTCTTGCTTCTCTTTCCCTTAGTTATTGCTTGCCGCTGATTTGATGTCTGCTTGACAGTTGCTAGTTGCTCCTTTGAAGTCAATTTAGATGTCTGGTCTATTTTTTTAACAAACACCTCAAAATGAAGCAAGTGATCCCAAATTGATGCCCAAAGCTCTACATTTTCATCAGACTTTAGGTAAGCAGTTGTGATATCAAAGGTACAATCTGGATTCCTTAAGTAGAATCTGACTTTAGATCATGGGTCTATCTTATTTTGCATGGCCACACTTTTTTAATTGTGAATCAACTACTCGAAATTTAATGCGTAATCTTAGCATTCAATGTGTATTCCTCAATAATATCATTTTTCAATTATTCGACTATTTCATTTTACCAAATTCAATGCATGTGCATATCTTGGACTTTCTGATTTATTCTCTAGGTAAAGTTGTCCTTAACTCCTTAGGTACAGCTCCCATTATCTTATTATTATTCTCCATTGTTTCACCTAAAAAGAAATAAAACATTATTATACTTGACCACACAAGACATGACATAAAAAACACTTAACAACTCACATACATGGTGGTCCATCCTTATAAAATACAATAAGTACAAAAACACAAATGGACCACTAATAGAAACTAACAATAAGCAAGTCTGTCGATGACCATAAAATACAATTAAAAAAACACCATTTTTTTTTTTCAAAATCAACGATATTCAACCCATGAAAAGTATTTAAGGTATGAAAATTGATTTTTTTTTTTTTTTTTTGGGTCTGGTCACATATTTGAAGTCCAAATACCCAACAAAAAGACCTAGGGTTTTCTTCTTCTAATCAACACTTCCCAACCCATATGATGAATTTAAGCAACCAATTTGAGTCTGCACACAAAAGCCCTAAATGTATACTAGCCCTAGAAACAAATTCATAATCTAATAACCCTACAATCATGTTCGACAACTACAAATTTCTTGTATTCTACTGTGGTTCAGCACCATAAAGAATTTTATAACATTCATACATAAACCTTATTTAAAAATTAAAAATTAAAACTTACGATGTTCATCAATTCGCAACCACAACTTTTAGTCTTTCCCTCAATTCCAAGCTTCGAACTCGATAAACGTGTTGGATTTGTGATTAATGCAATTTGATTATTGAGATTTGATAAAGAGATTTGGTTTTTGAAATTTTGGAAAAAAAGGTTTTGAAGGTGCTTCCAGATCTTTCTCTTTCTTGCGACGCTTGGCAAATTAGAAAAATGAATGTCCTAGATACGTTGGTGTTAATTTAAATATAAGGGTCAAAAGTTAATTTCAACAACGGAACCATTAGTTTGGATGTTCTTCGGTCTATTTTACCTTTAGTCTAGAGCACATGGGGGTTTAAGGTTTATTTCCAAAATACATGGGGGTTAAGGGTTTGAATGTTATACCACATGGGAGTTTACGGTAATTTATCCAATATTCTAACTTGTTTAATTTTTTTAATTGATCAACAACTTTTCAAAAGGCACAGATAAGAGTGATATAAATATATATAATTTATTTCTTTTATAATAAAAAGATTAATTTCTCCTTCAACTTCTAAAATACTTCTACCTATACAATTTTATTATAAATTTGTGTGTAAAATTGTTCATATTACTTACAAGGTATAATTTCGAAAACTTCCACTAAGGTTTAACTTTATACTAATATCATTATGTACTTTTGAATTTTTAAAAATCTCATAAATCTTCCGTAACAATCAATTTTTTGTAACATGTTATCCCAATTCCAAATAAATTATTAAACAATCATTTAGAATAGATAAGGTAATTTTATTCAACATCAAGTGTAATACCCTATTCAATTTCTACTCTTTGCTTTGTACTACTCTCAATATTTTACATTTCATATTTGGACTTACACAGAATTCTCAATATTTTATGTTGTTGATTATCAATTTTTGCTACCAAATTGGTAACCTTTGGGAAGTTTTGGGGTGTAAAGTAGAATAAAAACTACAACAAGGATGTGGAGTTTTTGGGTTTAATAGTTATTTGGAGTTTCGAAAAATTAAAGGCAAGTTGAGAGACTTTTCCCCAAACACTAACTCCTATCTTAGAATTACCAAAGGCAACTAACATCATTTGGTGTTTTCCCTAAAGCATATTAAAAGCTCTTTTAAACCCTTCATCTTTAATCATTCATCAAATCAGGAAATTTTCAAGGATTTCAAATGGGATTTACTTGGTAGCAACTAGCACACAAGATTGAAGATATGGGTATTAAACTTTGGTTGTATTACTAGCTAGAATTTCTATGATTTGGTAGAGTATGGAAATGTTAAATTAAGGGCTGAATTATTGCTTTAATTGTAAAGTTTTCTACTTAATATGTATATATCAAAGATTAATGGCTTATATGGATGCATGGTAAGTGTTGGCCCCAAAAGCAACCTAAGAGGGGGGGTGAATTAGGTTGTCTCTAAAAACAATCCTTTTTATGTGCTTAATAGAAAATACAAACTTTATGCACCAAATGAAGACTTAAGCACAAAAGAATACAGTAGATATTCAACAATTTAAGCTTAAAGAACAAATAAGAATATTCTATTAAGAGAATCAAACCAAACTCCCTAGCTTCTCAAGCTTGGAGCTTATAACTACAAAGAGTTTCTTACAAGGCAACTACCAAGTTCACAACTTGAAGTTCAGCCACTAAAAGTCTCTTCAAAGTAGGTGAGACAATAACCTCTTGTACACAAATGAGGATCACTCTTGCTCACACTAATTTCCTTTAGTTGAGCCAAGAGTTTTACACTCACAACCTCCCTTTGTTACAATTGTTATCTCTCCACTCCTAACAGTCACACTTGAAGAACTCTTACACTTCTAAGCTCTTTTCACACTACCTACACTATTACAACACTTGTACCCACTATTTCTTCCAAATAGCTCAAGAATTATTTGTAATCAATGTAAAAGTCTCTGTTTAGCAATTCAGACCTAGGGGTGAAAATAGTTGCCAAATATCTGCTTTCTTCAATTTCCCAACGGCTATTTTCAATCTGTCTCTTATACACATCTAGCTGTTTTCTGCATACTTGTTATTAAACCATTAGTATGATTTGGTCATCATCAAAACATGGTTAACATAACTGGGGTTCAACAATAAGATTTGTGGTTGAGGAGTTTTCATCAAAGTTTTTCACCAAAAACCTGTAAGCTTATTTGAGCAGACAACACTACGCAACTTTGAAAATTTTGTATCTTTGTGTAGGATTATCAGAATTGAGTTCTGTTTGTTATGTTTGAAACTAAATTCATAGGCTTTCGAAGGGTATACAGATTTCTTCTAATTACTGTCCTACAAATACCAGATTTTTTAAATACTTGGGCTCATTTCATGTTCTGATAGCATGCTCTATTTTGATTTGAGGGTCAATTTATAGCAGGTTATGTTGTGAATTACAAAATGTTATCTTCTCAAAACTTTTAGTATTCTGAGTCTAGTTTCAGTTGGTTTAAACCTTGTCATTTTTTTGATGTGTAGACTTAGTTACAATCAGTTTTAGTTACCTCTGTCATTGCTGATTTCTTGAGGAAACAGTTTGCTTTGTTATTAGTCTTGTTCTATTAGGGTCCCGAATTGACATGTTAGTAGCGGTGCTTGGCAGTCTTCTTGAGGAAGTATTTATATTTAATATTAGCATTGCTTTAGAGTGTGTATTGATTTATTATGGTATCTCTGACATTCTTAGTTCAAGGAGAAGTGTTTTGAACTGAGTGGAGATTTAAAGTTTGATTTGATTCATCTGTAATGTAAGTAATACCGGATCCTTTTCTATTATTTTGAATGTTCTTTTAAAAGTGTAATTTACTTGATATATTTTATGCATATAAAAAGGGTTAAGTATATAATATTTATATAGCTAAGAAAATATGAAAATTGATAAATTATATTTGTATATGTAATAATGATTTTAACTGTACATCTTGATTTGGGATAAGTTACTCTAATTATGTAAATGACATCTCTTGAGCATGTACCATATTTCTTTTTGAATGACAGAATTGAACTAGATAAATGTATCATTGATAATGTGATTGCATCATCATTATCATGCATATCATACTGCATCGATTCAAAGTTCTACATTCGTGGACTCGGTAATTGAATTGTAAATCCAATGATTGAATGAAATGTTGCATGCCTTGCTTGTAATGAATGTTTTGAACATGAACCGAATGAATATGAACGGATCACATGTCTTGAAATTTAAATTATAAATGTGATGCCTTATCTAGTGGAATGATAATAGTTAGATCTGAATTTAGTGATGATACTATGTGGAATCTTGAGCCTTGTACACTTGCGTAACATTTGAAATTGTATACTGACTCTTTAAGAAGGAATTTCTAACGTTATAGTATATATTTCAAATCCATATTGTTTATTATGGTTTCCTATGTTTGCCAATGTACTATTATTAACTTGCTCAATCCAAATAAAAAAGGACTGTTCTATTTATTGAATATAGTTTTTGCTCACCCCTTTATTCTTAATTGCTTTTGCAGCTTTAGTGTGGTCAAAGTGATGCAACGAAAGTGTAGTAACGTTGAAACGTTTGATCCCGTTAAGAGCAGTTTTGACGTTTGTCATAGTTTTAGCTATGGGTAGGGTTTACTCTATTACTCTAAAATTATAAATGTAATTGTTGTTTAATAAAATAAATATAATTTATTTAGTGAATTGTATTATCTTACTTTTTAATGGATGTTATTATTGGTTATTGTGGTACTTAGTGGCTCAGTGTACCGTGCCTTGCACGCTTGGGATTTTTACCTGAGGTATGGTGTGTCATTGTCCCCGTTTCAGGGTATGACATATAGTGATATCAAATTTTAGGTTATAATCTTTATAGTACTGTCTAAGACTTGATTTTATTAGTGTGCCTTAGGATGAAGATTTAGGATAATGAATTGTAGATCTACATTTCAATTCAGTGAGTGATAAGAGATTCCTGCATTGAGTGATTAAATTGAGTTAAGTGTTGAATTTTGAGCTGGAGTCAGTGATGGGTTGTGAGTTAGAAGGTTGGGTGAGTCGTGTAGGGTGTGTGTGTTATGTGTGTCTTGGTTTTCTTGAGTGGTTCACTTGATGAGACCTATCAACTGGAATAAATTGAGAAATCTGATAAGGTGATAAGGTACATGTCATCCGTTAAAGGGTTTATATTGTCTTTGATTAATAAGATTGTTATAAATAGTTAACTTTGAGATAAAACTATATACAAGTAAATTACAGATCAGATGGTAGCTCAACAGTTAAATTAGGGACAATGAAACATTCATAAAATTTGTGAAATGAAACTAAATAAATTTTGTCAACAGATAAAGAAGAGTAAATTGAGGTAATCGGTATTTAAGGAAAAACTGAAATTAGAATCCCGATATAACTTTGGATTGGGGTAGTAACAGAAATGAATGAAGGTAAAAGTTTAATACATGATGGTGTAACCAAGGGCATAAGTTTGACATATCATCGGTCTATTTTATTCATCTTTGTCCTCTAATTTGTAATTGTCGTTATCAGAATTTCTCTTATACCTTGTATTATGTTACTCCTATGGAACATGGTTCAAGTTAATTAAATCATAACCGAAGCAAATCGTTCCTTGGTTATTGGTACTTATTTCCCATTTAAATTTTCAAGGCAGTTGTCTTTTTCGCCTTGTAAATTGATCATGGGCAGCTATTTTGATAGCCACTCTCAAAACTATCCTTACCTAAATTTTCATTCATATTCCAAGAGTATAAAAACTTGTGCGAGAAAATTTTTCCTAAAAGTTATGTTAATCTTCGATATCTTGTTTTATTTGCCCTGGAATATGAAGTATTAGAATATATTTTCCTATAGTGGCATATTTTGTCAGTAACTCGATTGAATTCTTGTCAGTATAATTAGCCACTATTGAAACTAAAATTATTGATAGACCTATAACAATTTCGTTCATGGTTATATTGCTTGCATCTTGAAATATTCAAGAGATAATTATTTATGGTTTACTATTCCAATTCTTATAAATTATCCTTGTTATATTTATTGATACTAATTGAATATTAAAAAAATTCTAAATAGACATCTATTTTCTATCCTTTCATAATTTTTTTAGAATCTAATGAATCTTAGCCATTCTAAATCTTATAATTCTAACCTTTAAAGTGTATATTGATTTATTATGGTGTCTGTGATGCTCTTTGTTCAAGGAGAAGTATTCCGAACCAAGTGGAGGTTTAAGGTTTGGTTTCTGTGAGGTAAGTAGTACCTGACCCCTTTCTATTATTTTGAATGTTCATTTAGAAGTATAATTTCCTTGATTATTTTCTGTATATAAAAGGAGTTGATCATGTGATATTTTTATAGCTAAAGGAAATATGAAAAATTAGTAAATTATTCTTGTATATGTAACAATGATTCTAATTGTACATTTTGACTTGGGATAAGTCACTCTAATTATGTGAATGATATCTTTTGAGTGTTTGCTTCTATATTTCTTTTTGAACGACTGAATTGAAGTGGATAAATATATTATTAATAATGTGATTGCATCACTATCATCTATATCATACTGTATCGGTTCAAGTCATCTCTACATTCGTGTACTTGGCAACTGAAATGTAAATGCAATGATTGAATGAATGCTGCTTGCCTTACTTGTAACAAATGTCTTGAACATGAACTAAATAAACATGAACCGCATCACATGTCTTGAAATGTGATGCCTTGTCTAGTGGGCTGATAATTGCTAGACTTGGATCTAGTGACAGACTTATGTGGAGCCTTAAGCCTTGCACACTTGTATCAAATTTGGAATTGCATACTTACTCTTTAAGAAGGAATTTCTAAAACGTTATAGTATATATTTCAAGTCCATATTGTTTATTATGGTTTCGTAATTTGCTAGTGTCTTATTATTAATTTGCTCAATCCAAATAGAAAGAGACTTGCTGAGCATAGTTTTTACTCACCCCTTTATTCTTAATCACTTTTGCAGCTTTAGTGTGATCAGAGTAGCGTAGTAGAAGTGTTGTAGAACGTTTGATCCCGTTAAAAGTAGTTTGGACGCTTGTTGTAGTTTTATCTGTGGGGTAGAGTTTACTTTGTTACTTTAAGATTGTAAATGTAATTGTTCTTTAATAAATGAAACATAATTTATTCAGTGGATTGTATTATCTTACTTTTTAATAGATGTTATTGCTAGTTATTATGGTACTTAATGGCTCAGTGTACCGTACCTTGCATGTTTGGAGTTTTAATATGAGGTGCGACGTGTTATGGTCCTTGTTTCGAGGCCTGACACCAAGTTGACCCCTTTGTTGATCCACTAATTACTTTAGTATCAAAATTTAATTAATTAGAATAGTTGAAAAAAAAAGTTATGTCAATTTGATTTATTAGCAAAGAGCAATTAGTTAGTTAAGTAAAAAATTATAATTCTTCGTTTTGTTATATTTGTAAGGCATTGCAAATTAAATATTAGTTTGGGAAGATTTACCACAAATTTAACATTCAAAATTAGACAAATTTGTAATGAATCTTTTTAAAAAAAAATTGGAAAGATTCTAATTTCGTGCTATTGTAATTGAATTATTCAAGACAAAAAAAAATACATAAATTAATTTTAAATTTGAGCCCAAATCTTTCATAGAATTAAGTAATTTCTTAAGTAAATAAACTAAACACTCTTTTAATTAATTAAAAATATAGCACTTAAAAAATTCATCATTTAGTTTATTCACAACAAACCAACAATTTTAGAAAGGAAAAAAAAAATTCAAACTTGATAAGATTAAAAAACATAAATTAAAATACAGTCAATTATATGTCTTAACTAATAAAGGTAAAATTGTCAAAATACATTATTTAACAATTTTTTTTGTTAACTTAGACATGTGACGGTAAATCAAAAGTTAGAAGAGATCTATTAATTTTTTAAAATTAGTAGGTACTAATTGTTAATTGTTATTCCTACTTAAAATGAATGAAAGCGTTAAAGAAAAAGAAATAGATGACAACCCATTGACACCTCACCGACTTTCCGTTGAGGCACTTCAACCTAAAATTGCGCGATTGCGTAATTTCATAGGTCCTTTTCGCCATGAGTTGTTCATGTCGACGTCTCGTTCTCATCCTCAACCCAACCTCCAATCACCCAATAAAACCCACCCACCTCATAGCCCCAGGAATCACACGTCATTCAAAATCCACGTGTCGACTTATTATCTGGAGTCCACATACACATCCTATGCACCCATCTCATTCTATCATAACCCTCGTAATACCAATCATCTACCAGGGACAAAATGGTAAATAAACAACACAGCTGATGCTCCCGCGTCGTACAGAAGCAAAAGAGATAAACGAAAGCATTTCATTTTGTTTCACTACTCAGCACTCACTCACTCACTCACTTTCTCTCTCTACATTACCTAAATTTCTTTCTTTTTTTTTTGGGGTACAAATTTTAATTTTTTTATTAAAAAAATTTCATAGTTTTATTTTCCGTGAGAAAAAATGAGTCGGAATAACGATCCCAATCCATTTGACGAAGAAGAGCAAGAAGTTAATCCCTTTTCGGTAACCGCCATTTTTAATTTCTCCGATTTCGCGTCTTACCCTTTATAGATCTGCCTATTTTTAGCGTTTTTTTTATTGTTAATTTTTTAATATTCGTTTTTTTTTTTTTTCTGGCTAATGTTCCGAATCTGGCCATGAATTTTGTTTAGCTAGATTTGCTAATAAATATCCAGGTTGGGATTATATGAAATTGTTGTTTTGTAATTGAATGGAAAATTGAAGGGCATTTTTGTCCTGAGATTTTGAATTTGTATGTTAAATAATGGGATTTGGGTTTTTTTTTTTTTTTAAATAATAAAAGTTGGATCTTAATTTGAAAATTTGGAATTTATTAAGGGGGAATGGAATGGATTTGAAAAGACAAAGTAATTTGGAATTACGATTTCTATGAAGGGAATCCTATGGTTGTGCTAGGGTATCACGGATTTGTATTGTATAAATATTTAAAACTCATGATGTTGTATAAATATTCAAAATACCATAGTCTGATACGATACAATTTTTCTTTCTGTGCATAATGCAAAAGTTGATGCATATTGGGGATTTTTAAAAAATGAAAAGATTTGGACTTGAAATGAATAATTTTTGGTGATTTTGAGGGAGGAATGGAATTGATTATTACAAGATTTAAGATAAATGCGAATTTTATTGTAAGAACTTAAGGATTGAAATAAATTAGAAAATGTTGTTGAAAGTTGATGCGTATTAAAAAGTGGGTTGTTGATCATCCTATAATTCATGTGCTGAAATGTCTGAAAAAAGGAGATTAATCTGGCTTAGTTTTTAAAGTGGACGACCCTTTTTCTAAATCTTTTGTACGATTCTTACTTAGAGGTGGTGGGCCTCAAAATCTGTAGTCATGCTATCTGATCTATTATTGTGTGTGAATTCTCTTTATTCTGGCCATTTATTTTACTGAGTGGAAAGTTGTAATATTTGTTAAACACTTAGTGCCAATTTCTTTTTCCCTTTGTTGGCTCTAGTATAGTTTTTTTCCCCCTTTCCACATATAATGCTATTTTTAGTGAAAATAGCTCCCATGACTTGGTCCTATCTTGGCTTGTTTTGACCAATGCGGGACACTTTTATGATACGTCCTTCAAATTACTGTTACGAGTATGTCCAGGACTTTTTGAGCCTACTAGCTTATGTATGGTATAAAAGTTCTAAATTTGCCATAATGTGGAAATTATGATACATATAAAACTATTCCGTTCTGTACATAAGGTTATCTGACATCTCCAAATTCTGTATGTGTTACTAACTTTTTGTTTTCTTTTTTTACACTTTTTTTTTTTTGGTGTAAAATGTAGCCTTTTAAGTTTGTCTAGAAAGAATAGAAGGAACTGAAAGCCTGAGCTTGCTTTCCTTTTTTTTTTATTTTTTTTTGTTACTTAAATTCTGTGAAATTAGAAATCCGTTCAAAGAATGAAAACTTATCTTCGATTTTGGTACATGTATGTCTGACAAAAGTGTACTCCTTGTCAAGACTCTGTGTTTGGAGAGGGTGTTCCAGTCTTCCACATGTAAATAACTCTTATTTATGTTGTTACCAGTTATACCAAATTTCTATTGTAAATTTGAAACTTTGATACATTTTTAATGTATACACTGTTAAATGACTTGTGCTATCTAGCTAAGAAAGTTTTGAAGAGTGGAGTTGATCTTCATTAATTTGAATCCACCCAACTTATATAGACTTTCTAAGCTTTCCTATGTGCTTAATGAGGTTTTATAGCGGGTCAAGAATATTAAGAGCATTACAATTGTTTTTAACTTCTGATAAGTAATGCTTAACTCATAGGGTAAATCTGTAAAACTGTCTTTGATGTCATTCCATTGATTTATCATTTGTTTTGCTTGTTCCTATTCAATGAAAACTGATAGGATGGCATCCCATTCTGTGTCTGTTGTATGTTATCCATATAAACACTTTATGGTTTCCTTATCATGTGATTTGTTGATGTCATTCCATTGATTTGTTGTGCTTGTTCCTATTCAATGAATGCTGATAGGATGGCTTCCCATTCTGTGTCGGTTGTATGTTATCCATATAAACATAAGCTCTTTATGGTTTCCTTATCATGTGATTTGTTTTGGTGAATTGTAGAAAGGTGGTGCTGCTCCTGGGTCAAAGTCGCGCATTCCTCAATTTGTCAGCAATACTCTCGGTTTTGGCCAAAAACATGATGCAACTGTTGATATACCCTTGGACACAATGAATGTAATGAATTGACTCTGTTCCTTGTGATTATTTTTCATGTGACATTATTTTCTTTTCCAGTATCCAAAGTCAACTGTTTGTATTCATTCGTTTTTTTATGTGGCAGGATTCAAAGAAAAAACAGAAGGAGCTTGCAGATTGGGAAGCAGATCTTAAAAGGAGGGAAAGGGTGCGTCCCTTTGTTATTTCATCATGTGCATTATTTGAGAAGTACTTCGTCAATTTACTTCATTTAATCATTTTTACCTCTGTTTTACTGGAAATTCAAACTCAGTAATGCTTTAAAAGAGTGAAATTCACATTAGAATATTGATTAGTTTTAATTTGGGGATATATGAAAATCTCTAATTATTTTTTGTCTTAGACACTGCTTGTGAGCTTGGCATTTCAAGTGTCTTACTTGTATTTGGTACTCATTCGCTTGTCCTTACAGGATATCAAGCGTAGAGAAGATGCTGTTACCAGTGGTAAGCTGTGTGACAAAGAACAATAATATCAGTTTGTGTTTCTGTTTTCTATTTACTGACACTTTGAATTTGTTTCAAATGCTTCAAATTCAGCTGGTGTTCCCACTGATGACAGAAACTGGCCTCCCTTTTTTCCTATCATTCATCATGATATAGCCAATGAAATACCTGCTCATGCTCAGAGGTTGCAGTATTTAGCTTTTGCTAGTTGGTTAGGTATATTCATTTTATTCTTTTGATATGCATTACACTGCAGTACTTTTCTGGGTTTTTCTGGCATGATTTGCACTTTTCAGTGTTTTAGCATAACACATGGAATATGAAGGTATACAAATTCAAGGCGTACAAGTACTATCTAGCTACCCAAGAAGAGCAGGGTCTTTTCTTTTCTCTTGGGTTTGTACTATAGGATAATCAAGTTCAATGATATTGAGTTTAAGAAATTTTGTTACTAGGGGAAGGGAGAAATAGGATGAGGCATCTAAAGTACAAAATCTATAAATTTTACCTCCCTCTTCATGTAAGTTAGTGAGATGCCTGAAAAATCACATTTGCTTCTCTTTGAGCAGATATAGTGGACTGCCGACTGCCTATCCTAAAGCAAGTTAAGAGGCATTGATTGATCTTTAAAATTTTAATGTTCTTTACTTTCTCATTACCCAACAAAATTTATGTTGCCTTTAATTTATGTTATTGATACTGATTTTCCCCGATAAAGACTGGCAAAAACAAACAAACCAAGCCTTATTCCTACTAAGTAGGGTCGACTGCATGAATCTTGCTACGCCATTGTGCCCTATGATGGACCATATCCTCTTTAATCCCTAAATGGGCTATATCTTTCTTACAAGTTACCCACCAAGTCTTTTTCGGTCTTTCCCTACCCGAGACATCTTATGTTGACCACTCTCTCTAAATTCTACTCGCCTGAAAGGCGCTTCTACTGGCTGTCTTAACACATGACCTAACCACCTTAAGCATGCCTCTTATCTTCTCATCAATAGGTGCTACTCCAACCTTATCACGATTATGCTCATTGCGTATCTTGTACATTCTAGTATACCACACATCCATCTTAACATTCACATTTCTGCTACTCTCATCTTTTGCTTGTGTGTAGGTCACTTGCCAACATTAGACCCATAAAGCATCGCTGGCCTAATTGCCGTTCTATAAAATTTGCTCTCAAGTCGTAAAGGAATTTTGTAGTCGCATAATATTCCCGATGCTATTCTCCATTTTTTTCCAAAAATTTCATGCACTTCTTACTTTTTGAATATTTAGTCATAGTTTCACTTCATCTCCTATATCCTCTGACCATAACGATTCTATTATGTCAGTAGTAGGATTTCTTTCCGCCATAACAAAATCATTTAGTCTCACATGTTATTGTAAAGTGTTATTAAGGCCAATGCCTTATCCTAAACCTGAATTCTTTAGCAAAATAAAATTGACACCATAGATATATAGAACAATATTTGTTTTATTCATTATCAGTCTCGTTGCTTGTTAATTTGTCATATATTCCCAGACAGGAGCAGACTGGGCCAGGATTTGGTTTCCAGTGTATCATATTGTTTACTGACGACACACAGATTTATGCTACGATTTCAGTTGAAAAATAGTCTTCTATCCTTGTTTTCTCTATCTGAAAATATCGATAGTACAGGCAAAATTGTTTTCATCATGTTAGAATGGGGAGGAGTAACTTCATATCTGTTTGGTTGATGTTAAAATGCTCACAGCTCCTATTATTCTCCTTGTGCGTAAATTCATCTTTAAGTATCTTCTTTTTTAACAATAGTGGAAACATTTTTGTGTATTTAGCAGACCTCTGATGAAAGTTGGAATTCTTTCCATCAATTAACAACTATATGTTAGTTTGACTCTTTCACCTGATGCAAACTAATTGAAATACAGCAGCAGTTTGTTATTCCCCATTAGTTGCACATAAATACCAACATTTACGGAAATAAGGCAATGCTCGCTGTCTTGTGATTTCTTGCTAAATGCAATCTTATTAGATTTGCTTCTAGATTTTATGCAAATATTTCCAGCCACCAAAAAATTTTGTTTTTCACTTTTTACTCTGCTTATGCTATCATTGTCATATAACTTTTGAATTTCCATGCAGGTATTGTTCTTTGCCTCATGTTTAATTTTGTTGCAGTGACTGTTTGTTGGATAAGCACACATGGTATGTTTGCTTCTTCCTCCTGCTTCCATCCTATGTTTTGTTTTTAGTTATTATTGATCCTTCATTTGATCACCTGTAGGTGCCAGAATTTTCTTCCTTGCTATAATCTATGCACTGCTTGGATGTCCACTGTCATATGTTCTTTGGTACAGGCCTCTTTATCGGGGTATGAGGTATTTAGCTTGAATTCACTATCTTGTTTCAGAAAATTTTTCCTTCCCTTTTGTGGGATGCTTATTGTTACAAAGATGACACATGTATATTCTTTTTGCTTTCAGGACTGACAGCGCTCTAAATTTTGGTTGGTTTTTTCTGACCTACATGGTATAATTTGTTCATAATCCAATTGTTTCTGATTTAAGATTTGTAATCTTCATACCCTCTTATCTTTTATGTGATGTGATTGTATTATGCAGCTGCATATTGGTTTTTGCATATTGGCAGCTATTGCTCCACCGATTGTTTTCCATGGGAGATCACTAACGTGAGTTTCTTTTATTTATTTATTTATGTTTTGGTTCTCTAATTAAAAAAAATTCAGTCTTTTGATTTGGGAACTTAATTTTGAAAGGCCTGTTGGTCAGTGCCTGAATTTCTTTGTTTCCCTAGCATCTTCTATCTGCTTTTTTCAACTGTAGTTGCTTTGTTTCTTCACTTTGGTGTTTCTGAACCTCAGGGGCGTCCTTGCAGCAATTGATGTCTTTTCTCCCAAGTGCAGCATCTTTTTCTTTTTTCTGTCAACTATAGTTGTTTCATTTCTTCACTTTCGTGTTTCTGAACCTCAGGGGGATCCTTGCTGCAATTGATGTCTTTTCTGACCATGTTTTGGTTGGGGTAAGTTGTATTTCAAGTAGCATATATACATTCTCTGTGATTGAATCATCTGTGTACTGTACTTTTATCCCTTTCATAGTTGTGGTATTAACTGCATTGCTTTGTTATGATAGTGGCATAATGCATCTAATGCCACCAGAAATTGGTTAAAATATTTGTGAGTCAGGAGCTTTATTTCCGAAGTTCCTGTGATTTGTAGGATGTCAATCATAAAAGTCTGGCTACTGAACAAATTTTATTGTAAATTTTATGCAAATTTTAGAACTTGAGTCTCACTTTCAGTTGTATACTTCATTTTTACATGAATAACTGAGGGTAGCATTTCATGATTTTACTGATTATGAAGAGGTACCACTGGTATCTTCAGTGGGTATAGAAATTATTGTTGGTTTGAATTTGGATGAGAAACTTTAATGGCATTATTTTTCCTAAGGTTCATTTATAATGAGTTTTTTCCCTTTTTTTTTGTGTGGAAAAAAAATTCTTTCATTTCTCCAATGCTTCTTTAATTAATTGAACTGAGATAATTTTCATATTTTGCTGATGTGATAAAGTAATAACTTTTGAGTATTTGGAACTATCTTGCACATAGCGAGAACTAAATTTGAAAGAGTACTTGAACTGTGAAAGTTTTCATATTTTGCTTATTTGTAAATTATAGCTCTGAAACTTCCAAGGCTCAAGTAATATATTCATATGAAACTATCTAGTCAACAGTGCCAAATCAACGGTTATTTAAAAAGAAAATCGTAATATTTGTCAGGTTATTGTTTTAAAATTTCTTGCAAGTATGGGAATATTATTTACATAATGTTATTACATAAATAACCTTAGAATATATCAACCCTTTAAAGAATAAAGGGTATGTAAGTCAAATTAGAGGAGAATTGTATAAATCACATTTTATTATGATATCCAAAAGGTGTTATGCTAAGCATTGGAAAAAAATCAAATATTCCATTCTTACTTAGGTAATTCCTGCCCTTTTTGGGTGGAAATGTATTCTGGGTGGAATAGTCTTTCCATTCCGAGCTATTATGTGTACCAAATGTCGGTTAAATGGTGGATGACTGCAAGATACAAATTATAACACGATGATATTATGGCAAAACTGATATAAGTGAGTCTAGTAAGATACTGTTTAACACCTTAAATGTATGAGGTGTATCTCATGATATTTTTTTTTTTTTAAATTACTGTTGTTGAGCATTTTTTTGTTTTCAAACATGTAAAGGAACTTTTTCATCTCATTGCAGATTTTCTACTTGGTTGGCTTTGCCTTGTTTTGCTTAGAATCACTGCTGAGCTTGTGGGTACTTCAGGTTAGGATATAAGACCTTTTGACCACATTGGTTCTTTTCCAAACCAGTTGTCTGAGCCTTTGCAATTTGCATTATTCTTCTCTGTTTGTGTTCTTTGTTACACATTATGCTTTTTTTTTGTCTATCAATCAACCAAATGCTTGCTTTATATTTTTTTTCACTTGTATTATCTACTAATATATTTTTAGATGTATTGCTTGAATTTGTTTGTTTTTGATATTGTGGATCATGAGATTTGTTTTTTAATCTTTCCCATATGTTTCTGAGAACTCTTATCCTTGGAAACTAGTCAAGTGGTGTTTTTTCAAGAGCTGTGTATGATGGCAGTAAGCTAAAGAGCTGTGTCAAATGTTGCTTTATGTTTTCATGAGACTATCATGTTAAGATTCACTAACCCTAGGTTTGGCAAAAATGAGTGATGCAACAATTGCTTGATATTTTTCTGTTCATTGGTGAAAAGGAAAAGAAGAAAAAAAAAAAAAAAAGGAAGTGAAGCTGGTAATATTTCATCCAGTCAAAGTGCGTGTTCTGAGTGGTCTTTGGCTGATATGTGATCTTGTTTGTTAATTTGCTGACTTTAACATATATCTTTTATTTTGCAGAAAATCTATATGTACTTCCGGGGCCGCAAGTGATCAATGGATTTGGGTTAATTTCTTCTTTTTGAGGTGCTTCATCTGTTAGTTCTTACTACCACCCATTTAGAGGTGGCTAATTGAGTTGTGAGATGTTATAAACAGTTTGCATGATATATATTTTTTCTCCTTATTCTGTTTAGCATATAGGTAATTTTCTTCCATAGTTGGAGATGATCTTTTATTACTATTATTATATCATATTGGTTATAGCTCAGGACTCGGATGTGTTCATTCTTATCCCATGACTACTTAAAATGCCAAATGCTGTTGAGTCGTAGTTTCTCCATCGGGTTATACAGGTACATGATTGCTGCCAGGGCCCGACTTGTTTCGGAGTAGAGAAGAAATGACTCTCCAAAATATTTTCTCTTCTTCCTTGTATGTTGTCCTGGCAACTTGAGCACAGGAAAGGATTCATCCCAAGGTGGAGAATTCTTACATGAACTCGGTTAGTATTATAGTGTCATGGATCTCTTGGTTCATGTTGCCATATCAACCAACATCGCTACACATTATCAAGGTGGGTGACGTGATTTCAACCTGGGCTAAAAGATTAATGATACTGTGTCATAAATTGGATTTATGATACTGTGTAATAAATTTAATTCATGTAAGAATATTTCGCTTTTATGTCCACTTGAGTTGAATTGTCTTTTTAGGATTTTACTCTAAATCTTTTGGTAAACAACACAAATGAATGCACCATGGCAAAGCCCTCACTTGTAAGATCTTGAGTCCGTTAATTCCAAGAGAAGGCCCAAATAAGGAATTTGGAGACCCAGGGTCAAAAATAAAATGAAAACATATATATATATATATATATATATATATATATATATATAATTAAATTTTTTCTTCTCAAATACAACTAAAGTTATATGATAGCCAAAGTCATGAAGGATTGTACAAGTAGATTGTTTCCTTTTGTATGCCACGATGAATCTTCCAATTAAGTTGGCATTGTGAATCTTAGTCCTAACATGATTACGGCAAGTTTCCTATTCCTCCTATTCCCTACTGAATTCAACAATACTTAAGTTTTGCATTCCAATAATTCTGATGATAAATCAGTTTCTCAATGATGAGGGAACAGCTTTCCTTGAGGAACAAGATGCTAATTTTATGAGGTGGATATAATCGAGCCGTCCGGTAAAGAAGAAACCGTGAGGCTATTGGAGATTGGAACAAGTTGGTCTTTCTCAGCCAACTTGCTGCACAAGATCAAGTGCAGCTGTGGGCCGTTCGGATTAGCGGTAAGTTGTGTTCTGCATCCGTTATACTTTCAAATTGAGAAGTAGAAAATAGGTAGAAAATAGATGCTGATGTCTAATGTTTTATCAACCATCACTATTTATAACAATCTATATCTTATTTATTTATTTTTGGGTATTTTATGGTCCTATTGTACTCTTGTATTTAAAACTTATATTTTAAAATAAATGGTGTTGTATTTTACAAACATTTAGGTAAACAAAGCATATAATATCCTAACAGAATTATAAAATTTTTCTTTTTTTTTTTTAATCTCAAATTAAGTTTTCTCTCATAATCTCTGAATCTGAGCATAATCAGCAAGGTAAAAGGCATGCAAATTTTAGACTCAGATACGACCAACTTCATGGGCCAAGAACAACTAGTACTAATAAGCAACAGAATGGCTCCTAAGAACTTAAAAGCAACCCAATAAAGTTTTGTAAAATGAAAGGTCGAACTACAAAAAGGACTTCAAAGAAAATTTGAAGGTAAATGTTCACCTTCCCTCTTTTAGTCAAATGTTTGAATTTTCTTTGGTTTCTATTTTTGCTACTATATATTTCTTCCAAAAAAAATATGGGGTGCTAATGCACAATCACTTAGTGTCCAAAGCTCGGTAGGATGACAGGATCCATATGTTCTCTAATCCACATTCTCTTCCCCTCATCTTCAACATACCATCACTTTGATGCCATGTGGCAGAGGAAATATCCAAACTATCCAAGAAATCACCACCATGTTTCTCCATGCCTATTTATCACAAACACCATAACCTCATCTCATCAACACAATTCAAACACTTCACAATAAATTTACACTAAGTAAATAAAATCAAGAAAATATTAATTTACGCTTTCTTTGAACGTAACCAACTTGCAATGACATTTTTACCCTTAAGAAACTAGTAAAAACCCTTTCATGTCCCCTCTATTTTGACCTCAAAATCACCTCCAAAATTGTCTAACCCAAAGGGTAGTCACAGAAACCCATAAAACAGTATCCACATCAGCCTTTCCTCATCAAAAAATCAAACTCTTTCCTATCCAAACAAAAAAAAAACAGAACTGCCATCCATTTCCTCTAACCATAACAACCTCTTCTTTCTTGATCAATATTTCTTAACCAAAGAAATCAAACAACTAAAAAAATCTCACTTCATATAGTCTTAGAAAAAAGAGAGAAAGAGGGTCAAGAAGAAAAGAAAAATGGCTGTTTCTATGCAGTTTATACATGCTCAATCTCGACACCAACAAAATCCCACTTGGGATTTAACCAAAAACATCAACTCATACTCTATACGAAGAGCGTAAACAACGGAAAAAGCGGAGGAAGAAGAAGCAGCATAACATGCTCAGCAGCAGCAGAGAAAACTGTGGTAATAGGCCTAGCAGCAGACTCAGGATGTGGGAAGAGCACATTCATGAGGAGATTAACAAGTGTTTTTGGAGGTGCAGCTGAGCCACCAAAGGGTGGAAATCCAGATTCCAACACACTCATAAGTGATATGACCACAGTGATTTGTTTGGATGATTATCATTCACTTGATAGAACTGGAAGAAAAGAAAAGGGTGTGACTGCACTTGATCCTAGAGCTAATAACTTTGATCTTATGTATGAACAAGTTAAGGCTATTAAAGATGGTGTTGCTGTTGAGAAGCCTATTTATAATCATGTTACTGGCCTTCTTGACCCTCCTGAGCTCATCAAACCTCCCAAGATCTCTCTTGTTATTGAAGGATTACATCCAATGTAAGTCTTTAGAATATATAGTAACTTTATTTTATGAGATTCTATTGTTACAATCGTATCGTTATATTTCAAGTTTTATATTATATAAATATTTTTATAAGATTATACAGTATAAATATATATAATATGCTAACAACATCATAAAATTTTATTATTTTATTTTAATTGAGTGTAACTTTTTTTTCTGCACACAGTATACACATTATAAGCAAAATTTACGCACAAAGAATGGAGAGATTCTTGATTTTTCTTCTTTTGATTGATATGAATATAGTTAACAAGTGCTCGTGACTTGTCATAATATTGAATAAAAAAGCGTAACTTAGAGTAACAGAATAAAAAAACGTAACTTACTTTCTACTAAATTTTATTTTAATCGAAAAAAGAAAAAACGTAAATATAATATCCAAGTCACCATTTTCCTTTCTTTTTTTTTTGTTATAAAATTTTTTAATTTAATTTTTATTTTTATTTTTATTTTTGATACGTAAGAGATAAACTGGAAATTTGAGTCGCGGGAATATCAATGATCAGTCAGCATGGTGATGGCTTAATGCGATCATTACGCTATCCCCTGATGAGGATGTTAATTTCACATGTATGGTCGAGGAAGTAAGGGTTGTCATTTTGCCACTTTTTCTTGTTGGGCCTACATTCTTTAGTGGGCCCTCGTAGATTATACAATCACCATGAATATTCTTTTTCTTATTTTTATTGTTTTGTTATATATTATATATATATTTCAGACATTTCCCCCTGCTGAACTTAAAATTCAATCAAGAGAATTATATATAAACTTTATTTGAATATTTTTGCCTTTCAAATTATAATTTGTGATGCTAATACTACTCTTTAGCTTTAGAAAATAGATATATGACACTATTTAATCTCAAAAACATATTTATACAATAACTTCTATCTATCAGATTTTCTCTTTTATTTTTTTGACACTCTTCAACTGAACTAAAAATTCACTATATTTAGCAAATGAGTTATAATTAGATTTTATTTTAATGTGTTTGACTTACAAAATCACATTCTGTAATTCTGTAATGCCTACAACTCTTTATCTTTACATTTAGGGTTAATTACACTTTACTTTTTTGTAAATTTGACCGCGTCTTGATTTGTCTCTTGAAAAAAATTTATATACTTTTGTACCGTTTGATTAATGGTCAAAGCCAACCATTATTCAAAAGTTTAGGAGGTGGTACAAAATTACTAAATCGCTCTCGTATGATTTTAAGATTAATTACAATTTATTCCCTGTAATAGTATAATAGTATCAAATTACAGTTTAGCTCCTATAATCTATAAAACTTTTACTTTACTACCTGCAAAATAGATAAAATACTCGAATGAAAAATTTCATACTTTGATGATCTTTGTTGTTTAAGAGTTTAGTTAACATGTTATCAATTTGTTATCATCCTTATGATGATTTCTAATAGATTGTAAGAATTTTAGAGTTGACACTAATATCTAAATTAGTTGTTTAGTGAAATTGTTACATTATTTTTTGTTTTATAATCCCGAAAAAATCATATTTATGTGGAAATTATACATGTTCTAAGTATGTACAATGAGAGAATGTCTTCACGGGTCTCCTCCTATAAGGGAAACAATTGTAATTAACCACAAAATAATTCAACGCCTAAAATCCATACTCATATTTTGGCAATGATTATAATTAGTACCTAAACTAGCCAAAATTGACTGGATAACCAAAGAATTGGAGGAGACCCAGGAAGACGTTTTTTCTTCGTACGTGCTTAGAACAGGTACAAATCACATATAAAACTGCTTCAATATGATTTTTCGGAATTATAAAACAAAAAATAAAGTAACAAATTTACTAAATACCTAATTTATGCTAATTTCAATTCTAAAATTCTTAAACGGTCCATTAGAATCCATTGCAAGGATGTTGACAAATTAATAACATGATAACTGAATTGTTAAATAACAAAACTTGTTAAATTAGGAAAATTTAAATATCAATCGGGCATTTTATCTACTTTACAAGTAGTAAAGTGAAAATTTTAGAGATTATAGTGGAAAAAATGTAATTTTATACTATTATAAGGGGTAAATTGTAACTAACTTTAAAATTATACAAGGGCAATTTAGTAATTTTACACAAGCTTATAAACTTTTGACTAATGGTTAGTTTTGACAGTTAGTCAGAGGGAGTAAAAGGTATATAAATTTTTTTAAATAGTAAATCGAGACACGAACAAATTTATGAGGGGGCAAAGTGTAATTAACCCTTACATTTACATACTTTTAAAATTTAAAGACTTCATCTTGTGTATTACTACTTACGTGCCTCATTTTGGCTTCATTTTCTTACTTGCAAGTACCAGTAGCTACTACATTGAAATGGCAGACAAAATTTGAGATTCGAGAATCATTTTGGATACTCTTAAGCAACAAGGGGCTCAAGCCTAGTAATTTATCTACCTTCATGAGAAAAATGTGTACTAGATAGGTAGTTTTGCCACATCAGATGTGTATAAGACAACTAGCCAGACACATATATAGCCTCTTCGCTCCAATAAGTTTAGTGTGGTGGCCTAGGAAATAAAACAAAATTATTCCGTTCAGACAGCATAAAACAATATGGGATTGACTTCATCATTTAATTGCTTTGATTGATCTATTAAAATTTCAGAAATTTTAATTGGTTGTGGGATAATTCAAAACAGTTGTCTTAATTTGTCACTCAACTTGATGAATACTACATAGGTTTGATCAGCGAGTGAGGGACCTATTGGACTTCAGTATATACCTGGATATTAGTAACGAGGTCAAATTCGCATGGAAAATCCAGGTAAACATTTCTTTTTCCTGATGTTTCAATGATTATTATATACTTCTTTGTCTCTTTTGATCTGATCATATTCCTTGACAAATCTAGAGGGACATGGCCGAGAGAGGTCACAGCCTTGAAAGTATTAAGGCCAGTATTGAAGCCCGAAAGCCAGATTTTGATGCTTACATTGGTAAAGTTATTTTTTGTTAGTTTTGCTGTTTCCGTTTTCTCTTTATTATCAGCTCATAACTCTAAATATTTGTAACCTATTTTTGCAACTAATATGAACAACATGTGTGGCTAACTGGTGGAGCTTATTGACTTTTATCGAGCCAAATTCGAGTCTAAGTTCAATGAATGTTTTAGATATAAGTTCAATTTTTTTTTATATTATCGTACCTCGAATTTAATATGAACACGAAAAAAAAAATTAACAAACAATAAATCTTGTTCAAGTTTAATTTGATTATTGCCAAACCAAATCCGAACGAACTTCTATCAAATCAAGTTTGATTTGAATATCAAAGTAGCTTTGTTCACTCTTTTCAAGCCTAGATATAGCTTGGTAGCCTCCAAAGTATCAAATGCTTTTGGATTGTTCAAAACGCAAACGCCATATTGATACTGAATTGGAATTGTTTTTTCATATGCATTCTTGGTCAGATCCACAGAGGCAGTATGCAGATGCCGTCATTGAAGTTTTGCCAACACAGCTCATTCAACACTGATGATAATGAAGGGAAGGTATTGAGAGTGAGATTGATAATGAAAGAAGGGGTGAAGCATTTCAGCCCAGTTTACTTATTTGATGAAGGCTCCACAATCTCATGGATTCCATGTGGGAGGAAGTTAACATGTTCTTATCCTGGCATCAAGTTCGCCTATGGTCCTGATACTTACTTTGGCCATGAGGTACTTCTTGAACCAAACTTACATACTCGAACGAGTGTTACTTAAATCGGCCCTTCCCCTACATGCGTACGAATATACAATACATTTGCGTACTAAAACGGACATAGCAGCGTTTCGAAATTCAAATACGAAAGAAACAACTTACCTAAAATTATAGCTAGTATAACTAAAATTTTAATACAATTAAGTAATAACTATGTGTATATATGGTAACTTAAAGCAATAATGAAGTGAATATCCTAAAATTCTAGTACAACTACATAGTCCTATAAGAATAATAAACCGCATAATGAGCTGAAAAATGCATACAAAGCTAAACTACCCCTGTATTACGAATTAAAATCACCATACCCTGTATTCGTATCCAGGTCATGTAATGTAACGAACCGCGTATTGTGCAACTCTGACTTGAATAGTATATTATCCCAAAATAAGAGTCTAACTAATGTTTTAGTGTTCAAGAGTGTTGATTTTGTCTAGCTTTCGGTGATTAAAAGTGAAAGTTAGGGCTCAGATCAACAAAAATTGAAGTTTACAGTGACGGTATCACAAATCTTAACATTTAGAAAGTGCAAACTGCATAGTACAATTAGTCCTAGAAACTGAAGGAAGTTTTACTGCAGCAAATACTCACCGGAAAGAGATATAGAAAACAGAATTTTGAAGATAAGAGGACCAATTTTCTTGGACTTTTTGTTCATAAATATGCTACTATTGTTTCTCACAGGTATCTGTTCTGGAAATGGATGGCCAGTTTGACAGACTGGATGAGCTTATATATGTAGAAAGCCATCTAAGTAATCTCTCCAGCAAGTGAAGCAGTTTTTTCTATGGTGAAGTCACTCAACAAATGCTGAAACATGGTGACTTCCCTGGCAGCAACAATGGAACAGGGCTCTTCCAAACCATCGTGGGATTGAAGATCAGAGATCTCTACGAGCAAATTGTCGCTAGCCGGGCTGAAGCATTGCAAACAGCAAAGGCGTAAAAAACTGCCTAAATGTGTCAAAAACAAAGTCATAACCATCCCTTGTTCTTCACTAATTTTTCTTTCAAAATTTTCTCTCCTCCATGTTTCGGTTAAGTATTAGATTATCAACATGAAATGATACACTCCAAAAAATGTACTATTTGAAGTATAAACATTCTATGGAGACTTGTAATATAAAGGAGCAAAAGGAGAAATGAAATCGAAAAGATTAAGGCAACTGCTACTTTTTTGCAGATAGCAATTCTATTCTACTTCTGGTTATATTCACTCAAAACAGGGACATTGCCATTTTCTGCCCCATGTGTAATCATGAAAATCAAGTAACACTCCTGTTTGTTCATTGATACCGTCAAGTGTCATTTTAATTGCTTTCAGATATAATGTACCGGATTAGTAATTGTTTAAGCTACGTAACGAGAAGCTATATTGACTACAAAACTTCCTGATGTTGTTACAAGGAAGAAAACTTGCTTATTGACAGTTTCGCAGCCCATCATTATGTAAATTCTACTTCTCTGTAACAGCTAGAACTTTTTATGTAGCAGTAGTTTAGTGTGCTGGTTGGCAGAGTTCTTTTTGGTTCATGACAAAATAAAATTTCACACTTCTAACTTCATCTTATCCATAAAAATTAAGAAATTATGTGACATAATAAACCTGTTCACTAGTTACAAATTAAAAACTAGCAGGCAGTATGCTTATGGTTTAATATTTTATTGAGTTTTTTTTACACCTCGCATTCTGAGAATGCAAGGTCTTTAAATTTTTTTTTTTTTTTAACCTCGCATTTAAAAAATGCGTTGTAATGAATTTTTTTTTTTTTTTTGATTTAGCAAATTTGACTATGTATATAGTGTATAAGAGACAGTCCAAAAGAGCATTTATGTATATTGCGAATGGAAATGTATTACAAAAATAGAAAAATGAAGGATTTAGCAAATTTGACTATGTATATTGCGAATGGAAATTGTGCACTATTACAAAATAGAAAAATGAAGGATTTGTGTAAGATAAAATCATTTAAATACTAAACCGTAAATTATAAACTATAACATTAACGATATCCTGTCTCTTATACACATCTAGATGTGTATAAGAGACAGATCTTGATCTGTCTCAACCAGTCGATTTGAAGACCACTGCGCTAAACATGAGACCAACAAAGTTCATTACAATCAAGTAAAGATGCCTTATTTTGAACATTCTCAATATACTGAAGTCCAATAGGTCCCTCACTCGCTTTTTTTTTGTATTTGGGGATTTATCTTCTGCCTCGCAGAAGATAAAGGTCTTCTTGACCTCGCATTCAGGAATGCGAGGTCAAGAAGAATTTTTTTTTTTTTAAAAAAATTATGAATCAGGTTTTGAAAACAAAGCTTTGAAAACAGGCATATTTTTAGAAATTTTCCATCAGGTAATAGTAAGTACGTCAAGAGACGCATCAGAATTTGAAGGCAATATTTGAACATATTAACATTGCATGCAGTCAAAGCAAAATATCATAGGCCTACAACTATGCACCTAAGAAACATGCAGAAGAAACAGCATGTAAAAAGGAAGACTTGCCACAAATACAAGAAAGATGATGCCTGATTGTTAGTCAAACATTTGCATCTTTACTTGATTGTAATGAACTTTGTTGGTCTCATGTTTAGCGCAGTGGTCTTCAAATCGACTGGTTGAGACAGATCAAGATCCTTTGCTGCAAATCTTCCAAGATGTTTTGTGCATGCTCCATGGCTCATTTTTCTCCCCAAGACACAAGCCCCAGGCCTTGAAGCATTCATTGGCAAGGGATATTGAGATATGGTCGTATTGCAACATGGTGATTGGCAGATATTTGTAGCACGGTCTGTAGAATTTTCACAAGAAAATCGTGATAAAATTCTCACATGGAGTCATTTGAGGAAATTGTTCTTGATCAATGTTGATTCTAAATGTTGTTTCAGCCAGGGTCTGAATGCAAACTCAATGGAAATGATATTTTGTTTAAAATTAAATATTAGTGTGGACATTAGACAAGGAACTGTGACTTGACAAGAGCTAAATCAAATTTTCGGTTCCTTGCATTCACTAAATACGAATTTCATGCTAGTTGAAACAATACTCAAAACCAACACTAGCACTGGTAAGACCAATTTCCTCAAATAGTACCATGTCAAAATTTTCTTGAATTTTCACATCAAATTCACTAAATACGAATTTCATGCTAGTTGAAACAATACTCAAAATCAACACTAGCAATGATAAGAGCGATTTCCTCAAATGGTATCATGTCAAATTTTTCTCAAATTTCACAGATGTGAAATTTCTCAGACAATTAGTGTAAAGCCCTGGTCATAGATTGGTCCAACAACTTTAAACCTACACATAAACAATTGATCAAAATATTTAAATTAAATTATTAGTAACACAAGACTCAGGGATTATATACCAAGCAATCACTTTATCCTTATTCGACGTGGGATACTATATTCACAACTCCTGTAGGCTTTGCATCATTGCGAAGCAAGATCCAATATCTGTGTAGCCGCAATGCAATATTACTAGCTAATTTCACTTCGTGCAAAGACCACAAGAGTTTCACTCTAATATCACATCTGTCATACCCCAAATTCGAAATCAAAACACATCGCATCCTAGGATGAAACCCTGAACCTACAAGGCAACAATACAATGAGCCAACTTTATACCGTAGTAAATAACAATTGTCAATAATAACAATAGGTCAACACCTAAATCAATCTACTACCTATTGTAGATGCTGGTGCCTAAAAGAATAAAACAATAAACTAGTCAATGCCAAATCTGTTGGCCTAAAAGCAACCTAAGTGGGGGTGAATTAAGTTGTCTCTAGAAACAAACCTTTTACAAAATGCTTATGTGTTTAATGAAAATGCAAACTTTGTGCAACAAATGAACACTTAAGCACAAATGATCAAAGATAAATATTTAACAATTGAAACTTAAAGAATAAATAAAAAAATTGACATTAGGATTATCTAAATCCCAAACTCCCAAACTCCTCAAGTTTGGAGTGTACATCCACTAGTAGTGCCTCTTCAAAGAAGGTGAGGCAATAACCATCTTGTACACAAAGTAGGCTTACCCTTGCACCAACTAAATTCCTCTAATTGAGCTAAAGGGTTTTACATTACAACCTCACTTTTGTACACTTGTTATCCCTCTACTCTTACACTTGAAGATCACTCACTAGTCTACTCTTACTTATACTAATTCCCTATAGTTGAGCCAAGAGAACTATACTACGCAAACCAATACCACCCACAATATTTTAGCCTATTTTTCCCAAATAACTCTTACAAGTGTTTGTATTGAATGTGATAGTTCCTTACAATATTTGGATATCCGCAAATTGGGTTATTTATAGATGAAAGATGTGCTGAAATTTGAGCTTTAATGGTCAGAAAACTAGCTGTTAAAAACTAACCGTTAGGGGTTCGGACGGTGGTTCGGACGTCCGATTATGCATCCTACATCTTTATGAATAGTGTCTCGAACAGTTATATGCGTCCTACAGTTTTGACAGAAAATTTCTTCATTTCGAGCTCATTTTTTCAGACGGTTTTCAACGTCCGATTCTTTTGGCTTTAGGATTCCTCATCTCGGACAGTCTTTTGGATATGAAACACTATCCTTTGGACAATTATCCGCGTCCGAAAGATGTGTTCTTTTTCGGTGTTGTCAAGTCATGTTTCGGACGCTCCCCTTGCGTCTGAACTCCTTTCTTTCGGACGCTCTCCATCGTCCGTGAGGTGTTGTTCAACTTTTGGTTGTTTTTCTTGATTGTATTCGGATGATCATTTTCGTTCGAGCCTTCCTATTTTTTGCACACTTGTTTTCAAGCCGTTAGTACGATTTGGTCATGTCATCATCAAAATTTAAAGTTTCTCCTACTATCCTGTATCCAGGAACCAATTCATCAATCTCATGTGTTGTAAATAATTTTACTAGAGTGGAGTGAGAAAACACATTACTCAACAAGTGAGTCCTATTTCTTTTTATTAGATTGATCACACAATATATATACAATAATATTATGACAATCATGCATCACTCACACATTAATAATTCAAGCATTCAATGCATTAAACGATAACATGAACAATCGATCATTTAGCTTATGGTTTGCGTAAGTTAATCGTCTACAGGATATTTAGATCTAACGATTATACTCATAGCGCCAGTGGCAGTAATGGTGGCATTAATGATAACGATGATGAGAACTAGTTCTTATCCCGTAATCGTTACTACTACCGCCATTGTTATTGCCACCGGTCCTGTCTAGTAGGTATAAAATAGTTAGATTTGGATATCCAGTAAACGATTAACCTATGCGAACTATGAGCTAACCGATTAAAATACATATTGCTTACCATTATCATTTAATGTATTCAATAAATGAGTTGTTGTACATGACTGATGCATGATTGTCTTAAATGCTATTTTTGTGTGTGTATTATGTGCTCAATCTAATAAAAGGAAATGAAACCTACTTGCTAAGTAATGTGTTTCATCATTCTAATATTATGAAATTTTTTACAACAAATGAAATTGATGAGTTGGTTCCCGAGCAGAAGACTGCTGATAAGGACTCTCGATTTGATGTTGACTAGTTTACTATTTTATTTTTTTGGACTCCATTTTCTATAATAGGTAATAAATTGATTTAAGTGTTGACTTATTATTATTATTGGTAATTATTATTTACTAAATTTTAAAATTTGACTCATTTTTAATGTTGTCTTATTATCATGATCCTAGATTTCGAGCATGACAATTGACCTCTTTTAAAGTGAATGCTCTCTACATCGATTGAATAAGCATCCCATGTTCAGTTCTTTAGCATTCCGCAAAGATGAAGAAACTAATAGGACAAAACATATAAAACTGTGGAATAGTAAAATCACACAATTTTCAAGTTTTTAGGAAGATTGTGTAATAAAGTTGTCAAATTTGTATACTTTTCCCAAAAATTCCATTCGATAAACAATATGAGATTTCTATATAATTTCAGGTTAGTTAATCATTATCCTCACCATGTGCATAAAGTTGATTATCACATCCTAAAGTATCTAAAGACAATGTAAAATAATTTTGAAATCAGAATTGAGCTTTTTACTATAACACCTAATCCAGGTCAGATGACTGCTAATTAAGAAGAGCTTAATCAAATAACCGGTAACTCTATGTCAATAAAATAGTACTTACTTCTTAGAAGACATAAAAGAGTGAAATGGTAATCCTGTAAATAAAATTCTCTATTTTTCTTTAAAAGAAAAAAGTTTAGTGTCAGTGATGGCAATCTATAAAATGCAAAATACTGAGAACATGCAAATAAAACCAAACAAATTTACTCAACCTCATTCACTAAGTTGATCTACTATATTCCAATAAATATTTAGGCTTAGTAAAATTGTGGAATACTAAAAGGTTCAATTCATTTAACCTCATTACTAAGTTGATCTACTATATTCTTATAAATTTTTATGTTTAGTAAAATTCTGCAATACAAAGAGGTTCAAATATGAATTGAAAGATGCAAATGTCACAAGAAAAAACATACAAAAACAATTCACCTTCATTCTTCTTTTATTTTATAATAACCACAAAAACCTTAGCCAAGACAAGTTAGCAATAGTAATAATAATAAAAAAAACTAAATGCATGAAGGGAAGAAAAAGAAAACAAGAAAAAACAAATAAGTACACCTTATTGCAATATAATTTGAAATTGTAAACACATATTTAAGACCCTGTTTTGGCAACACAATCCATGGGTCTAGTAGACTATGCATGCTCCTTCAATAATTCATAGTTAAGTTTCTACTCAAAACTAGAAAAATGTAGTACTGTTAGTTACATATATTTAGTGCCTACTAGAGAATAGAACTTACACATGCAGAAAACTGAGCAAGTTTGATAAAGGGTCACAAACTTACAAACCCAAGACTCCATCTGGCTTTTCTTTCCTTGTCAACAGTGTTACCTTCGGTTTCCACACAAGGAAGAATGGAGGTTGTTTATACATGTCTGAGTTGTAATGATCTTTTCTTTTCTATTCCACAATGGCTAGAGTTCTATTCCTAAATCACTTCTAGGGATTTGAAAAGCTTTATGATAGTTATTGTGCAACTACTAGATATCTTAATAGTTGTTCAATAATCGATGAAAGTAACCTAGTTAGAACAGGTGACCGACTTCACTACAAAATAAGGGTTCATATTTTCCCAATAAATGTACCATCCATTACAAACGAAAACCTTTTATTGGTACTTGAATAGCTATTAGAATGCCTTATATTTATTTAATGACCAAAATAAATTTTATTGATCCGATTCAGCTACCAGGAGGCAATGTTTTGAAAGCGGACCGGGCATTTACTTAGATCTACCGATTGGTTCACTAATTTAAGTTTTGTTTTTTTGTTTTTACTAAAGTGTGGTATAATTTAAAATGACCTAAAATATATTTATATAAAATCTAAAATAGAAGAAAAATACTATTTTTGGAGAATTATAGTTCTAGTACCTAAAAATACTGATCAAATTTCTAATAAGAAAAATGAAATTTGTACAAAAATAAGTATAAAAAAGATTAAAAAAATAATAACTTAATAATTTAGGCTTTGGTGTGTTCAATGTTTTGCCATTTTAGAGTTTATTTCACGATTTTTTAATTTTTCTCTTTATTTAAATTATTATTTTTTATTCTGAAATTTAAAAAATCACCAAAACCGGATGTATCGATTTTTTACCAGTTCACAATTTTTTACCGATTTTATTCAATTTTTTATACAAACCGAATATATAGTTGAATCGGACTGATGACTCTTCCAGTTCGTGGTTCAACTGATTGAACCGATCGATCCAATTCGGTTTTCAAAACATTTCCAGGAGGGCAAGTAAGATACATGTACACAAGTTTGCAAAATTTAAATGTACCTGAGCAAGTCTACAAAAGCACCCTTACAAGGATGTTCTTTTAAAAGTAACTGAACTACTAAGCCTATAGTCAACACATGAAAGCACGAGATTAATACCTATCTCACAAAATTGAGTGGGTGTCGCGCCAAAATCAGTTAGCCAAATTCAAAATATCTATCACAATGAAATATAGAAAATTCATGTATATTTTTAAAATATACTATAAATATATTTCAACAATATCACCTAATATATAGTAGAATAATGCAACAAAAAACAAAATGCAGTAAACATTGAGTCTCTATATATATATATAGCCAACACATAAGTGCCCCTTGGAATGAGAAACAGAATAACTCATTAAACATATTTATAATAAATCTAAATCTCTTTATATTTTTAGTTGAAATTTTCTACCCACATAAGTTATTAATTTTCCCTATGGTAATATAAAGTCCATTAATATAGCTTGCATTATGTAAATGAAAAAAATAGCTTAAAAGTTTCATTAAATTTATTTTAGTTTCTAATTTCGGTTCCTTTCAATCTGTATTCCGGGAACAAAAATTATAACTTTATTCTTTGGAGATATGATTAAACATTTTAACAGAACATTTCAACAAAACCAAACATACGTCATATAAAATCCTACCATCAACAAAATATCCAAAAGGCACTAGAATGTTAATTTGAATTAGAGTTCTTGAGAAATACGACAGTTAAGCAAGAAAAAAAAAAATCAAAGAGCTTGTGTTACAAGTTCACAACTAACATTGATGTTGCAAGCACGAAGGATAACCAAAAATAACAGGTACCTTACCTACAAAAATAAATAATAATAATAATAATAAAATCTAAACACACAATAACTTACAAAAATAAAATCATACAAATATCATAGGATTGTTGCACGAAGTATGAGGATCCTATCAAAGACAAGAGCACACTAAAGGAATGACATCGAGCAGAGAGTATTACCATATTCAATGTAAAGTAAATCCACATACATTATTTCTTAATTACACAAGAAAAAACTAATCAAAACTACTATAATATAGATTTGATATTGTCAAAATCTGTATGTGGAGTGACATGGTAATCAATGAAGGAGGGTAAATAAAGAATCAGGCCGATGAAAGACCAATAGTTACAATCACTGATGTCCAAAATGAATGTTCCAAAGTACAAATTCAAGCCGATGGAAAACCAATAGTTGCAATCACCGAGTCTTGTTTGAATTCGTGTGTTGAAATATCTTTCATCAGCTTGATTCTGTAATAATCCTCCTTCATTGATTGTCACATCACCTCATATTGTAATTTTGATAATATTTAATTTACATTAGTTTTGGTTAGTTTTTTTGCCTTGTGTAATTAAGAAATAATTAATGCATGTGGACTCATTCTTCATTAAATATGGTAATCTAGGTGCTTTTGTTTTAATAGCATCCTCATAAGGGTGGAATTTTGTTTTTTATAGTCGTATCCTCATACTTTGCAACAATCCTATAAGAAGTGTATGATTTTATTTTTGTTTGTTGTTTTGTGTCTAGATATTTTTCATTTTGATAGGTCAGGTACCTGCTACTTTGATAGTCCTTCACGCCCACAACATCGATGTAGGTTGTGTACTTGCAACCCAGGCTTGGTTTCTTGATTTCTTTTTTTTTTTTTACTTGCTCAATTATCATGTTTCTTAGGAACTCTATTTCAATCATAAGGTTAACATTCTCATACCTTTTGTTTATCTTGTTGATAGTAGGATTTGATATGATGTGTGTTTAGTTTTGCTGAAATGTCCCATCAAAATGTTTGATCTTATCTCCAAACAATAGAATTATGATTTTTGTTCCTTAAATTAGATTGGAAAGAATTGAAATTAGGAAACAAAGAATGCACTTTCTGGCGGATAGGGTAGTTAAAGTTTCCCGTGGACAATTTTACTGAGGTTTGCTCGTGGGTGTCTTTCTGGCATTAGTCACTATCTTGGCATTGTAATCTAGTTGCTAACGAGATTTGGCTTCTTGTCATGTTTCAACAGATAGCGCCAGATGTTGCTACAAAAACAAATACCGAAAAATCTTATGTTCTCTCTTGGTCCTCTCTTTATTCTGTCTATCTTTCTTGGTCGATAGGCCCCTCCTAAATAGCTTTCCCATATTACGTGCAAAAGATGGGACTTTTCCCTTGATTGCATTTCAATGAAGGAAAGAGAGAATATCCTACCCTAAACTAAATTTACAGCAAGTATATGTGAAATGTGTATTATGTAGATTAATAATTGTGTACATCAAGAAGTGTATTTACATAGTCTTATTAGGCCTGTGCAAGCTTTGGGTATAGCAGGCTGCTCGATGGGCTTAGACCTTAGGAGAAAGATCTAGGTAGATTTGATTTTTCACTCCACTTATAAATTTTGTGGTGTAAATTAAATATTATGGAATTTATGACATAAGGTGATGTAAGCAAGATTTTGATAAGATTTAATCTTGACCGCATGATCTACAGGTGGGACCAAAGACCGGATCTATATAAGTATTTTCCTAAACCTTAGACCTATTAAACCTTGGTGTATCATGAGTGTGTGACACATGTCGCTTTCTGATTGGGGTGATTATTTATGCATCATCATTTACAAATAGTGCTATTAGCCTAAGATACTTTTAGTTACACTAATAAAGTGACAAATTGTAACTATATTATTCAGTTTTTCCTAAAAAGTTATATTTAGTTAGAGTAAAAATATTTATAATTCTACAAATAATGAGCACCATATGTTTATTTTCAAAGGGGAAATGCTTAAAATAAAAAAAATTAAGAGAGGAATACCTTATACATTAATAAAATGTTTCTATTATTTATTACTAAATACTGTTTTTGATTTGATTAATTTTGGTTATTATCTTTAACTTTTATACAAATTGATAAAGTTTGTTATTAGAGTTTCATTATTTTCATCTAGACTTCAAAGTCATATGCTATGTGATGCAGTTGTAACTTAAAAATCTAGAACTTATCCCATTAAGAATTATACCATTAAACTTGTTCCCTTCATGGATAAAAAACATAAACATCATTCTTTCTTAGTGAAAAATGTTTGTCCAACTTAACTGTAATTATTTGAGAAGGAGAAATTACAATTATAGGCTCCAATCTATTTTTCAGACAATATATTTTTCACTTGAAAAGTGAATAACTAAGAAATATTTTGTTGTGTTCCTTAGTGTGAGCTATCTTTATATTCCCATGATAACAATAAATTTAGGAGGTTTGAATTCAAAAATCGTAGTATCATGATAAACATGAGTGATTTTTTTAAAATCTTTTTCCAACTCAAATATTATGCTGCAACTAAAGGTTAAGTGCAACATCACCGTTACAAAATATAGTACTATTCTTCATTTATGTCATATTTTATGACAATACAACCAATTCAAATAAATATATGATCATCATCCGTAAGAAATTTAAATGCATTGATGACACGATATCATAAAATAGAATGAAAGATATTCACGAAAAAAAAAATCATATCATTCACTTCTTGATTTTTTTTCCCTATTCATTTCCTTATAGTAAATAAGTTTCGTTCCATGTTGACATTCTAAATATGTTGATATGCATTTGTATTTGCCAACTTTTCATTTTTGGCCTGATGATCATGAATTTTTGCTTTCATAAAGTTCTTGATATTCTAAAAAATAAAATTGAAAGCATTTATCAGGATTTTATAGTACTATTGTATTATTTACATGCTAATCAATTCTTTTATCTTTTAAAATTCTAGAGTAGTTTTTTCTCAAATTTTTTTTTCACAAAATTACATAGTAAGATATTTTAAACTTAAATAGAAATATTCCTTAGGATTTTGTCACAAGAAAGTATTATCTAAGCAAAAATTAGGTAATTCTTCCAATTTATTAAATAATGTGAAAGGTTATAAAAGAATGTTTCATTTGCTTGTGCACATTTTTCTTTTCCTTTGTTTTAATTAAATTTTCACACTTTTGTGTTGGATCTCTTAGGGTGGATGTTAACCTGTTAAAGCCCTTTTGAGTTTGGAGTGTTTTTCTTCTTCTTTTTTTTTTTTTTTTGTCTAAATTTTACTACTGTTAATTTTTAAAAGATGTTAATAGCACTCAATTGAATTAAAAAAAAATTCTAACAACTTTTTCTGCAAAGTTGCTTAGATTTGTTATAAGAATATGATTCAAATATCTCACTACTTTCGGGAATGATGTGTTTATGTATTTGTATTGTAATGTTGCCATATTTACGTATTTTCTTTATTAGAGAAAGCGTTCAAGATGAAAATTAGTGAAAGGTTAAATTAACTAAGAATAAAGCAACAAAAGAGATGTAAAATATTCAAAAAATTTCAACATTATTCAATTATTGATGACAACAATTTTATAAATTAAAAAATATAATACGAAAAAGTTGAAAGTACTGTAAACAAATAATACATATAAACATGTATTAGGCAACATAAATATAAATCAGCATTACCTCCAGGCTCCAGGCATTCTTCAAGCGGTTAATCCACGTATGTTTGCCTCGCATGCGTATGTAATCTCACAAATCATTTCAGAAATCAAATAGTAATATTAAGATGTAAGAATCTTTTAGTCTTTGTCTAACTGTAAAACATGGTAGAATAGATGGAGTTTTACATGTTTATTTATAGGTTGTATAAAGGACCCTTACTTGCAGAGCAAGATATCTCTAGGATTTCTTTTCATCAATGTAATTTCTACAAACACATAATTGGGAATATTTACCAAATATATTTCCTAAATATACAAAATTCTAATCAATTGATTTAAAATATTATTCACTTATGTCAAAAGTAGAATATTAATCAATTAGGTGGATACCGAATAAATCATCTGAGTAACATATAAGGAAAGTCTTACACCTACGCCTTTTCTACACAAATTTTAAGTTTTCCCTCTCAAGAGCTACAAGATTTGCATCTTGTTTAATCAATTAATTTCACCAAAGTGACAAGTGCTTTAAGGCGTAAGCACGGGCATCATCTATAAGGTCATCCATAACTTCTTTTTAAGATGCATGCCAACGCGGATTTGGATCTTTCCATTTAGTTTTGTCTAATTATTGTCAATTTATTTATATCTAAATAATTAAATATAAGAAAATAATCTGAACATACCATTAGTTTTATCTCATCGAATAAACCATCATATCTAAAAATTAATCTATTTGAAAAAAAGTTCACTGTTAAATTTTATATCGCATTTGGGTCGTACAGAAATTTTAAAATTTTGATAAAATATAGGATAGCTTAATCAAATGGTAAAACGTAATTATTTGTTTTTTTAATTTTTTGCAAGGCATTTATACAAAAACATAGGATTAATTACACTTTACCCCCTTAAACTTTAGTATCACTAATATTTTAATCCCTAATGCTATCTTTTGAGCACTAAAATCCCTGAACTAACGGTCAATGCTAACAGCGTGTGGAAATTTGACTAAAGGGACAATTTAAAATACTCATGGGTTAGTTTCACTTTACCCCTTAAACTTTAGAGTCATTTTACTTTACCTCTTTAAACTTTAGAGTCACTAACACTTTAGTCCCTAACGTAACTTTTTGAGCACATAACCCCTTCTCTTATGCCAATTCAACGTTTTCACCATTCTATCCCTATTCCATTTTATTCTTTTTATACTTCTGCCTCCATTTGATCTAAATTCTTCCACAAACTATGAAAATTCTTATATACCTTCTTCACGGTCTTACATGTAGGTCATGTGGTAAAATAAAAGTCACATCTCTACTCTACTTTCTAACATTATCATACATTATTTATCATTATATGCATCATAGTTAAACTGCAAGGTACACAAGTGAAGTTAATGACCGAATCTATGCACGATTTCCCACTAACCACTGCCACCACCATATCATCAAAATAATGCATTATCTTATCTTTCTTCTTTTTAAAATATAATTTTTATATTCTAATAGACACAAATTAATTTAAATAATAAAATTTTATTTTAAAATTATGTACTCATGGTATATCACTCCATTTAGGTAAAGTTTCAAGCTAAAAATCCATGTAAATTAGACGAGAAATATGATGTGATTTTAATTGACAATCAATATAGGGGCTTTAGTGCTCAAAAAATGTTTGTCATCTTATGTATCTTCTTCAACTAATTTTGACAAAAGGTTAGTAAATACATTGAATTTAACTTCTAGACATTTGTTCAGATTTAATTCTACACGAATCAAATCTTTTTTGAAAATACATTTTCATAAAACCAAAATAAACAAATAAAATATTAGAATAAATAGGATTACAATTTTTAAGTATGTGACAAGTGTAACCGAAGGACTTTAGTGTAAAAAATAAGCTAACACTAAAGTATTAGTCTTTCTAAAGTTTAAGGGGTAAAGTGTAAATAAACCAAAAAAGTAATAAACATGAATAGGGGTAGAATAATCAAAACATTAAATTGTGATAGTGGAAGGGGTTAAGTAGGCTCAAAAGATAATATTAGGCACTAAAATGATAGTGACGTTAAAGTTTAAGAGATAAAGTGTAATTAACCCTAAAACATAATTTAAATTATTTAACGACTTTGATTTTTAAAAATATTTTTTAAAAATTATTTTTAAGGGTAAATGAAGGCCAACGCAATTCTTCCAAAGATTTATGATTTACTTATGAGATGTTTGGGTTATATTATATTTGCCTTACTGGTTCGAAGGTCAATAGTGGTACAGAGTGAAAACTTGTTCTCTTTTTCTTTCATCCTTTAGGCATAAACTTCGGACTATACAGCAATTAGGTTGTATTCTTTTTTTTTCTTTTTTCTTTTTTTGAATTTTATGTAGCACTACGTATATGAGACAACAGTAAATTTTGGAGTGGTACTCACTTTTACTATGGAATTCATGACTTAATGCTGGATAAAATAAATTAAACATAGATCTCCACTGAGTTTTTCAAAGGAAAATTTTAATTAGATTCTTAGCTGTCGTTTTTTGAGTTTGGGTGATCTATCCTATTCTAATTAATCTATGATAAAGCATAATATTATAATCATTGATCATTGTTTTCTAATGAAAATAAGATTAAACTGCTTAATTTAGTTTCACTATTATATGATTTATACCATTCTCAGTACCAAGTGTAGACCATAAATTTAAAAGCATAAGCAATATATGTATTCAGAATCGATAATCGTATTTTTAATGGGAAGAGCTGTATTTTTTCTTTTTTTTTCGTTAAAAGAAACTTGAAATAGTCAACTATATACAAATTGATCATGCAAGTGTATTAAAAACCACATCAAATAATTGTTCAAGGAAAAAAACGAAAAACAAACTTAAAGAAGTGAACAAACTTTTACTTGTTCATGGATCAATCTATCTTAGACTTTGATCGTTGAAGGTTTTTTATTTGCCTGCAATCCAGATTGGAGTTTATTTGGCTGCAATTCTGATTGGAGTTGTCTGTTTATCAAGAGAAAAATTGTGGTGTGGATTTTGCCGGTGAAGAACGTTTTGTACTTTTAGTGTAATTGTGCATCGCATGTGAATTCGACTTATTTTCTAGCTCTCTAGATTTATTATCTATTGCTAATGCAAATATGAATTCTATTTATTTTCTAACTCACTAGGTTTATTATCTATTGAAGATGCACATATGAATTCTATTTATTTTCTAACTCTCTAGGTTTGGATATCCTATCTACATTTTATCCAATACTAGATTTCTAGGAGGGTGTAACTTTTAAATGCCACACAAAATAAGAGCACTATAATGGCTTTGTTTTAACAAATAAATTATTAGAAAATTCTATTGGATCGTCAATGCATCATACCATTGTATTTTGAATGTTTCTATAGTATAATACAATATTTTTTAAATGCTTATACAACACAAACATTAAAGCAAAATGGTATTGTCCTATAATTACCTTTAATTATTTACTATTTTAAAAAATAATATTTCACAATATTCTTTAAAATGTTTTCTAGCTACTTTTTTATTTCGAGTATACATCACACTAAAAAATTATTACAATAATTATTCCAAATAACAGTATAAAAAATATCATGAATAATAGTAATCTAAAGAATGCAGCTTAACCCTTTTTTTTAAAATTTTTAAAATTATGTTGAGGGAAAATGAAGTTATTAGTCCCTTACATTTCACATTTGTACTTTTTTAATCCATTACATTCAAAATGGTGCATTTTAGTCCCTCACAGATTCAAAACGAATCATTTTGGTCTCTAACACAATAACGGGTATATTTTAGACTAAAATACTCATATGCATATAAAATGTAACATATTCAAGTGCAAAATTGATAATATATAATCTTAAATAATAAATTTCCCAAAAAGAAGAGGATTGGAACTGTTAGAATAGAGTTGGTGGAGAAAAAGCCGTGAGAGAGAGGAATAACGATGGTGATGGTAGGTGAGAATTTTAGGATGATGGTGATAGAGGGTTTAGGTAGTATCATTTAATATTTAAAATGTGTGTTGCCAATTTTGCCCATGAAAAATGTCGTAATATTCGATACGCATGTGAGTATTTTAAATCAAAATATACTGATAAATGTGTCGAGAGACCAAAATGCTACATTTTGAATTTGTGAGGAACTAAACTACATCATTTTAAATATGAAAGATTAAAAAAATACAAATGTGAAATATGAGGGACTAATAAGATTATTTTTCCTTGTGTTGATAAACTTGCATCGAGAATTTGTTTTCAAAAGCTTATTTAGTATTCTTTCTATCCAAATTTCTAAAAGTAAATCAAATTTGATATCTAATGGAAAAAATGAAATATTGAGAATTTTTCTTAGATTTAACCTTGATACCTAGTTAAGAGTAAAAAAATGAAATAAATTTTAGTCGAAATTCGTCTGATCAAAATACACATATACTTCACTTACAATTTCAAAATTAATTTTCATGTGAAGTGAAGTTCCAATCATTTCAAGTAGCAAAATCATAGATCACTATTTCAAATATTGGATTGCCTTCATACCATGCTCAAAACATATTTGCTACAAGTATTATATGGAACATGAAATTCCTTATAACGAACCACAATGTTTGTTAAGTCCAAATTCCTTTCTTATTCATATTTTTCTTTCTATTCCTTTAGTTCTTGCCGGAAAGTTTTATTTATTTATTTATTTTTTATAACACCACTGTGAACCAACCACCTATGCATTTTCAGCACTCCACAAAATCTCAGAACACACAAACACAAATTTGGAGAGTTTGAAGATTGCTCCCATCTTTTGGCCCATTCACTTGAGCATGAACAGCTCATAATGTATTAGGCAAAAATGCAGCCTGAAATTTGGGATAAAAAGGGAAATAAAATTGGGGCATGGGTTGTTAAAGGGCAAACTTGATATAAGATAGAAAGTAGGGTCAAAACTGAAATTTTCCAAAGCAACTCAAGATCTAATAACACTTCGCCCCCTAAACTAAGGGTCAAAACTGAAATTTCCCAAAGCAACTCAAGATCTAATAACGCTTCGCCTCCCTAAACTAAGTACTTATATTTTTTCTCATGAATTATAAAAATATACAATTTGCCCCCGCATTGACACTATTCATCTATTACTAAGATTAAAGTCATTAGGAAAATATAATTAAAGGACTAAAAAACCTTTAATATATTTTGATTTTTTATGTTATTAAATTTTAATAGTTATGTGATAATTATTTAAAAATAACCAAAAATAAACTATAATATATTTCAACATAATCTATATCAATATATTTCTTGGTCAAATTTTTAAAATTTTTGGATTTCTTTCATATATTATTTCAAATTTGAATGTTTAACGATAACGATAGAACAATTCTCAAATGGGTTTATTTTCTATTAAAATTTTCTTTAAAGCTATTGTATGAAAAAATATATATTTTCTATAAAATTTTCTGATTTTTTGATGTCTCTTAGTATTATGCACTTTTACTATTTGACTTAACTGTGCAAATTGCGATATCAGATATAATATAATTCATTATTTTTTCATATTTTCACTCTCTAAAGTCAAAGATATCAATGTATTATTATATTTTATTTTTTTCCTAATTCTTTTTATAACTATCAAAAGTCAATTAAATACATGAAAAATCAAAATATAATACCAAGTATATTTCAGTTATTTAACTAAATTTTATTGATATTTTAAATTTTTAAAGAATGAATAATGTGAATAAGGGGTAAAGTGTATGTTTCTATAGTTTAGGGGGACAAAGTGTAATTACTCCCTAGTATAGGGGGCAACGTATTATCAAACCTATTTTATATAGGTAGTTGATATTTAATGGTTTATAACACTTTGCCTCCTGAACTAGGTGAGTAATTACACTTTACCCCTAAACTAAAAAATATACACTTTGCCCCCTATTCACATTATTCATCCTTTAAAAATTTTAAAATATCGAGAAAATATAGTTAAATGACTGAAATACCTTTAGTATTATATTTTAATTTTCCATGTATTTAATTTTGATGTTCAATAAATATAAAATAATTAGGAAAAAATATAACATAATAATTAATTGATATCTTTGACTTTAGATAATAAAAATGTGAAAAAATATTGAATTAAATTATATCTAACATTGCAATTTGCACATGTTAAGTCAAATATTAAAAGTGTAAAATATTAATAGATATCAAAAATCACAAAAGTTTTATAGAAAATATATTATCACACAATACACTTAAAGAAAATTTTCCAATAGAAAATAAGCCCATTTGAAAATTTTTTTGTTAATTTTTGCTCCAGCCCGTTTTTTCTTAAAAATGTTAGATAAAAATAGAAAGTGTATTTGAGTCATTTAAAGTATCTTGATGGTTTTAAAATTGTTAATGGATAAATAATATCAATACCGAACAAAGTATTTTATTTTAGTTTAGAGTTATAATTATTCACCTAATTCGAAGGTAAAGTGTTAGTGTTTCAAATTCTTGTACGAATGGGCATATAGTAAATTGGGAAAAGAAAAAGAAAAAGAAGAAACATCAATGGAAAAAATTCAATATTGTTATGATGAGCGACGGTCATATCAAAAAGTAAAGTAATCTTACTTCATTAAGTATAATACATTATGGAATGCAAAATGGTATTTAATTGACCATATTAAATAAATAACTTACTTTATAATAGTACGGTATAGATAACTAAATAGAGGAGTACCTCTCAACTTATACTTAATTTTTATTTACATTCCAATTTTAATTTTAGATATTTTGCACTCCTATAAATCCGTCCCACCTCAAACTTTTTTTTTTTTTTTTAAACATTGCTATCAAAGTTAACAAATCTTTATTTTGTAACCATCATCTCAATAAGACTATTGTATACACAAAATTTTTTGACTAAAGTGAAACATATTTGAGAGTTGGAGTGCAAAATGTTCAAAATTGGCGAATTTAAGTATAAATTATGGACGGATTTAATCCTTAAATAAATCACTTGGAGAACATTTACCACTATTGACTGTATAGATGCTGTCTAGACATAGATTATGCCATTAATTGAGACGAATTTAGTGAAAAATAAAAAAAGAATAAAAACCATTGGAATGTTAGATAACACTTTTATAATAATGTAATTTGGGGTCTATTTTATGGAATAAACAAGCCCATAGTTGAAATTGCTATCCAATATTCTATGGTCTAGTTTGATGTAAGTATGATGCTTGATCAATCAATATTTTACCGACAAGTTTAATTAAAGTGATTTAGCAAGATAATCCTTTTTTTTTTTTTAAGTAGCAAGATAATCCTTGGTTGGTCATTCGACAAAGCAATAAATTTGACTCACTCAATCGTTTATTTTGCCACATTAACTTGTAGTTTTAAGGAAAGTATGTCATGTTATTACACACTATTTTAAATTCATGTCGAACCATCAAATGAATGTATGATTTAAGAATCAATAATTTACGCAAATTCAAAGCGCAAGATATGTTGAAAAAATAAAATATAATTGGGAGTGCAAGCGTTTTAAACTTTATGAGTAAAATGATATCTAATGGGAGGAAAAATACTTTTAATAACCAAGAGAATAGAAGAGGATATAGATATCTGTAAGACCCTTTGGCAGAGTTTTCACGCAGATTGAATCTGGGCCGACTTGAGCCGTTGTCGTGCAAAGTGCTTCAAAACTCTTACTTACACATAGCTTTTGGCATGATCTTGATGGTCGGCATAGATTTTATAACATTTAATCAACACCAAGTCTCCATGAAGTCCAACTTCAGCCTGTCTCTTATACACATCGGTATCAAGATGTCCTTATATGCATCTCATGTTATTGATGGCTGTCTCTTATACACATCTAATGTTCTAAGAGAATTCTTCGTTTGAGGATGCAAATTAATATTCGTTTGACAACATTATTTATTTTATTAATCAGAATATTGTTGGATAATTATTATTGTATTTTTTTATATATGTGATGCATGTGAGATAAAAATTATTGAAAAACATGTTTAAATAATTATTACAAAATATTATTGAAAACAATAAAGAAAACTTTTCAATCCAAAAGCAGCACATATTTTTGAAACTGGTAATCGCAGAGTTTTTTTTTTTTTTTCCCCAAAACATTGTAGAGATTATGAATCCCTTAGTTTGTGCACTATCTTTCAGATATTTTGACACAGATATTTTCTTTTATTATTTTGAACATAATGAAATCTTGCTTTGGACTAAGATATTTCGCAATTGTGAATGACCTCGATGAGCTTGTGAGCCACGCAAGGTTTAACTAATTGCTTATGTTAATGCATTAGATTCAATTTCTTGGTATTAAAATGCATAATATGAATATGAACAAGGGCAAAAGATACAAATTTACAATGGCTGTCCTTGAAATTTTCCATAACTATAGATGCTTTCATATATGTGTTTGGAATTACATTGACCTCTCTTGTTATTTTTTTCAAGCTATATTTTAATAACTCAAACTTTTTAATTACAATGACCAACAATAATATCTCCAAGAGAGAAACCAATCCAGTTTAATCACTGTAAATACTCACTGTGCAATTCATTCTGAATCGCAGCCTATTTGTCTGTTCAAAATATGACCATGAAACTCTAAATCTTGGAAATCAATAAGGTCCTTAATATTCTCCTAAGAATCTTTCCACCAGCAGACCTCGGAATTGAAGCAATAATAATACACCTTTCTAACCTTTTTGTATGGTACAACCTGCCAAAAGTAAGTCCAAGTGATGGTCAAAAATGTTGGATAAACAATACTAAGAAACTGCACAGAATCCCATTTTTGTTCGGAAGAATGTTCACAAATACAAGTGGAGAAAATAATTTATTGAACCTAAATTTTTTACCTGCTTAGTAACATATTCTATCACAGCTGCCTCAGAAAGTGCACTTCCATCCTTCCTCACAACAAATGCCACTGGAATTTCTCCAGCTTCTTCATCCCTTGCTCTACATGAGAGCCAAAAACAAGTTAATCGCAAATAAGGGCATTGAATTGAGAATCGAAAGAAGTACATGGGAATCAAGAAAACGTAAATATGCGAACTTTCATCTATTCATCCTTATAGTTCCAAAATACTGTATTTAATGGTTACTTTATACAAAAAGAACATCTTAAAACACTTCATTCAAGAATTTAAAAAAAAATCAGTGGCACACCATCCTACATTTGAAATTCAATTTCATAATCCTGGTTCTGCTAATTCTCAAAATTTTCCCAAGTCTCAAGGGGAATATGTCTACTCTTTCTTGAAACTGCCAGCATGTGTGAATTCCTGTTAATTCCACAAACGGGGAATGAATAGATGTTACTCGAGCACAAGTAATACTAAAGCTGCCTTTGCTCTTTTTCTGTTTCCTGAATTATGATCATTACACAAATCTGGCAGTATGACCTATCCTTGATTTTCAATAAAACATTGGCTTTGATGTCCATACATTTCACATAAAGAATCAACTGTTACTCATATGCATACCCTTCAAAAACTACCCAGCTGGCAATCATGTGCAAGAGTTGACTAAACATTTGGAATTTTCATTCCATATTCAAAAATCAAAGTCTCTTTATACAAAGACAGTAAAGTTCTCTTTTACGTTAATAGCTGATAAGTTGCAAATTCTATTCATTCTCTTTTTGCAACTATGCTTCTAGTTGCTCTCTATATATGTTCGAAAAGGAGTTTTCACAGAGTTCAATGACCAGAAGGCCTTAAATGATTCATGTGAAATGTAAGAGGAATTTATAAGAGAATCCTACTTTGAATGCTCAATTTGGTTGAGTAGGAGTCATTCAAGGGTATAGGTGGTGAAACTTACCCCGTTACTGCGGCATCAACAATTTGTGGATGAGACATCAAGACAGACTCGAGATCAGCTGGAGCAATCTGCAAAATATATGAAGCCACACGGGCTTAAGGGCAAAGACTGAAGAAAGAGGTAACAGGGTGAAGGTGGAATGTTTCCAACAGCCTATGTATGTGGAAATATTTCTTAACATGCATAGTAGACTTGGGAGAAAAACTAAAGTCAAGTCTGCTGCAAGCTTCGGTTGCCGTTGAAGTTTGAAAATTCCAAAAAATATAAAGAAATCTTTAAATGAGCCACTTGAAATGTCTAGCAAATTGGACAAAATAATGGAAAAAGAATATACAAGCATACCTGGAAACCTTTATATTTGATAACCTCTTGATAATCAGTCGATCTACTACATACAAGTATCCATCTTCATCAAAATAAACAATGTCTCCAGTATGCAGCCATCCATCTTTATCAATTGTTAACTTAGTTGCTGTGTCATTATTCAAGTATCCTAGATGTCAAGAGGAAAATATCGCATATCTGGTGAGGCAGCAAGGAGCATCAAAGGATCAAAATTTGTATAGACTGCTTTGAGGCATTTCCTTTAACTAGATTGGGATCAGTATAGTCCTTTATCAAAAAAGATGGTAGCTAAACAATAGACATAAGCAAATAAGCAATGATTCAAGCAACAGAGAGCATGGAGGGCAATGAGCTCTAAACAGGTCAAAGTCGGAAAACTCAAGCAACTATCGGCGGACTGGCAATGACAATTTACTATGTAAAATCTAAAAGTAAATGAGATGGGATGAAATAATGCAGCAACAACTATAACCTCTTGTATTAAGATACACGAAAACAATTTCAGAAATAATTACCCTTCATGGTGACCAGGGGAACGTAGCCAGAGTTCGCCAGTGTGGCCAGGAGGTAACAGACTACCAGTGGTCCAATTCACCACTTTAGCTTGTACATTTGGAGCCAGAAGGCCTACTGAAGAATATTTGTGAAATTTGTCTGTGTTGTACCCTCGGGTTCCCACAGCAGTTGACTCAGTCATGCCATAACCCTGAGAATGAAAACAGTCACATGAACAACATTTCTACAACTGTAAAACACAAAGGAAAAAGATAGTTTACAGCAATAACAAGCAAACAGGATTTATTGAACCTAAATAGCTGTTACATTGCTTAATCTTTTTCTCGCACTTAAATAATCTTATAGCAAATAAAGACAAATCAGAGGGAAAATAAGATTCATTTGCTTCTATTTTCAAGCCTTACAACAGACATTAATGAAAATGGTATAAAATCCAGGACGATGGGTACTATCAAAATAATCCGCATTTCCTTTTACCCCATTGATCCGTACTTAAACCATATTCGAATGCAAGATCAATTTCTTTCAAGCCAAAGGAGCATAAAATAAGAAGCTTGACAGAAAAAAGTAAGGAAAAAAAATGAGTACTTCTCAATTGCAGAGATAAATACTACTAATACTATCTCATCATGAATGTAGAACAAGTACCTGAATGAAATCTACATGAGGGAGTGCCTGAATGAAGTCTTCTGTGCATTTCGCACTCACAGGAGCTGCTCCACATGAAACCTGTTTCAAACTCTTCAAACTACCACCAGAAACATTCATTGCTTTCTTAGTCAATTTCATCAATTGAGGTGGAACCATTGGGAAATGAGTAACACCATATCTATCAATCACTCCAACCATTTCATCAGCATCGAATTTTGTCATAACAACAATTTTAGTTCCTAAAGATAACAATCCCGTTACAAAAAGTGCAAGTCCATATATATGGAACATTGGCAATGAAGCCAAGTATACATTCTCACAAGGTGAATCCGAATAAGTTGAGGCTTCAAATCTCACAAAAAGAGCCACCACATAGCAATGAAATTACCATGTGTTAACATTGTTCCTTTGCAAGTACCAGTAGTGCCTGATGAATACAATATGGCTGCAGTATCATCCTGACTGATTTGAGGCCTTGGTACCAAATTGGGATCACTAGAAATCAATTTATGAAAAATAGAACTTTCGGAATATTCTGGATTCGACATCAAAAATTCAGTATTTGGCACAGCAATTACAGGAAAGAGGACTAATGCACTCATTTCATCAACTTTCCAAGGCAAGCAAAAGGCCAAAGATGGTTTGCAATCAAGAACTTGTTTTTTAATCTCATTTATACTACTCAGAGGATTAATGGCAGTAACAACAGCACCAAGTGACAAAATCCCAAGAAAAATCACAGGAAGATGGATGGAATTTGGGAGTGAAATCAATACCACATCACCTTGAGTAACTCCCATTTGGTGTAGGCCACTGGCCATGGATTTCACCAAAGAGAAAAGCTTTGAGTAAGATAAAAAAAACCCAGATGAAGAAATCAATAAGGGCTGTTAGGCCATTGTGTTTGTGCGAGAAAATGAAGGAAACAATATCAAGAAAAGGGTCTGAAGGAAGGGTGATGGGAGGGTGTTTGCTGTGATAAATTCCTGTTTCCGGTGAATACCAAGAAGGGTATGAGACTTTTGGGATTGGAGATTTCAGAGTTGTGTGGAAAATGGTTTCTTGATCAGTTGAGAATTGATTGGATTTCAAGAATATAGCCATTGATTTTGCTTGAAGTGAAAGAGAGAGAGCGTAGCAGCGAAGAAGAGCAAGATATGTTGTTATGACTCTGTATTCATTGCACCACTTAGAATATATATATAAAGCGGTACGCCGAATTTAATTGGATGAATGAGAAAGTCATAGCATACATATTTCGGTTTTAGTTTCGGACCGACCTGTACCGAATATGTTTATCCAGACTTATTCGTAGCTAATTTGATTCAATCTATTTAACTATTATAATAGGCCGATTCAATCTGTTTAACTATTAAACTATGAATCTTGTTTTTTCTAATTCAATTAAAAGTCAAATTCAGCTAAATATTTAATCTATAATAAAATGGATACGGTTATCCGACTTTGATTCATGCACAATCTGACTCAATTTGTTTAGCTACTATAATAGATGGAATCTTGTTATTCCAATTCAATTAGGAGTCAAATTCAGTTAAATATTTAATCAATAAAAAATTCATATATATATATATATATATGGAGGAGCATCTTCTCCAGCAGAAGCTTCTGCAAATATTGGGAATATTGGAATGGGTTATATGCATATGGGAAACAATTTTTCACCATTGATCTTAAATTTCTCAAGTCCCTCTTATAGGGAAATACTTAATCAAAACCCCACTTATTCAAATCAAAATGGCTCAAATTCAAATTTGATATCATTGGAAACTATACCACAATTATCTCAACCTTCTCAAAATCAACTCAATTCATTTCAACCTATAGGAAAAAAAATGCATGTGATCAACATTGATGTAGATGGAAGAGATCACAAAAGACTCATATATTATTTTCCAGCAAAAATATGATCCTGACTTTTTTAGAATCTATTATCCTACATCAGGATATCCAACAAAACCCAGTATGGTCCATGCAACCTTTTTCTATTTCATAAAATGCATGGAAAAGACATTGCTACTATTATACATAATAAAAAAGAGGCATGGATTCCGACAGTTGATGATTATCATCTTATAAAATTTTTAAAAATTGTTATTCAACAAATTCCTACTATCAGATATTGGGGAATAGCAACATCAGATGTTAGATTCTCCATAACATAAGGTGATGTAAGCAAAATTTTATAAGATTTAATCTTGACAGGTGGGACCAAAAACCGGGTCTACATAAATATTTTCCTAAACCTTAGACCTATTAAACCTTGGTGTATCATGAGTGTGTGTGACACATGTCGCTTTCTGATTGGGGTGATTATTTATGCATCATCATTTACAAATAGTGCTATTAGCCTAAGATACTTTTAGTTACACTAAGGTCTAGATAAAGTGACAAATTGTAACTATATTATTCAGTTTTTCCTAAAAAGTTATATTTAGTTAGAGTAAAAATATTTATAATTCTACAAATAATGAGCACCATATGTTTATTTTCTAAGGGGAAATGCTTAAAACAAAAAAATTAAGAGAGGAATACCTTATACATTAATAAAATGTTTCTATTATTTATTACTAAATACTGTTTTTGATTTGATTAATTTTGGTTATTATCTTTAACTTTTATACTAATTGATAAAGTTTGTTATTAGAGTTTCATTATTTTCATCTAGACTTCAAAGTCATATGCTATGTGATGCAGTTGTAACTTAAAAATCTAGAACTTATCCCATTAAGAATTATACCATTAAACTTGTTCCCTTCATGGATAAAAAACATAAACATCATTCTTTCTTAGTGAAAAATGTTTGTCCAACTTAACTGTAATTATTTGAGAAGGAGAAATTACAATTATAGGCGCCAATTTATTTTTCAGACAATATATTTTATCACTTGAAAAGTGAATAACTAAGAAATATTTTGTTGTGTTCCTTAGTGTGAGCTATCTTTATATTCCCATGATAACAATAAATTTAGGAGGTTTGAATTCAAAAATCGTAGTATCATGATAAACATGAGTGATTTTTTTTATTTTTTTTTCCAACTCAAATATCATGCTGCAACTAAAGGTTAAGTGCAACATCACCGTTACAAAATATAGTACTATTCTTCATTTATGTCATATTTTATGACAATACAACCAATTCAAATAAATATATGATCATCATCCGTAAGAAATTTAAATGCATTGATGACAATCATAAAATAGAATGAAAGATATTCACGAAAAAAAAAATCATATCATTCACTTCTTGATTTTTTTTTTCCCTATTCATATCAACATAGTAAATAAGTCAACATCCATGTTGACATTCTAAATATGTTGATATGCATTTGTATTTGCCAACTTTTATATCTGGCCTGATGATCATGAATTTTCGCTTTCATAAAGTTCTTGTAATATTCTAAAAAATAAAATTGAAAGCATTTATCAGGATTTTATAGTACTATTGTATTATTTACATGCTAATCAATTCTTTTATCTTTTAAAATTCTAGAGTAGTTTTTTCTCAAATTTTTTTTTTGACAAAATTACATAGTAAGATATTTTAAACTTAAATAGAAATATTCCTTAGGATTTTGTCACAAGAAAGTATTATCTAAGCAAAAATTAGGTAATTCTTCCAATTTATTAAATAATGTGAAAGGTTATAAAAGAATGTTTCCATTTGCTTTTGCACATTTTTCTTTTCCTTTGTTTTAATTAAATTTTCACACTTTTGTGTTGGATCTCTTAGGGTGGATGTTAACCTGTTAAAGCCCTTTTGAGTTTGGAGTGTTTTTCTTCTTTTCTTTTTTTTTTGTGTGTAAATTTTACTACTGTTAATTTTTAAAAGATGTTAATAGCACTTAATTGAATTAAAAAAAAATTCTAACAACTTTTTCTGCAAAGTTGCTTTGATTTGTTATTAAGCCAATACAAAGAATATGATTCAAATATCTCACTACTTTCGGGAATGATGTGTTTATGTATTTGTATTGTAATGTTGCCACATTTACGTATTTTCTATATTAGTGAAAGTGTTCAAGATGAAAATTAGTGAAAGGTTAAATTAACTAAGGGATGTAAAATATTCTAAAAATTTCAACATTATTCAAATATTGATGACAATAATTTTATAAATTAAAAAAATATAATACGAAAAAGTTGAAAGTACTGTAAACAAATAATACATATAAACATGTATTAGGCAACATAAATATAAATCAGCATTACCTCCAGGCTCCAGGCATAATTCTTCAAGCGGTTAATCCACGTATGTTTGCCTCGCATGCGTATGTAATCTCACAAATCATTTCAGAAATCAAATAGTAATATTAAGATGTAAGAATCTTTTAGTCTTTGTCTAACTGTAAAACATGGTAGAAAAGATGGAGTTTTACATGTTTATTTATAGGTTGTATAAAGGACCCTTACTTGCAGGTAGCAAGATATCTCTAGGATTTCAATCCATCAATGTAATTCTATAAACACATAATTGGGAATATTTACCAAATATATTTCCTAAATATACAAAATTCTAATCAATTGATTGAAAATATTATTCACTTGTGTCAAAAGTAGAATATTAATCAATTAGGTGGGTACCGAATAAATCATCCGAGTAACATATAAGGAAAGTCTTACAACTACACCTTTTCTACACAAATTTTAAGTTTTCCCTCTCAAGAGCTACAAGATTTTCATCTTGTTTAATCAATTAATTTCACCAAAGACAAGTGCTTTAAGGCGTAGGCACGGGCATCATCTATAAGGTCATCCATAACTTCTTTTTAAGATGCATGCCAACGCGGGTTTGGATCTTTCTATTTAGTTTTGTCTAATTATTGTCAATTTATTTATATCTAAATAATTAAATATAAGAAAATAATCTGAACATACCATTAGTTTTATCTCATCGAATAAACCATCATATCTAAAAATTAATACTATTTGAAAAAAAGTTCACTGTTAAATTTTATATCGCATTTGGGCGGTACAGAAATTTTAAAATTTTGATAAAATATAGGATAGCTTAATCAAATGGTAAAACGTTATTATTTATTTTTTTAATTTTTTGCAAGGCATTTATACAAAAACATAGGATTAATTACACTTTACCCCCTTAAACTTTAGTACTACTAATATTTTAATCCCTAACGATATCTTTTGAGCACTAAAATCCCTGAACTAACGGTCAATGCTAACAGCATGTGGAAATTTGACTAAAGGGACAAAATACTCATGGGTTAGTTTCACTTTACCCCTTAAACTTTAGAGTCATTTTACTTTACCTCTTTAAACTTTAGAGTCACTAACACTTTAGTCCCTAACGTAACTTTTTGAGCACATTACCCATTCTCTTATGCCAATTCAACATTTTCACCATTCTATCCCTATTCCATTTTATTCTTTTTATCCTTCTGCCTCCATTTGATCTAAATTCTTCCACATAAAACTATGAAAATTCTTGTATACCTGCTTCACAGTCTTGCATATAGATCATGTGGTAAAATAAAAGTCACATCCCTACTCTACTTTCTAACATTATCATACATTATATGCATCATAGTTTAACTGCAAGGTACACAAGTGAAGTTAATGACCGAATCTATGCACGATTTCCCACTAACCACTGCCACCACCATATCATCAAAATAATGCATTATCTTATTTTTCTTCTTTTTAAAATATAATTTTTATATTCTAATAGACACAAATTAATTTAAATAATAAAATTTTATTTTAAAATTATGTACCCATGGTATATCAGTCCATTTAGGTGAAGTTTCAAGCTAAAAATCCATGTAAATTAGACGAGAAATATGATGTGATTTTAATTGACAATCAATATAGGGGCTTTAGTGCTCAAAAAATGTTTGTCATCTTATGTATCTTCTTCAACTAATTTTGACAAAAGGTTAGTAAATACATTGAATTTAACTCATCTAGACATTTGTTCAGATTTAATTCTACACGAATCAAATCTTTTTTGATGAAATACATTTTCATAAAACCAAAATAAACAAATAAAATATTAGAATAAATAGGATTACAATTTTTAAGTATGTGACAAGTGTAACCGAAGGACTTTAGTTTAAAAAATAACGCTATTAATCTTGCTAAAGTTTAAGGGGTAAAGTGTAAATAAACCAAAAAAGTAATAAAATGGAATAGGGGTAGAATGGTCAAAACATTAAATTGTGATAATGGAAGGGTTTAAGTGCTCAAAAGATAATATTAGACACTAAAATGATAGTGACGTTAAAGTTTAAGAGATAAAGTGTAATTAACCCTAACACATAATTTAAATTATTTAACGACTTTGATTTTTAAAAATATTTTTTAAAATTTATTTTTAAGGGTAAATGAAGGCCAACGCAATTCTTCCAAAGATTTATGATTTACTTATGAGATGTTTGGGTTATGTTATATTTGCCTTACACCCTGGTTCGAAGGTCAATAGTGGTAAAAAGTAAAAACTTGTTCTCTTTTTCTTTCATCCTTTAGGCATAAACTTCGGACTATACAGCAAGTAGGTTGTATTCTTTTTTTCTTTTTTTTTTTTGTGAATTTTATGTAGCACTACATATATGAGACAACAGTAAATTTTGGAGTGGTACTCACTTTTACTATGGAATTCATGACTTAATGCTGGATAAAATAAATTAAACATAGATCTCCACTGAGTTTTTCAAAGGAAAATTTTAATTAGATTCTTAGCTGTCGTTTTTTTTGGGTGATCTATCCTATTCTAATTAATCTATGATAAAGCATAATATTATAATCATTGATCATTGTTTTCTAATGAAAATAAGATTAATCTGCTTAATTTGGTTTCACTATTATATGATTCATACCATTCTCAGTACCAAGTGTAGACCATAAATTTAAAAGCATAAGCAATATATGTATTCAGAATCGATAATCGTATTTTAATGGGAAGAGCTGCTTTTTTTTTCGTTAAAAGAAACTTGAAATAGTCAACTATATACAAATTGATCATGCAAGTGTATTAAAAACCCACATCAAATAATTGTTCAAGGAAAAAAACGAAAAACAAACTTAAAGAAGTGAACAAACTTTTACTTGTTCATGGATCAATCTATCTTAGACTTTGATCGTTGAAGGTTTTTTATTTGCCTGCAATCCAGATTGGAGTTTATTTGGCTGCAATTCTGATTGGAGTTGTCTGTTTATCAAGAGAAAAATTGTGGTGTGGATTTTGCCGAAGAACGTGTTGTACTTTTTGTGTAATTGTGCATCGCATGTGAATTCTATTTATTTTCTAGCTCTCTTGATTTATTATCTATTTTTAATGCAAATATGAATTCTATTTATTTTATAACTCACTAGGTTTGTTATCTATTGAAGATGCACATGTGAATTCTATTTATTTTCTAACTCTCTAGGTTTAGATATCCTATCTACATTTTATCCAATACTAGATTTCATAATAGGAGGGTGTAACTTTTAAATACCTCACAAAATAAGAGCAATATAATGGCTTTGTTTTAACAAATAAATTATTAGAAAATTCTATTGGATCGTTAATGCATCATACCATTGTATTTTGAATGTTTCTATAGTATACTACAATATTTTTTGAATGCTTATACAACACAAACATTAAAGCAAAATGGTATTGTCCTATAATTACCTTTAATTATTTACTATTTTAAAAAATAATATTTCACAATATTCTTTAAAATGTTTTCTAGCTACCTTTTTATTTCGTATACATCACACTAAAAAATTGTTACAATAATTATTCCAAATAACAGTTTAAAAAATATCATGAATAATAGTTATCTAAAGAATGCTGTTTAACCCTTTTTAAAATTTTTAAAATTATGTTTAGGGAAAATGACCTTATTAGTCCCTTACATTTCACATTTATACTTTTTTAGTCCATCACATTTAAAATGATGTTAGTCCCTCACAGATTCAAAACGAATCATTGTGGTCTTTCCACATAATTACGGGTATATTTTATACTAAAATACTCATATGCATATAAAATGTAATATATTCAAGTGCAAAATTGATAATACTTAATTTTAAATAAAAAAAGAAGACGATTGGAACTGTTAGAATAGAGTTGGCGGAGGAAAAGCCGCGACAGATAGGAATAAGGATGGTGATGGTAGGTGAGAATTTTAGGATGATGGTGATAGAGGTTTTAGGTAGTATCATTTAATATTTAAAATGTGCGTTGCCAATTTTGCCCATAAAAAATGTAATATTCGATACACATGTGAGTATTTCAGGCCAAAATATACTGATAAATGTGTCAAGAGACCAAAATGCTACATTTTGAATTTGTGAGGAACTAAACTGTATAAGTTTTGCATAAGCAAAAAATGAAATAGTGATCTATGATAAATGATGTCTCTTATACACTTCTAGATGTGTAAACTTGCATCGAGAATTTACTTTCATAAGCTTATTTAGTATTTTTTTTCTATCCAAATTTCTAAAAGTAAATCAAATTTGATATCTAATGGAAAAAATGAAATATTGAGAATTTTTCTTAGATTTAACCTTGATACCTAGTTAAGAGTAAAAAAATGAAATAAATTTTGGTCGAAATTCGTCTGATCAAAATACACATATGCTACTACAATTTCAAAATTAATTTTCATGTGAAGTGAAGTTCCAATCATTTCTCATAGATCACTATTTCAAATATTGGATTGCCTTCATACCATGCTCAAAACATATTGGCTTAAATGGAACATGAATTTCCTTATAACGAACCACAATGTTTGTTAAGTCCAATTCCTTTCTTATTCATATTTTTCTTTCTATTCCTTCAGTTCTTGCTAGAAAGTTTTATTTATTTATTTTTTTTATAACACCACTGTGAACCAACCAGCTATGAATTTTCAGCACTCCAAAATATCTCAGAACACACAAACACAAATTTGGTGAGTTTGAAGATTGCTCCCATAAAATGGCCCATATTATGATCACTTGAGCATGAACATATATTAGGGAGATATTAAGAAAGAAGATATACATAAAAATATACTATATTTTATTCGGCATTTTCTCAAACAACTATAAGATTAAAATAAAATCTCTCACTTTTTTTTTCCCCAAATAGATTGACTTGGATATTTTAGTCCAAACTATAAAATTGATGAAAGCACTCACAATCTTAATACTCATATTTAGAACACAAAATATTGAAGTAGACCCGGTTTATTCTCTTGTAAACTCTATAGTATAGGTTATTTCATAAGAAATAAATGATATCAACTTATGTAAAAAAAGATTTTATAAAATTTAATTTTGATCACAAAGTCTAAAGATGGGGTTCAAAACTGAATCTATCCAAATATTTCAAGAGACCCCTACTTTTGCTCTTAATCTCCTAGAATGATGGAAATATAATGTATTAGGCAAAATTGCAGCCTGAAGATTTGGGATAAAATGGGAAATAAAATTGGGGCATGGGTTGTTAAAGGGCAGTTGTAACTTGATATAAGATAGAAAGTAGGGTCAAAACTGAAATTTTCCAAAGCAACTCAAGATCTAATAACACTTCGCCCCCTAAACTAAGGGTCAAAACTGAAATTTCCCAAAGCAACTCAAGATCTAATAACACTTCGCCCCCCTCCCCTCCTAAACTCAGTAATTATACTTTTTCTCATGAATTATAGAAATATACACTTTGCCCCGCATTGACACTATTCATCTATTACTAATATTAAAGTCATTAAGATAATATAATTAAATGACTAAAATAACCTTGGTAACATATTTTGATTTTTTATGTATTTAAATTTTAATAGTGATGTGATAATTATTTAAAAATAAGCAAAAATAAATAATAAAATATTTCAACATAATCTATATCAATATATTTCTTGGTCAATTTTTTTAAATTTTTGGATTTCCTTCTATATTATTTCGATTTTGAATGTTTAACGATAACGATAGAACAATTCTCAAATGAGTTTATTTTCTATTAAAATTTCCTTTTATGTAAAGCTATTGTATGAAAAAAAATATATATTTTCTATAAAATTTTGTGATTTTTTGATATCTCTTAGTATTATGCACTTTTACTATTTGACTTAACCTGTGCAAATTGTTATGTCAGATATAATATAATTCATTATTTTCTCATATTTTCACTCTCTAAAGTCAAAGATATCAATGTATTATTATATTTTATTTTTTTCCTAATTCTTTTTATAACTATCAAAAGTCAATTAAATTCATGAAAAATCAAAATATAATACTAAGTATATTTTAGTTATTTAACTAAATTTTCTTGATATTTTAAATTTTTAAAGGATGAATAATGTGAATAAGGGATAAAGTGTATATTTCTATAGTTTAGGGGGACAAAGTGTAATTACTCCCTTGTATAGGGGCAACGTATTATCAAACCTATTTTATATAGGTAGTGATATTTAATGGTTTATAACACTTTGCCTCTTGAACTAGGTGAGTAATTACACATTACCCCTAAATTAAAAAATATACATCTTTGCCCCTATTAACATTATTCATCCTTCAAAAATTTTAAAATATCAAGAAAATCTAGTTAAATGACTGAAATACCTTTAGTATTATATTTTGATTTTTCATGTATTTAATTTTGATGTTCAATAAATATAAAATAATTAGGAAAAAATAGAACATAATAATTAATTGATATCTTTGACTTTAGATAATAAAAATGTGAAAAAATATTGAATTAAATATCTAACATTGCAATTTGCACATGTTAAGTCAAATATTAAAAGTGTAAAATATTAATAGATATTAAAAATCACAAAAGTTTTTATAGAAAATTTATTATCACACAATACACTTAAAGAAAATTTTTCAATAGAAAATAAGCCCATTTGAGAATTGTTCTACTACTATAATTAAACATTCAAATTCGAAATAATATCAAGTGAAATTCAAAAAATTTAAAATCTTTTGATGAAGAAATTATTGAAATATTATATAGTTTATTTTTTCTTATTTTAAAATAATAATCACAGAATTATCATCAAAATGTAAATAGATAAAAAAATAAAATATAGTACCAAGTGTATTTGAGTCATTTAACTAGATATCTTGATGGTTTTAAAATTGTTAATGGATAAATAATATCAATACCGAACAAAGTATATATTATTTTAGTTTAGGAGGTAACTATAATTATTCACCTAATTCAGAAGGTAAAGTGTTATTAACTGTATATTTAGTTTCAAATTCTTGTACGAATGGGCATATAGTAAGAAGATTGGGAAAAAGAAAAAAGAAAAAGAAGAAACATCAATGGAAAAAAATATCGTCGACTCTCTTATATTGTTATACTGATGAGCATGACGGGAAGATCATATCAAAAAAGAAGACGTAAAAAAAAAAAATATATTAAAAGAGATAATCTTACTTCGTCACTGTAAAAAATTTTATATGTCATCGAGTGTGGATACATGATACATGTGAATTATTTAAATTTTAAATATCATTTTTGTACATATGACATGCATCCTCACCTCATAATGTAAAAAATATGATATCTACACCAATGGTATATATAAGATTGACTCATATTAAAAAAGAAATACTCAGGGGAATAATATCACTTACACCTTTATAATAGTACGGTATAGATAACTAAATAGAGGACTAATTCCATTTTGTACCTCTCAACTTATACTTAATTTTTATTTACATTCCAATTTTAATTTTAGATATTTTGCACTCCTAGTTCTCAAATCCGTCCCACCTCAAACTTTTTTTTTTTTTTAAACATTAAACATTGCTATCAAAGTTAACAAATCTTTATTTTTGCACCAAAATATTGTGTCACCATTATTGTACATCTCAATAAGACTATTGTATACACAAAATTTTTTTTGTTAATTTTTGAGATAGTGTTAAAAATAGAAACTAAAGTGAAACATATTTGAGAGTTGGAGTGCAAAATGTTCAAAATTGGCGAGTGTAAAGTAATAATTAAGTATAAATTATGGAATGCAAAATGGATTTAATCCTTAAATAAATCACTTGGAGAGTATCTATACAGTCAATTATAGACTAGTGGTAAATCAGAGCTAAGACATAGATTATGCCATTAATTGAGACGAATTTAGTGAAAAATAAAAAAAGAATAAAAACCATTGGAATGTTAGATAACACTTTTATAATAATCTAATTTGGGGTCTATTTTATGGAATAAACAAGCCCATAGTTGAAATTGCTATCCAATATTCTATGGCCTAGTTTGATGTAAATATGATGCTTGATCAATCATTATTTTACCGACAAATTTAATCAAGTGATTTAGCAAGATAATCCTGTTTTTTTTTTTAAGTTGCAAGATAATCCTTGGTTGGTCATTCGACAAAGCAATAAATTTGACTCACTCAATGGTTTATTTTGCCACATTAACTTGTAGTTTTAAAGAAAGTATGTCATGTTATTACGTTTGACACTATTTTAAATTCATATGGAACCATCAAATGAATGTATGATTTAAGAATCAATAAGTTACGCAAATTCAAAACGCAAGATATGTTGAAAAAATAAAATATAATTGGATAGTGCGAGCGTTTTAAACTTTAGTCAGTAAAATGATATCTAATGGGAGGAAAAATACTTTTAATAACCAAGAGAATAGAAGGGGATATAGATATCCAATATGCATTTACATGTTATTGATGGCAATGTTGTCAATTAACGTTCTTCACAATTCTTCGTTTGAGGATGCAAATTAATATTCGTTTGACAACCATTATTTATTTTATTAATCAGAATATTGTTTGGATAATTATTATTGTATTTTTTTATATATGTGATGCATGTGAGATAAAAATTATTGAAAAACATGTTTAAATAATTATTATAAAATATTATTGAAACAATAAAGAAAACTTTTCAATCCAAAAGCAGCACATATTTTTGAAACTCGTAATCGCAGAGTTTTTTTTTTTTCCCAAAACATTGTAGAGATTATGAATCCCTTAGTTTGTGCACTATCTTTCAGATATTTTGACACTGATATCATTCTTTTTAATTTGAATGAAATCTTACTAATGACTTTCTAGTGTTTATTTCGCAATTGTGAATGACCTGATGAGCTTGTGAGCCACGCAAGGTTTAACTAATTGCTTATGTTAATGCATTAGATTCAATTTCTTGATATTAAAATGGATAATATGAATATGAACAAGATGTGTAGATACAAACTTACAATGGCTGTCCTTGAAGATTTCCATAACTATAGATGCTTTCATATATGTGTTTGGAATTACATTGACCTCTCTTGTTATTTTTTTCAAGCTATATTTTAATAACTAAAACTTTTTAATTACAATGACCAACAATAATATCTCCAAGAGAGAAACCAATCCAGTTTAATCACTGTAAATACTCACTGTGCAATTCATTCTGAATCGCAGCCTCTTTGTCTGTTCAAAATATGAACATGAAACTCTAAATCTTGGAAATCAATAAGGTCCTTAATATCCTCCTAAGAATCTTTCCACCAGCAGACCTCGGAATTGAAGCAATAAAATACACCTTTCTAACCTTTTTGTATGGTACAACCTGCCAAAAGTAAGTCCAAGTGATGGTCAAAAATGTTGGATAAACAATACTAAGAAACTGCACAGAATCCCATTTTTGTTCGGAAGAATGTTCACAAATACAAGTGGAGAAAATAATTTATTGAACCTAAATTTTTTACCTGCTTAGCAACATATTCTATCACAGCTGCCTCAGAAAGTGCACTTCCATCCTTCCTCACAACAAATGCCACTGGAATTTCTCCAGCTTCTTCATCCCTTGCTCTACATGAGAGCCAAAAACAAGTTAATCGCAAATAAGGGTATTGAATTGAGAATCGAAAGAAGTACATGGGAATCAAGAAAACCTAAATATGTGAACTTTCATCTATTCATCCTTATAGTTCCAAAGTACTGTATTTAATGGTTACTTTATACAAAAAGAACATCTTAAAAGACTTCATTCAAGAATTTAAAAAAACATCAGTGGCACACCATCCTACATTTGAAATCAATTTCGTAATCCTGGTTCTGCTAATTCTCAAAATTTTGACCCACGTCTCAAGGGGAATATGTCTACTCTTTCTTGAAACTGCCAGCATGTGTGAATTCCTGTTAATTCCACAAACGGGGAATGAATAGATGTTACTGGAGCATAAGTAATACTAAAGCTGCCTTTGCTCTTTTTCTGTTTCCTGAATTATGATCATTACACAAATCTGGCAGCATGACCTATCCTTGATTTTCAATAAAACATTGGCTTTGATGTCCATACATTTCACATAAAGAATCAACTGTTACTCATATGCATACCCTTCAAAAACTACCCAGCTGGCAATCATGTGCAAGAGTTGACTAAACATTTGGAATTTTCGTTCCACATTCAAAATTCAAATTCTCTTTATACAAAGACAATAAAGTTCTCTTTTACGTTAATAGCTGATAGTTGCAAATTATATTCATTCTCTTTTAATAACTATGCTTGTAGTTGCTCTCTATATATATTCGAAAAGGACACAGAGTTCAACAACCAGAAGACCTTAAATGATTCATGTGAAATGTAAGAGGAATTTATAAGAGAATCCTACTTTGAATGCTCAATTTGGTTGAGTAGGAGTCATTCAAGGGTATAGGTGGTGAAACTTACCCCGTTACTGCGGCATCAACAATTTGTGGATGAGACATCAAGACAGACTCGAGATCAGCTGGAGCAATCTGCAAAATATATGAAGCCACACGGGCTTAAGGGCAAAGTCTGAAGAAAGAGGTAACAGGGTGAAGGTGGAATGTTTCCAACAGCCTATGTATATGGAAATATTTCTTAACATGCATAGTAGACTTGGGAGAAAACTAAAGCCAAGTATGCTGCAAGCTTCGGTTGCCGTTGAAGTTTGAAAATTCCAAAAAGTATAAAGAAATCTTTAAATGACCCACTTGAAATGTCCAGCAAATTGGACAAAATAATGGAAAAAGAATATACAAGCATACCTGGAAACCTTTATATTTGATAACCTCTTTCAGTCGATCTACTACATACAAGTATCCATCTTCATCAAATCTATAAACAATGTCTCCAGTATGCAGCCATCCATCTTTATCAATTGTTAACTTAGTTGCTGTGTTATTATTCAAGTATCCTAGATGTCAAGAGGAAAATATCGCATACTGTCAGTATCTGGTGAGGCAGCAAGGAGCATCAAAGGATCAAAATTTGTATAGACTGCTTTGAGGCATTTCCTTTAACTAGATTGGGATCAGTATAGTCCTTTATCAAAAAAGATGGTAGCTAAACAATAGACAAATAAGCAATGATTCAAGCAACACAGAGCATGGAGGGCAATGAGCTCTAAACAGGTCAAAGTTGGAAAACTCAAGTAACTATCGGCTGACTGGCAATGACAATTTACTATGTAAAATCTAAAAGTAAATAGATGGGATGAAATAATGCAGCAACATTTATAACCTCTTGTATTAAGATACACGAAGACAATTTCAGAAATAATTACCCTTCATGGTGCCAGGGGAACGTAGCCAGAGTTCGCCAGTGTGGCCAGGAGGTAACAGTGTAAAGACTACCAGTGGTCCAATTCACCACTTTAGCTTGTACATTTGGAGCCAGAAGACCTACTGAAGAATATTTGTGAAATTTGTCTGTGTTGTACCCTCGGGTTCCCATAGCAGTTGACTCAGTCATGCCATAACCCTGAGAACGAAAACAGTCACATGAACAACATTTCTAGTTTTCTACTACTGTAAAACACAAAAGAAAAAGATAGTTTACAGCAATAACAAACAAACAGGATTTATTGAACCTAAAGCTGTTACATCGCTTAATTTTTTTCTCGCACTTAAATCATCTTATAGCAAATAAAGACAAATCAGAGGGAAAATAAGATTCATTTGCTTCTATTTTCAAGCCTTACAGCAGACATTAATGAAAATGGTATAAAATCCAGGACGACGGTACTATCAAAATAATCCGCATTTCCTTTTACCCCATTGATCCGTACTTAAACCATATTCGAATGCAAGATTTCTTTCAAGCCAAAGGAGAATAAAATAAGAAGCTTGATGAAAACAGAAAAAAGTCAGGAAAAAAAATGAGAACTCCTCAATTGCAGAGATAAATACTACTAATACAATCTCATCATGAATGTAGAACAAGTACCTGAATGAAATCTACATGAGGGAGTGCCTGAATGAAGTCTTCTGTGCATTCCGCACTCACAGGAGCTGCTCCACATGAAACCTGTTTCAAACTCTTCAAACTACCACCAGAAACATTCATTGCTTTCTTAGTCAATTTCATCAATTGAGGTGGAACCATTGGGAAATGAGTAACACCATATCTATCAATCACTTCAACCATTTCATCAGCATCGAATTTTGTCATAACAACAATTTTAGTTCCTAAAGATAACAATCCCGTTACAAAAAGTGCAAGTCCATATATATGGAACATTGGCAATGAAGCCAAATATACATTCTCACAAGGTGAATCGGAATAAGTTGAGGCTTCAAATCTCACAAAAAGAGCCACCATGGCAATGAAATTACCATGTGTTAACATTGTTCCTTTGAAGGACAAGTACCAGTAGTGCCTGATGAATACAATATGGCTGCAGTATCATCCTGACTGATTTTAGGCCTTGGTGCCAAATTGGGATCACTAGAAATCAATTTATAAAAGACAGAACTTTCGGAATATTCCGAATTCGACATCAAAAATTCAGTATTTGGCACAGCAATTACAGGAAAGAGGCCTAATGCACTCATTTCATCAACTTTCTCAGGCAAGCAAAAGGCCAAAGATGGTTTGCAATCAAGAACTTGTTTTTTAATCTCATTTATACTACTCAGAGGATTAATAGCAGTAACAACAGCACCAAGTGCCGAAATCCCAAGAAAAATCACAGGAAAATGGATGGAATTTGGGAGTGAAATCAATACCACATCACCTTGAGTAACTCCCATTTGGTGTAGGCCACTGGCGATGGATTTCACCAAAGAGAAAAGCTTTGAGTAAGATAAAAAAAACCCAGATGAAGAATCAATAAGGGCTGTTAGGCCATTGTGTTTGTGCGAGACAAATGAAGGAAACAATATCAAGAAAAGGGTCTGAAGGAAGGGTGATGGCAGGGTGTTTGCTGTGATAAATTCCTGTTTCCGGTGAATACCAAGAAGGGTATGACACTTTTGGGATCGGAGATTTCAGAGTTGTGTGCAAAATGGTTTCTTGATCAGTTGAGAATTGATTGGATTTCAAGAATGTAGCCATTGATTTTGCTTGAAGTGAAAGACAGAGAGCGTAGCAGCAAAGAAGAGAAAGATATGCTGTTATGGCTCTGCATTCATTGCAGCACTTGGAATATATATATAAAGGGGAAAATCGTCAAAATAGTTCCTCAAATTTTTCACTTTAATCAAAATAGTCCCTCAATCTTTTTAGCCACTATAGTCTCTTAATTTTTTTTAGTTAGAATAGTCCTTCAACTTTCATTTTTTAGCCAAGAAAGTTCTTTTATGGTGGAGTCACTATAAAATTTTTTTTGATAATTTCACATAAAAGGACTATTTTGGCTAAAAATAAAATATGTTGGAAGACTATTCTGGCTACAAAAAAAATTGAAAGACTATTTTAATTAAAGTAAAAAAGTTAAAAGACTATATCAGCAATTTTCCCTATATAAAGCGGTACGCCGAATTTAATTTGATGAATGAGAAAGTCATAGCATACATATTTCAGTTTAGACTTTTACATTCCCTCAAATTCTTATAGGGATTAAAATTCACTTCGGTATGTGAATAGGATCGGCTTTAGTTTCGGACCGACCTATACCGAATTTGTTTATCCGACTTATTCGTAGCTAATTTGATTCAATCTATTTAACTATTATAATAGGCAGATTTATGTATAATCTGATTCAATCTATTTAACTATTAAATATGAATCTTGTTTTTTCTAATTCAATTAAAAGTCAAATTCAACTAAATATTTAATCTATAATAAAATGATACGGTTATCCGACTTTGTTTTATGCATTTGAAATCTTAGCTACTATAATCGATGGAATACTTATTCCATTCCAATTCGAGGAGCGGAATCAAAAAGTCTATCTATTTAATCAATGTGTAAAAGAGACCACATATATATGGACCATATATATATATATATATATATATGAAGATAAGGATTGAAAATATCATTTATGACATTTTGAAACTCAGAAGGTGCATTTTTTAGGCCAAAAGACATCAAATTCCATTCATATTGACCAAAAGGAACTGTGAATGCAGTTTTGTACCTATCAGAAAGATGGATTTGGATTTGGATTTGCCAGAATCCAGACTTCATGTCGAATTTTGAAAAGATGGAAGAAGCATGCAATCTTTGGAGCAAGTCCTTTTTGTTTGGAATAGGAAACCTAATCCATTGTAAAACTTTGTCGAGGGGTTTGTACTTCAAACCCTACACCCCTACAGGTTGTAGCTCAAAAGTCTTGGACAGAAATTGCTGAAGAAAATCATAACCAATGTCAGAGGCATCAGTTTCAACAATTTTAAACAAATTTGGATCACATAAAACCAAACAAGGTAAATTCTTAACTAGCCTCTGCATTTTTATGTATTTGACTGTGTCTGTGTGCTTTTGTTGTCCATGCAAGAGGATTCTTTCGAAGTCTATCGTGCAAGGGTTTTGAAAGAATAGTAAGATTGGGAATATGTTCAGAGATGTAATTTAAATATTCTAAGAAAATTTGGAGCTGGGTTTTATCCAGTATCTGATCTGGAAATTTGTCAGCAAATTGGATCGATCTATTGATAGGAATAATTTTGCCTTGGCAAATATTATATCCTAAAAACCTGATCGAAGTTGGCATAAACTAATTTTTGAAGCAGAAACAACTAAACCATTTCTTTTGGTTACATCTAAACAAATATTGACATGTTTAAAATGTTGTTCTAAATTATTAGAATAAACAAGAACATCATCAATATAAACAAGAATAAAATTGAGATAAGGATTGAAAATATCATTCATGACCTTTTGGTGCAGAAGGCATCGTGTTAAGTGATATTTTTGGTACTGATCTTAACAGATCTCCTCTATGAACCTCCAGCATATGTATATGTTAATGTTTACATAGATCTGTAAGATTATGTTAGATCTGATATATGGTGATGGTATATAGGGTATCAGCCTATATCTCGGTATACCAATGAGGCTTGAGTTTACTCGCAGAAACCCACGTACCTAACCAGTTGATTATTTGTATTAAATATTTAAGAACTTCATAGATCTGTTAGATCTTTAGTTAATTTTAACATTCATGTAAGGTCTTGTTGGTCCTATGGGATATGATCCAATCGCCGATTTAGCTGGCGAACGGGCGTTGTGGTTTGATAGATCCGCTACCCATAGAGTGTAAGGACTTGTTCTTGCAAAGATCTAGACTGAATGTTAAGATTTGCATAAAGATCTATTGATCTGGGTAGTTCTTTCACATTTATAATAAATAATTTATGTCAGCTTAAACATAATCATATAGAACTAAAACAAACATTAACATGGAAGGTTGATAATTTTCATCCTATGAAACCCAAAGGTTTCTGTGCCAAAGGGAACAAGGGGGTAAGAACAACCATTCCTGCATTTCTGTTTTTTATTCCGTATTTTAATATTTCTGTATTTTATTTTGTTATTTAATTATGAGTGCTTTCTTCAGATTTAGTTCTAGATCTTCTCGAGCCTCTACCTCTTCCTCTTACTCAAATCTTTCTTCTCTTAAAGAAGAAATCAATTTTTCTGATCTTTCTCAAACCTTGGATAATTGGAAAATTCCCAATCATCCTTCTAAAAATATTTACAAAAATAACAAATGGAGTTTTTCAACTGACTATTCTGTCAAAACCGTTGAACAAACCATCCTTCTCAGTCTGGAATATGACGAGATTAAATTGCTTTCGAAAAAATCAATTGAAAGTTTTAAACAAAAATACAATTATTTACATTTTGGACTTGTCCAAATTGCTGCAAAACCTCTATCCAGAGAAGGTTTGGACACATCTCTTTTACTATGTCTTGGAGATGCCAGATTCCTGGATTTCTCTGATTCACTACTTGGCATGGTTGAAACCAGCCTATGTGGTCCAATTGGTCCTGTTTATTTTGATTGTTTTCCAAACTTTTTAATTTCTTTAAAAGATCCAAATATTTTAGACTCCTTAACATTAAATGTTAAGATTTCAAATTATAAAACAAAAACTGGATCTCTTCCAGTTGCTATTATTTTTAGACTTCAATACAAAGTTATGAACTCCGCTTTTTCAAACTGATTCGAGAAGATCTCACTTATCTGTTCCCAAACCAATTTTTTGGGATCAAGTATCTCTTCCTCAAAGATGGATACTTCCTGAGGCTCTGCCTCCAGTCCCTGCTAAGAATACCTTAATTTCAAACATTAGGCAATTCTCTACTGGTTTAGTAGAAATTTCCTTCAATAGATCCAATAGTGCTAGATTTATCCCTCCTAGGAATTCTAGTGCTTCAATTAGTGATTTTCAGAACCCTCAAAGTGCTAGGCACTCTATTTCTTCTGTTAACACTCAAATCTGTGGGATGAGACCTGAATCTAATCTTCACAGGCCAGTTATACTGTCCAACCCTTTTAGGAAGATGATGATTTGGTTAATTCTCCAACCTACTCTAGTCTCAATCCTTCTGGACTTGACGCAGAGATAAATGTTTTAACTGTTGAATCAAATTTTCAAATAAACAAGGATTTGCTTCGTAATGAGTTTTATGCACCTCATAATGAAGTGAGAAAACAATGGTTTTTCGAAAATTACAAAGATGAAAAAAGAACAAAAATTCAAGAAGAATTTTATGCTTTTCTAAATCATTATCAAATTCATGTTTAGTTTTTTGATTGGTTTTCTGCCTATGCTGAACAAAACAAAATAGAGTATCCATTTACTCAATCAATTTTTATGACCAAAACTTGGCAAATCTCGAGTGGGGAAAAGGTTCATTCTGATCTCCCTCCAAATAGAAAATTTAATTTTTTGGTAAACAACGCTATAATTTATGCTGCACCTATTAAAGTTAAAACTGCAGTCTCAAATGAAAATCTTTTACCAATAATTGAACAAAATAATTTTACAAATAAATATTTGCTTTGAAGTTATTGGTGAGCATCTCTCTGTCAAGACTCCACCATCAACTTCTTCCATTCCTCTACCAGTTGTTGCTTCTTCAACAAAACAACCTTCTGGTTCCAGGGATTTTCAGAAAAGTCTACTGAAATCCTGAACAACCTCAAATGCAAGAAACTCTTTGAGTTTAGGTGGTATAAGGATACCTTCCTAACCAGGATTTACACTAGACCTGATGGAAATCTTCCATATTGGAAAGAAAACTTCCTTGATGGTCTTCCCAAATCCTTTAGAGACACAGTAATAGATTCATACACAATGGCATTGTGCCTTACCTGAAACATCATATACGGTGAACTCAATTCCTTGATCAACTTGTCTAAGATGAAAGTTTGTCGTCAAGACAAGATGATGAGGCAATTAGCCAAAGATATAAACCAACCTAGGAAAGATCTAGGTTCTTTCTGCGAACAATTTGGTCTTCCTTCTTGTGAAACCAAAATCAAACGTAGAACCAAAACTTCACTAAGATTCATAAATCTTCCAAATCTTCCTATAGTAAACCTTATAGAAAACCTAGATACAAATTTAGGAAATCCAATCTTCCTACCAAAAAACCCATTCTGCTTTACCAAATTCCCATTATGCTGTTTGTTACAAATGTAAGAAACCTGGTTATATTGCTAGGTTTTGCAAGTTTGTAAAAAGGCTTAATTTTCTAAATTTAGAAGATTCAATTGTCAATCAATTGAACAATCTTCTCTTAGATGTCAGTGATTCTGACTCTAATTATGAAGAAGACAATCTTATCAATGCCTTAGAAGATGATGACATAGGTTCCTCTTCTTCTTCTTCCAGCAAAACCTTAGTTTCTTCTGAAACTCCTCAAATCAATGTTTTAACTAGAGAACATGATTTATTCTTGAGGTTGATACTGAAGTAAGAAGAATTCTAAATTTTGCCATTTGTATTTACAAAAGTACAAATAAACTCTTGAAACAAATGATTTTCAAAATCAATCTTTTTCTTCACAAACCTTTAGTAAAACATCCCAAGGTTTTAAACACTTACAATCTTACGGATATTTTAAACCGATTTGTTGAATCAAAGTTTTATAAAGGTATCAATTCAAGATTTACAGTCTGAAATTGCCATTTTAAAGTAAGAAGTTAGAGAGATTAAGGCCCAACAACAGATTGACCAGATGGTCATTCATTCTCTCCAACTTTTCCAATATTCAAAACAAGTGCTTGGTTCAATACCTTCACTTACCAAAACATTGAGAATAAATATTCTTGTTTATTCTTCTTCAAAAAGAATAAAAATTTTGCCTTCCCAATCTGGTTTAATAGATTTTGGTCTTTAATTGGACGTAATGAGTCAATTTTACCTTCACAAGTTTTAGAAGGTTTTGAATTTTTCAAATCAAAATTTTCACAACCAAATTCAACAATGCCCATAACACTTCAATTCTTCTCCAAATTTACTTTGCCTTGGATTTTTCAAAGGAGATTCGAATTTGTAAAGAATACGGACAATCAAGCCTTTCCACCATTATTGGTTAGACAAGGTTCTATAAAGTGGTGGGATTCTTATGACGCCAGTGCTGCTCATAAGACTCAAGTTCAACTATGGTTCACTAGGAATCTGCAATTCCTATTACCATCAGACAAAGAAACTGCCCAGTTTTTATAAAATTTAAACAAATAATTAGGTGGCTTAGCCAACCATCAAACAATTGAAACAAAACTTAAATTAAAGCTTTATTAAAACAACATTAATTACAGGTTTGAGGAATACCTCTAGTGAAGAGCTGTTTACAACTCACACTCTGAAGTACTCTAAGAAGGAGGGGAGGGGAGGGGAGGAGAGGAGAGGAGAAAAATCTTGGATAATTTTTCGGATGCCTGCTGAATGCTGAAACATCCTACTTATAGGAGAAAATTATTGTTGCTACAGTGACCTGTGAACAGTAACTTTTCTTGATTTTTGCCGCTACAGTGTATAGTGTACAGTGAGGAGTACCGGGGACCCCTAAAAACCTAGAGGAAGAAGGGTAAGGGACAAGGGAGCCAAGTTAACAACAGAATTTAAACAAATAATTAGGTGGCTTAGCCAACCATCAAACAATTGAAACAAAACTTAAATTAAAACAAAATTAATTACAGGTTTGAGGAATACCTCTAGTGAATAGCTGTTTACAACTCACACTCTGAAGTACTCTAAGAAGGAGGGGAGGAGATGAGAGGAGAAAAATCTTGGATAATTTTTCGGATGCCTGCTGAATGCTGAAACATCCTACTTATAGGAGAAAACTACTGTTGCTACAGTAACTTCCCGTGATTTATGCCACTACAGTGTACAGTGTACAGTGAACGGTATTTGAATGGTATATTTGAATAGTACCATTGGTACATTTGAACAGTACATAAATTGAAAATACATGAAAAGAATCCTATCTATTACAATTGGAATTCTTCAATTTTGCTGAGGTCGATACCGAAGCAGTCGTCCTCATTTGATTGGGCCAGGTCTTCACTTGTGCTGATGCTGGCAGCTAAGCTGGAATCAGAACTTGAAGATAACTGTGATGACACTTGTTTTTTCTTTTTCTTGTTGAAATCTTTTTTCTTCGATTTCTTTTCTTTTGTTTTTATTTTCTTTTTGCTGGAAACTTCACTTTGCCTGAAGAGCTTGAAGTTCCTTCCTTGAGCTGGGAGAGAGTATCTTCCAGTTGTTTGATGTATGCGTCCTTATTTTTGGCCGAGGCTAATAGGATAGCATTTGATGACCTTTGCTGTAGAAACTGGGCAGTTTCTTTGTCTGATGGTAATAGGAATTGCGAATTCCTAGTGAACCATAGTTGAACTTGAGTCTTATGAGCAGCACTGGCGTCATAAGAATCCCACCACTTTATAGAGCCTTGTCTAACCAACAATGGTGGAAAGGCTTGATTGGTATTCTTTACAAATTCGAATCTCCATTGGAAAATCCAAGGCAAAGTAAATTTGGAGAAGAATTGAAGTGTTATGGGCATTGTTGAATTTGATTGTGAAAACTTTGATTTGAAAAATTCAAAACCTTCTAAAATTGAAGTGAAGGTAAAATAGACTCATTACGTTCAATTAAAGACCAAAATCTATTAAACCAGATTGGGAAGACATAATTTTTATTCTTTTTGAAGAAGAATAAACAAGAATATTTATTCTCAATGTTTTGATAAGTGAAAGTATTGAACCAAATACTTTGGTAATCCCAGTAAGAATAACCAGGATATTTTTGAGACTCAAAACCAGAAAAGGAACATAATCTGTTAAGATCAGTACCCCATTCAGAAGGTCTAAGAACATTAAGAATTTGGTAGGTTGAATGAGTATAATATGCTTGGCTGGTATGCATATTATTTTTTAGAATAATGGATTGGGAATCCTTAAGTATTAACTCATAAAATTTCCTAGTTTTTTGGTTTAAAGTTGGTAAGAAATTGAATCTAGAAGGGAAAATTTTCTGGGCAACAACCAAGGGATTGTTGGTGAACCACTCTGGCTCAATTTGAATTAGGGTTTAATAGAATCAGTTTTTCTGACATATTGAGAAACACTTTCAACAAGCAGGTACCTGGACTTTTGGATGCAGAGGCATCATGTTAAGTGTTTGAGATGATGAGGGTGTACTTATCAGGATGTTTGAAGGCAATACCTGAGTTTGTCCTTGGAGGGACAAGGCTTGTTGAAATTGAAGCCATTGCTTGAAGGTTTCTCCAAGTTGTTGATTTTCTTCAGTAATTTCTGCCCAAGATTTTTGAGCTACAACCTGTAGGGGTGTAGGGTTTGAAGTAGATGAAGAGGCTTTATCTTTTTTGGATAGTAGAGTATGAGAGTCACTCTTTTTCTTTCTGGGCATCTCTGCCCTGGAGGAATTCTCTGGTAAGGTAATCCGGCAAAGAATTAGAACTACCTTTGATAAACTCTATATCAAAATCGAATATAGATAAAATTTCTTGCCATCTGGCAAAAATTTTTTTTGAGGCAAGATTTTTAACATCTTTTTGTAAAACATCTTTGGCAATTTTGCAATCAATTCGAAGTCAAAAACTTTTGATTGAGAAGATCAGATTGAAATTTTGAAATGCATAAAACAATTGCTAAAATTTCTTTTTTGATGGTGGAATAATTCTTTTGGGCATTATTCCGCAATGTTTGATTTTTAAAAGATTCTGTCTCTTCAGAATTTCTAAATTTCCTTTGTTTTTAAACACATCTATAACCAATGTGAGGCATCTGATTTCAACAATTTTAAACAAATTTGGATCACATAAAACCAAACAAGGTAAATTCTTAACTTGCGTTTTTATGTATTTGACTGTGTCTGTGTGCTTTTGTGTCCATGCAGGAGGATTCTTTCGAAGCCTATCGTGCAAGGGTTTTGAAAGAATACTAAGATTGGGAATATGTTCAGAGATGTAATTTAAACATCCTAAGAACCTTTAGAGCTGAGTTTTGTCCAGTATCTGATCTGAAAATTTGTCAGCAAATTGGATCGATCTATTGATAAGAATAATTTTGCCTTGGCAAATGTTATGTCCTAAAAACCTGATCGAATGTTTGGCATAAACTAATTTTTGAAGCAGAAACAACTAAACCATTTCTTTTGGTTACATCTAAAAAATATTGACATGTTTAAAATATTGTTCTAAATTATCACAATAAACAAGAACATCATCAATATAAACAAGAATAAAATTGAGATAAGGATTGAAAATATCATTCATGACCTTTTGAAACTCAGAAGGTGCATTTTTTAGGCCAAAAGGCATCACATTCCATTTATATTGACCAAAAGGAACTGTGAATGCAGTTTTGTACCTATCAGAAGGATGGATTTGGATTTGCCAAAATTCAGACTTCATGTCGAATTTTGAAAAGATAGAAGAAGCATGCAATCTTTGGAGCAAGTCATTTTTGTTTGGAATAGGAAACCTAATCCATTGTAAAACTTTGTTGAGGGGTTTGTAATTGATGACTAACCGAGGAACACCTCGTTCAATCTCAGAATTTTTATTGACATACCTTCTGTAGCTCCAAGGAGACTTGGAGGGTCTGATAATCTCTGTCTTAGAAAGAAGATCATCAATTTCTTTTTTGCAGAATTCCAGAAGCTCTTGATTCTTTTGAATAGCTCGAGCTGCAGTTGGAATATCCTTTTCTGAAAAATCTTTTTCATATAGTAAAGTTACCACATGTTGCTTTCTATTCTAGAAGGCAGTTGGAATATCAGCACAAACTTAAGATTGAATTTTGTTTTGCAAATCATGAATCCTGATTTTGAAAATTAGATCATTCAATTGATTTTGAAGACGTTCAAATTTAAGATCTTTTTTCAAAAAGTTGATTTGATTCATTTTCATTTGCAAAGGATTGAGAATTTTTTCAAAAGCTGAAAATTTGAAAGGAATGAATTGGTTTCTTCCTAAGGAGTTGACAATGATACCTTGGAACGTAGTCGTATAAGGTATCAAGTAAGCAATAAATGGAACACCAAGAATCACAGGAGTAGTGATATTCTTAGCAAGTAAAAAAGTATTGTAGGGGAAACTACAATTAGAATATCTGACTTCTATATCAGCATAATTTGAATTTAACTTCCCAAGATTCACCATTAGCACTGCTGATGCGTTCTTTGGTCTTTTGAAAATACTTTACAGGAATTAAACCTTCATGAATACAATTTAAATCTGCACCAATATCAACTAATGCAGTAGCAAAGTTCATTATTGATGACCAAAGTAATTTGAATAAGAAATTTGAAAATAGTAACTCTATTTAAAATATTTAAAAATTATTCTTTTGATTTTTTAATAATCTGATCAGGTGGAATCACTTGTTCAGATAAAACTTAGTTTTCAGGAGGAACTTGAGAAATTGAAGGAGTTTCAACACAGTTTTTAAAAACTTGTTTTGAATATTGGGAAAGTTGGAGAGAATGAATGACCATCTGGTCAATCTGTTGTTGGGCCTTAATCTCTCTAACTTCTTGTTTTAAAATGGTAATTTCAAACTGTAAATCTTGAATTGACACTTTTTTAAAACTTTGATTCAGAAATCTGTTTAAAATATTCATTAAGATTGTAAGTGTCTTAAAAACATTGGGATGTTTACCAGCCTAGCATAGAAGAAGATTGATTTTGAAAATCATTTGTTTCAAGAGTTTGTTTGTACCTTTGTAAATACAAATGGCGAAGTTCAGAATAAGGAAAGTTCTCAACCATATCAAGAATAAGATCTTGTTCTCTAGTTAAAATATTTATTTGAGGAGTTTCAGAAGAAACTGAAGTTTTGCTGGAAGAAGAAGAAGAGGAACCTATGTCATCATCTTCTAAGGCATTGATAAGATTGTCTTCTTCATAATTAGAGTCAGAATCACTGACATCTAAGAGAAGATTGTTCAATTGATTGACAACTGAATCTTCTAAATTTAGAAGATTAAACCTTTTTACAAACTTGCAAAACCTAGCAATATGACCAGGTTTCTTACATTTGTAACAAACAGCAGAATTGGAATTTGGTAAAGCAGGAATGGATTTTTTGGTAGGAAGATTGGATTTCCTAAATTTGTATCTGGGTTTCCTATAAGGTTTACTATAGGAATGATTTGGAAGATTTATGAATCTTAGGTTTGGTTCAAGAGATGTTTGATTTTGGTTTCACAAGAAGGAAGACCAAATTGTTCGCAGAAAGAACCTAGATCTTTCTTACGTTGGTTTCTATCTTTGGCTAATTGCCTCATCATCTTGTCTTGACGACAGACTTTCATGGCAACTTGTTGGATCAAGGAATTGAGTTCACTGTAGGTGATGTTTTGGTAAGGCACAATGCCATTGTGCTGGGTTTGAAGTTCTTCACGAACTAAGTCTCTAAGGGATTTGGAAAGACCATCAAGGAATTTTTCTTTTCAATATGGAAGATTTCCATCAGGTCTAGTGTAAATCCTAGTTAGGAAGGTATCCTTATACCACCTAAACTCAGAGAGTTTCTTGCATTTGAGGTTGTTCAGGATTTCAGTAGACTTTTCTCTGAAAATCCCTAGATTACCAATGAAAGTTTTGGCAATTATGAATATGAGTGTAGAAATAGCATCTGAAATGGTTTGACCATAGGTAGGATTATCTCTGATGACATTTCCCTCAGGGTCAATCCTAATGGCATCAAAGATATCTTTCTAAGAAGATTATCAGACCCTCCAAGTCTCCTTGGAGTTGTGCTGCCTTTTATGTCAATAAAAATACAGATTGAATGAGGTGTTCCTCGCTTAGTCATCAATTACAAACCCTCAACAAAGTTTTACAATGGATTAGGTTTCCTATTCCAAACAAAAAGGACTTGCTCCAAAGATTGCATGCTTCTTCCATCTTTTCAAAATTTGACATGAAGTCTGGATGAAGGTTTCTCCAAGTTGTTGATTTTCTTCAGCAATTTCTGCCCAAGATTTTTGAGCTACAACCTGTAGGGTGTAGGGTTTGAAGTATCAGAGCCAGAGGGGGCAGTGGGGTGACTACTATGAACCTCCAATGTTAATGTTTACATAGATCTGTTAGATTATGTTAGATCTGATATATGGTGATGGAATATAGGGTGTCAGCCTATACCTCGGTATAGCAATGACGCTTGAGTTTACCCGCAGAGGAAGCCCACGTACCTAACCAGTTGATTATTAGTATTAAATGTTTAAGAACTTCATAGATCTGTTAGATCTTTAGTTAATTTTAACATTCATCTAAGGTCTTGTTGGTCCTATGGGATATGATTCAATCGCCAATTTAGCTGGCGAACGGGCGTTGTGGTTTGATAGATCCGCTACCCATAGAGTGAAAGGACTTGTTCTTGCAAAGATCTAGACTGAATGTTAAGATTTGCATAAAGATCTATTGATCTGGGTAGTTCTTTCACATTTATAATAAATAATTTATGTCAGCTTAAACATAATCATATAGAACTAAAACAAACATTAACATGGAAGGTTGATAATTTTCAATCTATGAAACCCAAAGGTTTCTGTGCCAAAGGGAACAAGGGGGTACAACCATTCCTGCATTTCTAATTTTTTATTCCGTATTTTAATATTTCTGTATTTTATTTTGTTATTTAATTATGAGTGCTTTCTTCAGATCTAGTTCTAGATCTTCTCGAGCCTCTTCCTCTTCCTCAAATCCTTCTTCTCTTAAAGAAGAAATCAATTTTCTGATCTCTCTCAATCCTTGGATAATTGGAAAATTCCCAATCATCCTTCTAAAGATATTTACAAAAATAACAAATGGAGTTTTTCAACTGACTATTCTGTCAAAACCGTTGAACAAACCATCCCTCTCAGTCTGGAATATGACGAGATCAAATTGCTTTCGAAAAAATCAATTGAAAGTTTTAAACAAAAATACAATTATTTACATTTTGGACTTGTCCAAATTGCTGCAAAACCTCTATTCAAAGAAGGTTTGGACACATCTCTTTTACTATGTCTTAGAGATGCCAGATTTCTGGATTTCAATGATTCACTACTTGGCATGGTTGAAACCAGCCTATGTGGTGGTCCTGTTTATTTTGATTGTTTTCCAAACTTTTCAGTTTCTTTAAAAGATCCAAATATTTTAGACTCCTTAACATTAAATGTTAAGACTTCAAATTATAAAACAAAAACTGGATCTCTTCCTAAAGTTGCTATTATTTTTAGACTTCAATACAAAGCTATGAACCCCGCTTTTAATTCTGGAGCTCTTAGAACTCAAAAGAAAGGTGAAACTCACTGTACACTGTAGCGGAGTTCATAGCTTTGTATTGAAGAGTACCCGTTAGGAGTAGCTCGCGACTAGATAAATTATTGTTTAGTTTAGTTTAGTTATTTAATTTGAACTTATGTCACTTTAGAATTTGTGGATTGACATAGTTTATATTAACTTTCCGTGTTAGTGAGATAATAAAAATTATTGTTTATGTACGAATTTCGTTAGTATTTAATTAAAGATTACGTATGATTCGAACCTTGTACCTTTGATTGATAACTTTTAAAGGAACGACGACTGTCACTTGTCGAAGTACGCGAGCACAGAAAGTGACAATGGATAATCTAATCCTCCATTTAATTTAACATATAAGATAAAAATATATAAGTATCTCATAATACAATTTAATACTGGTTTAGTACATTTTATTATTTTAGATTGTACTTCTATATTGATATTTCGTATTAGATTCTTCTTTTTGTCTTACATCTATTACTTACTTCTTACAATTTGATTAACAATAACATATTAATTCTGAGTTCAATACAAATTATCTATTCTTCTTAATTTGAATTATTCATCATTTGTTTGATTTTAAACTATATTTTTCTTTGAAAAAGGTACAAAATTAAGATAACATAGCCTGTTATAACATGTTTATAAATTCATATCTACAAATTGTGACTTTTGACATAATCATTTGGCAAGTACCTTTTTTTTTTTTTTTTTTGTCAATTTTAGATTTGGGATTTTCTAGGGAAAAAAGTAAGGGAAATTCTACATTTTCTTTTAGAGAACCATTCCATTGACTTAAAAACTTGTACAGTATAAGTTTTTAAAGCATATGATATTATAATATACACGTATTTAAAGTACAACAAAATAGTTTCCTAAAAGTAATCTGTAGATTTTTTCAAAAAGTAATAAATTAAGGAAAATTCAATACGGTCCTTTTTAGGGAACCATTCTCTTGTACTTTAAATATTTATACAGTACAACATTATATGTTTTAAAACCTTATACTGTACAAATTTTTAAAGTTAAATGAATGATTCTCTCAAAGGGAGTGTAAAATTCCTTCAAGTACATTACATGTTATACCAAGTTATTAAGCAAGCATGTGATAGAAATGTTATTATGTAAGTGACAGCCAAATATAGGATTCTCTCAAAAATATTAAAGAAACCTTCAAATTTTAGTATGTCATATAATTGTATTCCTTAAGAAATTTACAATTTTATAAAATTTTAGTTATACTTTCATAAAAATTAAATTTTAGTCTCCTAAAATTTAACAAAAGATAAAACAATCCTAACAAGGATATACTTTTTAGTTACACTTTCATAAAAATTAAATTTTAGTCTCCTAAAATTTAACAAAAGATAACACAATCCTAACAAGGATATACTTGCTCTTACAAAGTTCCACTCATCTTAAAGGAGAGTGAGAGATTTTTTAACTAGTCACTCCACAATACCGAGTGAGTATGACAGTTATTTAAATATTAAAAAATAAATAAATTTTATAATTATTTAATTATTTAATAATTTATAAGATTCATCCCGTATTAAAAAATAAATAACAAAAAATTTTGACTACTAGAGAATCCGCTTTCAAAATCCATTGGGAGTGGGGACTTGGGACTTACGACCAATAATCGTCTCCTAAATGATAATCAGTGACCAATTATAACCATAATAAGGAAAATATTTAGTTAAATTCGATTTTTACTCTTATTTTTAAATTTTATAGTCATAATTAAATTTTAAAAAATTTTAATTACATTAATTAAAGTCATAAATTTTTTTAAATTTAATCAAAATTAAATAAGATAAAAAATCGAATCAATGTAAATATTTGTTCAGTAATAACTGATGATTGGCGGCTTGACAATAATGCTTTCATGGACTCGGTCGAAGTGTCGTTTACGACTGGTTGGTAGCCATGGACGTCAATGCTTGCCGATATGACATTTAACACGTACGCTGGGGCGCGTCAGTCCAATTTATGTGGATTGTATTTTTATCAGTGGAGGCTTTTTGCGGCTACCAGCAGAACAATTGTCACCATTGGAGTACAGACTACTTATTCACACACAATTATGTCATTTTAATTTAATAAATTAATTTTTTTTAAAAAATAAAGTAAATTAGTATAGATTATTTCCCCGTTCCGTATTCCTCGCTTAGTCTTCACGTCTAAAAGTTGTAGCACAAAGTCACCTAAGATTGTCCTTTTGACCGACAAAATGTTCAAAAGGCTGTTTCAATCATTATTTTGGTAAGCTTGCGTTGCAACACAGACATTGTCCCCTCCCATCCTGTTCTTAACAATATATTTCTTTTATATTTGGATCGATAGATTTTAAAAAGGATTTAAACTCTATTTATCTTATTTATTTATTTTGGAAAGAATTTATAAAGTTAAAATAAATACATTTTAAATTTATTTAAATTAAAAAGTGTGAGATAAAAAATTTTAAATAATTTTTTAATTAAAATAAATTTAAAATTAATTTATTTTAACTTTACAAATTCTTTTAATAAATAGATAGATTTTAAATTTTTCTCTAAATTTATCGATCAAATACAGTATAAATGCTTGTAAGAGTATAGTTGGAGGAAACTTGTGCATCTTGACCAATTCTGGAAGATAGAATGCCTTTCTGATTCTCTGATCACTCTCATTCTCTCTTCTAACCTTCTAGGGTTATGACCACTCAAAATTGAATGCTCTAGGAAAGGAAAAGAAAGAAATTGGTGCACAATTGGAAAATTATACTCTACAATTACACAAAACACAAATGGAAAATATTAACACACACACATATATATATAAATATATGTGTGTTAATATTTTCCATTTGTGTTTTGTGTAATTGTAGAGTATAATTTTTCAATTGTGCGCCAGTTTCTTTCTTTTCCTTTCCTAGAGCATTCAATTATATATATATATGTTAATATTTTCCATTTGTGTTTTGTGATCTAATTGTAGAGTATAATTTTCCAATTGTGCACCAGTTTCTTTCTTTTCCTTTCCTAGAGCATTCAATTTTGAGTGGTCTTTAGGGTTAAGACCACTCAAAATTGAATGCTCTAGGAAAGGAAAAGAAAGAAACTGGTGCACAATTGGAAAATTATACTCTACAATTGCATAAAGCACACACACACATATATATATGTTAATATTTTCCATTTGTGTTTTGTGTAATTGTAGAATATAATTTTCCAATTGTGCACCAGTTTCTTTCTTTTCCTTTCCTAGAGCATTGTATTATAGACAATTATAGCATCTGTTTTATTATATATTTATTCTATATATATATATATATGTTAATATTTTCCATTTGTGTTTTGTGTAATTGTAGAGTATAATTTTCCAATTGTGCACCAGTTTCTTTCTTTTCCTTTCCTAGAGCATTCAATTATATATATATATATATATATATATATATATATATATATATATGTTAATATTTTCCATTTGTGTACTTTGTGTTATTGTAGAGTATAATTTTCCAATTGTGCACCAGTTTCTTTCTTTTCCTTTCCTAGAGCATTCAAAGGATAGATCTTGTTGGAAATGATACAAATAGGTTTGGTGGTTAGGGGTTGGGTTATTGGGTTGGTAGGTTTTTGATTCCGGTTGTTGAGTTTTTGAATTGAGAATTTAAAACCTAACTCAACTAACGTAGAAACTTAAGTAAACCCAGCCTAAGTGTGCTCAAATAGGTTTTTCGAATTTATTTGGATTAAAATCTAAAAACGTAAAAAAAAAAAAAATTTATTATAAGAATATCCATTACAAAAAATATTTTTTATCAAAAAAATGAAATGTTAGATAAAAAATGAGAAAGAAAAATTATATAATATGTTATATGAATGTTATGTCAAGAATGAAAAGAAAAATGATTATAAGTTGGATGATATGAGGAAGAAAATAATGAACAAATAAATATATAAATAAATAATATTTGGACTATCAGGTTATTGGAATGAACTGAAAAGTTGAGTTTTATTTTTCAAAATCCAACCCAACCCAACCTAACTAAATAGTAACAGAATTCAAATAACCAAAAACCCAATAATCCAACCCATTAACCCCAAATTTATTTAAGTTGGATTGGATTTTCGAGTTGTGTTGGGTTTGAACACACCTAAAGATGGGTTTGATCCACGGACTATTTAATTAAAGATGATGTAATTAATTAATAAAAAATTCTACAATCTCATTAAAAAAAATATTTCGTTGATTTTAAAATATTGTACAATATATTATGACTATTTTTGACCATATAATCTATATGGAAACTTATAAATCAGATTGCCTAAGTACTTGCTTTTTGCACATATAATTATTGAGCTTATATGGCTTACCTCATGCCAGCTTTATTTTTCAATAGCAAAATTGGGAAAATATCATAATGAGAATAAAGGAACTCCCCTTCTTCTCCTCTAATGCCAAAAAAGATTTGAAATAAGGATTTCTTTAATTCTAAATGGTATAGCCTTTTGTTGAATTGCAACAAAAGTTTATCGTTTAAATCTTTAACTTGGTTGTATATAGAAACATGACTAAGAAGGATTTACCTAGCATAGAAAATGCCATATGTTTATTCTGATTAATTCTTATTATTTTCCCTGTATTGAAAATTCAATTCTTTTACTTGTTCTTCGATAGTAGTTCATAAACTGAAAATCTTATGTTGGAAAATCTTTTGTTGATGTCCAACATAGGAGTAAGATTGGTAATGGGGAATAAAAGGGAAAAAAGATCAATTCAGTTATTCATTTTGGATATTAATTAATTTGATGATTTATTTATTACAATAAATTAATTTGGTCTTTCATTTTTTAGAAAATTAACCAATTTAAGGTATTTGACTAAAATTATTGATAAACTAACGAGCAATCAACGTAATAATCACGTTATTGTTAATTTGCAACCAGATATATTATTAATTATTTCGTTAATTTATCTAAAAATTTTATTATAAGTATTAAATTAATTTTTTTTAGCAACATTAAAAATCAAATTGATCTTTATGATAAGTAAGGAATCAAATTTGTCAAATACTCGGAATGAAATTGATACTTTAAAACGAACGTTCATTTCAACATGCGGATTGTATTGAATCAACATTCAATTGGCTGTGGGGTTTCGCGGCTGTCAAGTGCAGCAAGCCAGCAATTTGGAATTGGCGATGGGGTTGGAACAATTTCGACCATCATTACATGGGCGGTGGAAATTTCACAAACCAATGTATTTATACAAAGTGAAAAAAATTATTTAGTGCGTCATTAATTTCATAAAAAAATAAATTAAATCTAATTAAATATCTTAAATCAAGTAATAATAATTTAACATAATTTTAGCATGTAGTTTGATTTTGACAATACTATTAAATTTGTGATTTTATAAATTATTTTATTTTATAAATTGTCCGTTCAAAATTTCAACGCAGATGGTAAAAAGTCAGTTACTTTGAATCATTGAAGAACGGCCTCTTTACATCTTTTCTTCAAGGCCTCATGCGTGGAAGAATTTTTAATGGTTCAAAAAGTTCACCAACGTTGTCGGCTGTAGCAACATCATCATCATCAATTGTCAAGATCTGGTATAAGTCTCAAGTCAATGGTGGTTGAAAAATGTTTAGGTGGATTCAATTTTATATTATATTTATAAATTTTATAATTAAAATTAAATTTTAAAAAATCTTATTTGTGTTAGATGAGGTTATAAATTTTCTAAAATTTAATTCACACTATAAAATTTATAAATTAAGTCAAAAATCAAATTAATCTACTAAATATTTGCTATGCTAAATTACATGATGCATAATTTTCTCTTCATGTTCCGATATTTTAAATGTGTACTTCCAAAAGAAAATCTATAAAATAAAATGAATATCATAATAATTAATTTGACGTAGAAAACAATGATTACGAAAATGCAGTAATTTTACAATGCAGTGGATTGGTATGAACTGCAATAACGATGTACATACTTTAACTAAACAAATTAATAAGCGTAGGCTATAACATCTAGTCAATCCCTCAGATTTCTTGATTTTCCTCTTTCTCAATGAAAGCTCTCAGCAGTTTATTACTCAAAAAAAAAAAAGATGATTCGATAGTGCAAGATCTAGACCAGATGTTTATATAGACGGAATGAGACAAAAATGTGTACTTTATACTAAATTTATTTTATCTCATGAATATATGACAAATTAAATTTATTTAAATATTTTTTAATTTAAAATATGTGCTACGAAAGAGAAATTGTACTTGCCAATATGTCATCTTATATATTTTTTTGACTAAATGGTGACAAATAATGGAAGTAAAAGCACAATAGGTTATTATTCTTTGTACTTGCTTTTGCTTCACAATCATAAAGTTGTACTTGTAGGTCAAAGTCCCTAAGATTTCCCTTTCGTCGAACCAAAGTTGTAGCAAGCTGCTGTTACATCATTATTAATTTTTAGGTTAGTTAGCTTGCATTGCCACCTTACAGGCAACTTCAAGTGGGGTTCGTTGATTTAACTTTATTTGAATTCTTTTGTAATACAACAATTGAGTTGTTTAAACTTTTCTACTACTTCTAGTATATTTGGAAGACAACTATGCATCTTGACCACCCTGGTCAGTGTACTTTTCTTTGCAACCTCTCAAGACATGGCTGTGGAATTCAAATATTTGACACTAACTTGACCATATTTTATGGTCCATTTTGTTGAACATCTAGAATTTCGCATTTTAATATATATATTTTTATTAGTATTGCATTAAAAATGGTATTGTGGTATCAGCAAAAAAATAATAATAATTTTATTTCAAACTCAAATTAGATTTTTAGGATATAATTTAGATAAAGGATATATTACACCCATAGTAAGATCTATAAAATTTGCTGATAAGTTTTCAAATGAAATTAAAAATAAAAATCAATTACAAAGATTCTTAGGCAGTTTAAATTATATTGGTGAATATTATCAACATTTAGCTCAAGATTGTAAATTATTATATGTATAAGAATTAAGATTAAAAAAGAATCCTCCAACTTGGACTGATAAACATAGTGAAGCTGTAAAGGCATAAAACTAAAAGTTAAACATTTACCACTTTTAAATCTTGTAAATCATATATGTTTTATGATAATTGAAACTGACGCTTCTGATATTGGTTATGGAGGAATAATTAAACAATTAAATAACCATACTCATAAAGAAGAATTAGTAAGATATACATCTTATTTGGAATAAATAACAGCAAAATTATGCGACAATTAAAAAAGAAATATTAAGTATAGTTTTATGTGTTAAAAAAATTTCAAGATGATCTGTTAAATAAAAAAATTCTTGTGAGAATAGATTGTTCCACAGTAAAACAAGTTTTAGAAAAATATGTTAAAAATATTGGATCACAACAACTATTTGCAAGATGGCAATCTATTTTATCTATATTTGATTTTGATATTGAATATATTAAAGGTGAAACTAATTCTCCTCTTGATTTTTTAACCAGAGAATTTATAAAGAAGCCTGATGGCCTATAAAGCTAGCTCATCTAATATTAAAAATGAGATTATAATTTTTTATATAAGAAATATCCACCTATAAAAGATAAAATCAATAAAAAAGGACTCGAATTAATATTAGCATATAAAGATAAACTTCTTAGATTAGACAATAGAAATTTAGAATTTCCAATTGAAAATCCATATTATCAAAATTATGAAAAAAAAATAAAATTAATTTAATTAGTAGTAAAAATTATTTCCGATCTAGAATAATTTTAGCAAAAAGCAGAAAAGAAAAACTAAGAAAAGAAATAATTGATTTAGAATATAAATTACATTATAAATTAGAAAAAGATTCATTATTGATATATGCTATATTACAACAAAAAATAAATAGATATAATGAAGAACAAAGAGAAATAGAATATTTTACGAAGGTCTATCACCTAAGAATAAAACAATTCTATGAATTGTTAATTTAATTATTATAGGAATGAATTTATCCAGAGGACGAGAAGGAGCATCTTCTCCTGGATATGGATGAGGTAGATGAGCATCTTCCTCTTCAAAACCTCCTATATATATGTATAATAATATTTTAGAAGAAGCATCTTCTGCAAATATTGGGAATATTGGGATGGGTGGTTATACACCTATGGGACATAATTTTCCTCCATTAACTTCAAATTTCTCTTATAAGGAAATACTTCATCAAACTCCATCCTCTTTATTCCATCAAACCCCATCTTCTTCAAATTCCAATATGATATCATTGGGAAACATACCACAGAATTCTCAAAATCAATTTATACCGATTGGAAGAAAACTTCATGTTATCAATATTGATATTGATGAAATTTCAAAAAATCCATATACACTTATTCAGCAAAAATATGCCCCAAATTTCTTCAGATCTTATTATTTTCCATATGGATATCCTGTAAAACTCAGCCTAGTATATGCAAGTTTCCTTCATTACATAAAAATGTATGAAAAAATTGTAGTTACTATTATACATAATCAAAAAGAAAATTGGACTTCTGTACAGTTGATAATTACCATCAAATAAAAATTTCAAAAATTGTTATTCACCAAATTCCTACTATCAAAGAATGATGATAGCAATATCAGCTGTCAAATTTATTTCAAATTTCAACAATAAAGAATATAATTTTACATATTATGATTTAATTTCCTCCTTTTACAATACATTCTATTTTTAAAATGATAATTTCACGCATACTTGGTAGATCCGTTTAGAACCATCAATTCTTGACAAGAAAAAAGATTTACCAACATGGTTTTATCATTGATTTCAAAAATTTTCAATGCCTACAGAAATTTTTCCAAAAAATGTTCAAGATGCCTTCCAGAGATTTAAAGAAATTTATGCAAACGAGTTTCCCCCAGAAGATATACCCAAAAGAGATCTTTGTCATTTTATGATCATGTTCAACATACCATGGTGTCTATTTTAGATATTAGAAACAGGATTCTACCACTCAATTGGATTACCACAAATAAGAAGAACATTTGAATGTAAATGGTGGGTTATGAGCAATGTGCACAAATTGATTTCAGTATAATCAACACGAAAGTCCAAATTTCTCAAATCAAGCCAAGACAAGATGAAGCATTACTATCTACCCCAGCATCACAATTGGAAACAACTAAAATAAATGATTTCATTGCCGCAATGGTCCAACAAAAATTGAAGTCCTCCATGCTAAACAACAAAGTTCATTAACCATAAACAATGAAAATGAAGATAATTTGAAAGAGAAAACAACTATATCATGTACAGAAAATCCATTTCAATTACTACAAGATTCTCAAGATCTTTATGAACAAGAAAAAATTGACATTAAGGATTTACTCAAAAAAACAGAAGAATTGACAAATATTGCAAAATCTCAAGCAAAATAATTTAGAAATTACTGCCAAGAAAAAAATATTTTCAGATGAAGAAATGGGAGCCAATTCAGAAGCATCTTCTGACTCATCAAAACCACAAACAACAAAGAAAAAAGGAAAAGACAAAAAGAAGAAATGATGTCAGTTTCTGTAGATTAGCAAAAATATGTCATCAAACAAATAATTGTAATAGTTTGTAATAGTTATCCCAAAATTCTCTATAAATAGCATTGTATTCTCAAAGAGGAAGGCATCAGTTCTTAGAACCTCTCTTTTCCTCTTTCTACTCTTTTGTAAATTTTCTCTCTCCAATAAAATCTCTTTCTTTCTTTCAACTTTATCTTGTTCACAAACTCCACTCTAATTGTGCAAGACTTGGCATCAAAATCAAATTTGGTATCAAAACAAGTGTCAAATCCTTTTATTTAACCTTTTTTATATCTTGGGTTTTTATTGGTATCAGAGCCATGGAAGCTTAAATTAATTTCTAAGGATTAGTTTTAATCAAATAATATCCATAATATGGGTTGATATTAATACCAGATCTTAACAATAAGACTTATGATTTCAAGGATAATAAATATTTTTATGTTCTTCACAATAAGACGTTAGTTAATAGATTTTTTAATTACCATAAGAATTATAATTTATTTGTGGGGTTGACACCTAAATCTGAGTCACTTGTAAGTTTCAACTGGAGATGTATAAATCTGGCGTTGGCCTATTGAAAGTTGACAGTCGAGCAAATGAATTATAAACTCTTATGCTAATAAAAGATCTATTGAGTAATTAGTCAATACGTGAAGAAAATTGAAAATATTAAAAGTGGCAAATATGATTTGCAATCTTGAGCTAAATGTTGACAATATTCACCAATATAATTTAAACTGCCTAAGAATCTTTGTAATTGAGTTTTATTTTTAATTTCATTTGGAAACTTATTGGCAAATTCTATAGATCTTGCTATGGGTGTAATATATCATTTATCTAAATTATATCCTAAAAATCTAATTTGAGTTTGAAATAAAGTTTTCTTTTTTGCTGATACCACAATACCATTTTTTAATGCAATACTAATAAAAATATTTATATGTTTAATATGTTGATCTATGTTTTTAGAGAATATTAAGATATCATCAATGTATACTATAATAAATGGGTATGAAGTTAAAATATATCATATATTATATTTTAAAATTCAGATGGTGCATTTTTTAATCCAAAAGGCATAACATTTCATTCATAATGTCCAAATGGAACTGTAAATGCAGTTTTGTATCTATCTTCTTTTGCAATTTGAATTTGCCAGAAACCTGATTTTAAATCAAATTTTGAATATATTTGAGAATTTATTGTTCTATTTAAAAGATCTTTGTTATTAAGAATAGGATACCTAATCCATTATAAAACATTGTTTAAAGGTTTATAATTGTTGAACCCTAGTTATGATAACCATGTTTTGATGATGACCAAATCATACTAATGGTTTGCAATCAAGTGCGCAGATGCAGGACAATTTGGACACAAGGGAGCGTCCGACAAAGAATGGTGTTCGGACGCAAGGGAGCATCCGACAAAGAAGAATCTGAATTAGCCTCGGACGCTGAAAATCATCCGACAGATTGAACCCAAGATGAACAAACGATGAAGACTGTTCGAGACAAGGAACCTGAAGCCTAAAGAAGTTTCTTTCCTCGAGGATCAGATGCTGAAGACCGTCTGATAGACAGAGCTTCTGACGAAGCATAACGTCCAAAACAGCTAAGTGGAATTGTTCAGAATATCATACGCAAGACCGGATTCAGAGGCCATGCACAGACGTTCGAAAATTCCATCGGCTAGTTCGTTCGGAAGTACACTCACAGCATTGCCGTCCGAAAGACCAAACGGCTAGTTTATCAGCAAACATAAAATAGCCGTCAGAGAGCTGTTAGAAGCAATTTTTGGGCTTCTATAAATACCCTCTTGTCTGTAATTGTAATATATGGAGAGTAGAACTACTGCATTCAATACAAACACTTGCAAGAGCTATTTGGGAAGAAATAAGCTAAAATATTGTGGATTGTATTGGTTTGAGTAGTGTAGTTCTCTTGGCTCAACTAGAGGGAATTAGTGTGAGCAAAAGTAGACTAGTAAGTGATCTTCAAGTGTAAAAGTGGAGGGATAACAGTGTACCAAAGTGAGGTTATAGTTGTGTAAAACCCTTCGGCTCAACTAGAGGGACATAGTTGGTGCAAGGGTAAGCCTACTTTGTGTACAAGAAGGTTATTGACTCACTTTCTTTGAAGAGGCACTACTAGTGGAAATACTCCAAACTTGAGAAGTTCGTGAGTTTGGTTTGATACTCTCTATCTCTATCTTTACATTTGTTCTTTAAGTTTTAATTGTTGAATATTTATTATATTCATTTGTTCTTAAATGTTTATTTATTGCATTTCCATTAAACACATTAATTAGGATTATTTTTGAAACAAATTAATTCACCCCCCCCTCTTAGGTTGCTTTTGGGGCCAACAATAATTTATAACTAATCTGGGTATTCCTCTTTCAATTTCTGAATTTTTATTTATATAAAATGGAGAACAACTTTATGGGAAAGATGATTTTCATATTATATTTTTATTTAACAAATCATTTATTTCTTTTTTGCAATATTCAACTATTTTTTTATTCATTTGAGATGGTCTTGCTTTAGTTGGTAGTTGAATATTTTTCTCATTAAAATTCTTTTCATAAGGTAAATATACCATATGTTTTTTCCTATGCCAGAATGCTGTTGGCAGATCACTACAAATTTGTAAAATTATTTTATCAAAAATTTATTTTATTTTGACTTGCATTTCTGGTAATTTTAATTGTTCTTCTATAGTTTTTTTCCTTTTATTTCATTTTGTAAAAACTCAATTTGTTTTGTTTTTAAATTTATATACAATATATGTGTGTGTGTGTGTGTGTGTGTGTATGTGTGTACATATATGTGTGTGTATATATATATATGTGTGTGTGTGTGTGTGTGTGTGTGTGTGTATGAGAGATCCACAGTCCCGTTGAGGGGATCATTCCCTTGGCTTTAACGACTAATACAGTGCAAGTTTTTAAAGCACATAGTATTGTACTATACAAATTTTTAAAGCGCAACGAAATATTTCTCAAAAGGATTGTAGAATTTTTCATATATATATATATATATATATATATATATATATATATATATTTGAAGTACATATATATATATATTTGGAAGACAATTATGCATCTTGACCAATCTTAGAATGTCTTTCTGAATTCTCTCACTGTTATTTTCTTCGCGACCTCTCAATGATATGGCCATTAAATTCAAATATATTCGACATTATTAAGTTGACCATATTAGATGGCTCTTTTTTTTTTCTTTGACACATTTAGAATTTAGTAAATATGTTGTCTGATTCAAGACGTATGACAAAAGTAGCTTCATTACACATATCTAGTTTCTTGAGTAGGATATGGACATGGGAAACCAAACGGAATCAAATCCGTAATAATCCGGAAAAATAAGGCTTACTTCAATTTGCACCCTTTAATTTGTGTGATATTCTACAATCCTTTTTAGGAAACCATTCCCTTAGTTTTAAAAATTTGTACAATATAAGTATTTAAAACACATGGTGTTGTACTGTGCTCTTATTTAAAGTACAAGGGAATGGCTCCATAAAAGGGACTGTTTGTATTCGACTCTCACATTACACTCTATATTTATTTTTGGATATATGATACTTGAATTCTAAAATTTATTACATTTCAATATGATTTTTAACATCGTTACCAAAGTTAACGAATGTTAAATAAGTACATACCACTAAGCTTGTCTAAGGGCATTTGTACCAATGGAAATAGTTATGACTAATTCTACTTTGCACTCCCTAACTTATGATCAATTTTCACCTTGCACTCTCAATTCTAAATTTTGGACACATTGCACCCTTAATCCTTAGATTCGTCCCACTTCAGCTCAATTTCTAATAGGGTTAAAAAATTTGAAAAATGTCCCATTTTAGCCACATAGTGTGCATAGTTGAAACAGTAGTTAACTTTGGTAATAGCGTTAAAAATTTAACTAAAATAGATAAATCTAAAATTATCAATTGGGTTTTGTGAGTCGGCTTTTGCAAACCTTAAACTTGGCTCATAAATTTATTCACAAAAGATGTGTAGGTTTTGGGTTTTAATTATTCAATAAAAATTTTATAATTTATTTTTTGTTAAAATTTTATTTTTTATGCCTGCTCAACATAATATGAAATAGTATGTACTACTTATGTCAATAAAAAACTATTAACTATATCATTGAATCACAATATTTCAACTAAATTGGCTAATAATATTGGTTATTTATTTTAGTCATCCAAATTTAGTGAAGTTAATAGAATGTTAGAATTATTAACTATTATCCACACAAAATTAAGTAGTACTATTTAATTTAGGATAAAATCAGTATATATATATATATATATATATATATATATATATATATGTTCTAGTTAGGTTGTAATTGAGTCGAGCGTAATAAATCCCAACCTCGTCTCACATTTTAATTAGGCCTAATATTTAGGTCCAAACTCATCTCAGCTCACTTTAATGTAAGATTCAGTCCTTTATTTGTTGGGTTGGGTAGGCCGAACTCGGGCCGTCCTAGTCCATTGATTGTCCTAGATAAATCCGAGAGTTCATAATGTAATATGTCCAAAAGATGAGTATATGGTATTATATAAAGTAAGAATCGGATACAAATCTAGATGTGTATATTAGACATCAGTCTGAAAAATAAATAATTTTATGTGTGTGTGTGTATGTGTATATATATATATATGTATGTATGTATGTATACATATACACATACACACACACATAAGCATAAATTTTATATAAATGCAAGGTATATAAAATACAAAGTAAAATTAACTTATACTTACTTGAACAACAGCCAAGAATTGAGATAGTAGAGAAGATGATAGAGAAACCGAGTAGAGGTAGAAACTAAAGAACTTTTATTAGTGGAAATTTACAAAAGAAGGGAGTGAGAGGTTCCAAGAACCAGTGCCCTTCTTTTTTGGGGTTCTTAAGGTTTATATAGGAAAATTTCTAAACTATTACAATTATTGCTTTCTGATGCCATAAAGATGCTTGCTGACGTTTTATGCCGATGAAAATGCTGAAATCATTTTTTCTTTTTGCCTTTTTCTTTTTTCTTTGTTGGTTGAGGTTTTGAAGAGCCAAAAGATGCTTCTGAGCTTTGTCCCTATTTCTTCATCTGAGAATAATTTTTTCTTTATTGTGATCTCCAAAGTTTTCGCTTGAGTTTTGCCATATTAGTTAATTCCTCTGTTATTCTGAGCAATTCCTTTTTATCAATTATTTCTTGTTCAATTGGATCTTGTGATTCCTGGAGCAAATGAAATGAATCTTAAGAGCATTGTATTTGCTCTTTTTCTTTTGAATTATTATGATTATTTTTTATTTTGTTCATAATTTCTTCAGGAATTTTCATCTCCTTCTCATCCTTTATGATCAATGAGTTTTGTTTTCAAGCCACATTAAAAACTTCAATTTGCTGCTAGATCATGGCTGCAATGAAATCATCCATGTTTGTTGTTTCCAATTGTGATGCAGGCGTAGAAGAAGATGCTTTATTTTGTTTTGACTATATTTGCTGAGGAATTTGAGATTTTAATCCAAGTAGACTAAAATCTATTGGTGCACATTTTATCTACCACTTGCATTCAAATATTCTCCTAATCCACTTGAATCAGATGCTGGATCTTATCCCGTTTTTAGTCTCCAAAATACGCACCATGGTATGTTGAATAGAATAAGAAAATGATAGAGATCTCTTTTGGGAAGATCCTCCGATGGAAACTCCTTTGCATAGATTTCTTTGAATCTCTGGAATCCATCTTGGATGTATTTTGGAAAGAATTCTATAGGCATTGAGAAATTTTGAAACCAATAGTAAAACAACATTGGTAGATCTTTTTTCTTTTTGAGAATTGATGGTTCCAAACGGATTCACCAAGTATGTTTGTAATCATCGTTTTGAAAATAAAATGTATTACAAAAAGAAGAAATTAAATCATAGTATGTAAAACTATATTCTTTATTATTAAAACTTGAGAAGAATCTAACAGTTGATGTTGCTATTCCCCAATCCCTGATAGCAACAATTTTTGAAAATTTTATTAAATGATAATCATCAACTTTTGGAATCCATGCCTCTTTTTGATTATGTATAATAGTAGCAATGTCTTTCCCATACAAAGCATTTTTATGAAATGAAAAATAAAACTTGCATGGACCAGACTGTGTTTTGTTGGACATCCTGAGGCAAGATAATAGGTTCTAAAAAAGTTTGGAGCATATTTTTGTTGAAAAATGATATATGGGTTTTTTATGATCTCATCTATATCAATGTTGATCACATGCATTTTCTTCCCTATAGGTTGAAGTAAATTGGGTTGATTTTGAGAAGGTTGAGATAATTGTAGTATAGTTCCCAATGATATCAAATTTGGATTTGAACTAGTTTGATTTAAATAAAGGGGATTTTGGTTAAGTATTTCCCTATAAGAGGGACTTGAGAAATGTGAGGTTAATGGAGGAAAACTGTTTCCCATAGGCATATAACCTAGCCCAATATGCCCAATGTTTGCAGAAGATGCTCATCCATAAGTATTATGTATATTTATATGAGGCCTTAGAGAGGAAGATGCTCCTCTACCTCTTGTTCCAGGAGAAGATGCTCATTCTCGTCCTCTAGATAAATTCATTGCTGCAATAATTAAATTGACATTCTTAGGTGATAGGCTTTCATGAAAAAACACCTATTTCTCTTTGTTCTTCATTATATCTATTGATTCTTTGTTGTAATATAATAGATATCCATAATGGATCCTTTTCCAATTTATAATGTAATTTATATTCTAAATATATTATTTCTTTTCTATTTTTTGCTTCAATTATTCTAGTTCGCAAAATAATCTTTACTACTAATTAAATTAATTCTATATGTTTCATAATTTTGATAATATGGATTTTGAATTGAAATTTCTAAATTTCTATAGTCCAGTTTAGGAAGTTTATCTTTATATGTTAATATTAATTTGCGTCCTTTTTTATTGATTTTATCTTTTATCCGTGGATATTTCTTTCCTACTTCTATTATAATTTCATTTTTACTATTAAATGAGCTGGCGTCATAAGCCATCAGGCTTCACTACAGAAAATAGAGTTTTAGTCACCATGACAAGTCGTCACAAAAAGTTAAGAAGTCGTCATTAAAATACTTTAGAGACGACGATTCACTCGTCACAAAATATTATCACTAAAGGCTCGATGCTAAAGCCATATAGTGACGACAATTCAAAGTCGTCACTGAATGAGTGTTTTTAGTGACAATAAACCTTTGTTACAAAATAGTGACGAGTATACGTAGTCACAAAAGGCACTAAAAAATGGTAATTAAATATGGCACGTCATCACTAAATGCTATATTTTATGACGACATTTTGTGACGACCAAATGACGACACTAAGTATGTACTTGGTCAATGCATTTAGTGACAATATTTTGTGACAACTTGTGACGACGGTGGAGTCACTAAATAAGCATTCGGTTAATATAATTATTTACGACATTTGTGATGACAGGAGCAAAGTAACTGAATATGTGTTCAGTCAATACATTTAGTGACGACTAAAAGTAGTCACTAAATATGTGTTTGATCAACACATTTAGTGATGACTTTCTAAACTTTTTTGTGACAAGTGAAGTTGGTGCACAAGTTTTTCAGACCTATAAGCAATTTTCTTTAGAAATTTAATTACTAACAATGCCAAAACAAAAAAAATACATTGACATTTTACTAAAATCCAATTATAAAACTAAACTTGTAACCTAAAAAAATAGGATTTCATTGTCATAATCGCAGTCCAACAGAATAATGACAGTCCAACGGCATAAAAGAGTGCCAAATAACTATAATAGTTAAGTATTTATAAGTTCCAACACCTAGTAGATTACAATATCCATGTCTTCAAATATTACTAACATAAATTCAGCAGTACAAAAATAGCCAAACAAGGTCTGCAACATCAAAAGCATGGGCAAGAAAAAAGTTACTCTTTTTCCCAAATAAGCTTGCTTGTCGGTGAGCTTCACTGCAAGATGAATCACAAGAAAAAAAGAAAAATATGTTAATTAACAAATTTATTAGGTCGATTAAAGTATGAAAACTGGACTTATTAAAAAATACCAAATTCAATAAACATTTGTTGAATATGTTAAAACATAAGGAAAACAAAAACGATAGGCAACCAAGACAGATAAGGAACTTCTTTTTATGAGACAGACGAAAATAAGCCTAATTTTTCTTCAATTGTCTAGTATACACAAGCATAATGACAAGCACATAATGTTGAAAAGATATGCTGAATTACGGTTACTTTATCTAGCTACGGAAGAAAAGATGAAGGGATGAAACAAAAACCAAATAACAAGCAAGAATTCCAGTAAAGCTAATATATATATACACACACACACACATATACACAGGAGCTGAGAGCATAAATAAAGCATATCCTAGCCACTAAATTAAGCAAGATTCCTGACAACAAAAAGCACAAAAAATTCCCTAAACCACAACCAAATAACAGGCACGAATTCCAGTAAGGTTAATATATACACACACACAAACACATACATAGATAAATACATACAGGAGTTGAGAGAGCATAAATAAAGCACATCCTAGCTACTAAATTAAGCAAGACTATTGACAATACAAAAGAAAGTGACTTCACAAAGAAACCACCCAAAAACCACTCTTGACAAGCCATGTTATGAAGCAAGCAAAATAGAAGAGTAGGTCATAATAGGATGGAAATTAGCAAAAACCCTCAAAAGATTTAAGTTTCCTAAACTAAAAGCTCAATGAACACTTTTGGACTTAAATTAAGAGAGATCAAATGAAAAAGCAGTTTAGGGAAAGGAACCTAAAACACTGAAAAATGCATATGCCCACACATCCAGACATGTCTCAAGGATATCAAGAGAGCATTTCAGCTTGAGTCAACAGAGCATTTTGTTGCATCGTATATAGTCATCTAAGAGTTCTTTCACTAATAAAGAACAAAATTACTTTAATTGACACTTTGTGAATATGTTATAGTGTTGATCCTTACTGATTTTTTATTACTCCAAAATGAATTTCATTAAATATCAGAAGATTGAAGTCAATCTTTCCGGCATATGTTCATAAAGTTGGAGATCAACCTTATCAAATTCCAAGTCATTTTATTTCATTATTCTACAGTTCTAGTCTATATGTTTGCAAAAGTAAGATATTCGTATCTATGGCTCTTGTATACTTATATTAATTATTCCATAATTGAACTAAATATGCAAGATATAAAACTTGAATAATACACAATTTGGCTGAACAAACAGCTTTATCTATGAAGGCTTTCTCACAAGACACCATAACAAGAATATTGATTTCTTAAATGCCCATAACTTTTTAAAAAGACGATGACGACAACAATAAACCAAGTTTTATTCGCACTAAGTGGGGTCGGGGGCATGATTCTTTCTACGCCATTGCGCTTTTAAAACGACAATCAGAAAGAAAAATAAAACTGCTCAAAAAAGTAACTAGAACACCAAGCAACAGTCACAACTTGTCACAATTCACAACATTTCAAGTAGATATTCCTATTTCATTTAAGAAAAGATCTCAACAAGTAATTAAAAAAAATTATACTCTTTTTAACACAAAAAGAAAGCACATCTCAGGTTCACATTATATTTGATATATCTAACAGTTTCTTACCAGGACTCATTTAAAAATTATCTCCAAAAAGCATCTGCAGACCATTAACATCTCATTTCCATACATAGTATTCCCAAAATTCAGCCTTTCTCTAGCTTTTATTCTATATTTTGCTTATTTTAATGTACTCACTAAACTTCCAGTAGCCTATATCAACCAAACCAATCTTCAAATCACAAAATTCCTTTTTTCATCCTTTAAAATAGCATAATTTCTATTCTATCTCCTAGAAAATCAAACTCATAAAAACACTTTTTACTAAATAAATCAATTCATATTACATAACCAAAAGAAATGACTCACTGACGTTTTTATCTCCTTTAATTTTCCATTAATGAATGATAGTCTAGTACCATAATATTTTAGAATATGCTCAATTATGTGTAGCAATTATATTTTCTCATTTTGGTGGAAGATCATATATAATTGATGACAGCAATCCATACACAATTCAAAAAATGTAAAAGCTAGATGGATGATAACTTACATTTTTTTTTGGATTGCATCGCAACTAATAGACCAACTTTCTCAAGAAGTGCATCCATCTTCGCATTGGTAACCATTTGTTGGTCTTTGAGCTCTTTGATCAATACTTGTTAAGCATTGACTTGCTAGACCAAAGCTGTTGCATGTTCTTCAGCTTCATTTGCTCTTTGTTTCTCTTTTTCAACATCAGTGCGATATCTTTCAAAGGCAAGAAGCTGCCTCTTTGGTGCTAACCGACCCCGCACATGTCCAGGTATGGAGTTATACTCTTACAAACAAATTTTGTTTGGTGTCAATCCTGTCGTAGACTGTAAACTTTCCAATTTTTCCTATATTGAAGGAAATACTTTAGTATGAGTCTTAACATGTTCGGCGATAACAATTGATCATGTAATAATAACTCTTAAGTACTCACCAACATTTCACGAGCCTTATCATTAACCATCTTGCCCTTCTTTTCCGAGAAATGAGCCATCCTATGAGCATCAACAGTAGTTGGAGTTTGACATCCAGGTACAATCAGGCACGGTTTTTCTGATTTCTTGCACTTTGATCCTTTAAAAAAAAAAACATATTTGAAAGGACATATACAAATAGAATTGTGTCATTACATAGCAACATGGTCATAGCTTAAAACTAGTGAACTTTTTTTGTAATAGAATCACTTCAAGATCTATTTAAGGTTGATGCCATGACTAGGATGAAAACTCTCTTTTCTTAATTTAAATAACTTTACACAAATAGATCCATCTTTCACAAATCTATGATCTATCATTCAAAATTTCAAACTTCATACGTATATCCTATGAAAGTATGAATTCAAAGAAAAATAGAAAATAAAAGAAATTTGAAAGTGGTAAACATACCTTGAAATCTTTAGAGTCAAATTTCTCGCATAATTTAATTCACGCCTCTTTATCAAAGCCCTCAGGAACGTGCTTCATTGCCTCTTCTTTTGATGGATACTTCTAAAAGTACTTATGTAGCCTATGTTTAAATGACTTCATTTGAGAAGCAAGCTGCTGGTGAGTATACGTTTCTTTACTTCTGGACTTTTTTCAACCTCATATTGTTGCTACATTTACAAAAATCATGAAATTAAATGAATTTCTTTGGCTATTAAGATCTCATTATGTCATAATAGTTGAACTAATTATCAAAGAATCAATACCGTGCAGTTGTTGTATATATCATCCTTCAACTCTGAGCACAATTTGGACCATGTTGGGTTACTCGAGGAGACAACCTTATGAACAATACATCCACTCTCACTTATGAAATGCTGAGCATCATCCCCAACTACCCTTCCAGATACTTCATCTATACAAATACTCAAAGGTGAGCATTTCCTCCTTCTATTGGCCAATTTGATATTCCTTGTAGGACCCTCTTTGCTAATACAACTGTTTATTTATTATAAGACACATAAATAGTTATTATTGGAACACTTTAGGAGACTGACATAGAAGAAATGCATGTAATAATTGCATTGTATAGAAATAAAATTCATGAATTTGAGAAGTCATTACCCGAACCATTCTTACTTATCTATAATATTCTTGTTCTGTTCATTGCCCTAAGAAAGAAAGAAAGCAAGGCCCAAAGCAAGAAATAATAGTATGATGCATTCTTGGCTCCTTATCTTAAGTAAAAATAGAAATTGAAGAAACAAAAAAAATATGCACCCTGACTCGATAAAAGAAAAATTGAACCCAACCCAAAGAAGAAAAGAAAAAGTAGAAATGATTAAAGTAGTTGAGTATAGATCAAGGAAATGTTTGCTTATCCAATAAACAAAAGAGCCGGATCACCTGGATTTAGATGTTTGCTCTTCCACATCTTCTTCACTATTCTCATGGTGGTTGTGCTCATCTTCTTCATCATTCTCATGATGGCTGTGCCTATCTTCTTGATCATTTTCATGGTGCCTGTGCTGCCCAACAGTAGGTATGAGAGGTTGCTCAGCACAATGTGTTTGGGATGTCAAATTTAAAGATCGCCTTGTTCTAGAACTTTTGCCTACATTTCTTTGTGAGGCTGGCTGCTCTGGTTCATGATTTCCTGATTCATTCGTAAGATCAAAAGTAGTGGTGACCTTGTTAGGTGTAAGGCGTGCACTTCGTCTGGGAGAAGATTGCACAATTGGACTTTTCTTCGGACGTGGATCAACTGTACTCTTACTTAATGGAGCTCGAGCAGTACTTAAACCTGCCTCACTATTCACTCTTGCAGGTCGATTGGCATTTGGAAATGTTGCTTTTTTGCTTAGTCCTTTTCTTCTAGGTCCAATTATCTGCAATAAGTAACAAAGGGTCAAAACATCATTATTGAGAAGTCAGTTGTAAATACTAATGGAAAAGACAAAAGATGAAACAACATTGTAAAAAAAAAAAAAAAATTTGCTGACAACTTAAGTATACAAATTAAGATGTTGCACATAAACTAGTAAACAACTAGAAATTCAAAAAAAAAAAAATGCAAAGCACCAATTTGCGAAACACTAGTCTTTAGGCCACAAGTCTTCATTTTCATCGTGAGAGATTGATTGATTTCCATTAATGTCATCATCATTTGATAAAGTCATCATCATGAACTAGAGAGACCCTTGATGAACCCTTCATTGCATTGGAGTGAACTGAATTAGAAGGCAACATCTGCAAAGACAAAGTTCCCCTTGCAAGAGATGGCATGTCAAAGTTCAAATCAACGGCTAAGTTTATGCTTGGTTCTTATTCTTGATAAACTTCTTCATCTGGCTCTTTGTCTAGCCATTGTGGAACACCATACGAGTTATGAGGACTAAACCTTTGTACAACATGCAAATTTCTACCTAATCTAAGATCATTCAAATAAAAAACTTGGTGAACTTGATCCGCTAGAATATAAGGTTGATCATTATACCATGTTCTAGAAAAATTAACACTACAAATATTCCCTTCTTTATCAATATATAATCCATTCCTGCCTCCAGTGTTCCACCATTTACATTTAAATATCAACACCTTCTTCTTTCCTACTAAGTATTCAACTTCAATAATATCCTCCAATACCCCAAAAAAATAAAAAATGTTATTTCCTTGGATGCTCTCCCTTTATCACAACCCCGCTATTTTGAGTTTTTCTACCCTTTTTCCTACTCATTGTATGAAATCGGTAGCCATTTACCATGCAACCATTGTACCGACTAACTCTATTATCTGGTCCCAATGCCAAAGATCTTATTTCATTGTTACAGGTTTCACAACAAGATAAAACCTACATATAGTAGAACAACAAATTAATGAGTAATTTATGAATTTTAAATTTTGTAACGAAACAAGGTACTTTTTTGGTCTCTTACACGTTGATGAAACCATGAAGCAAATCTAGATGTTATCATGATGTTGATCCACATTTACATTACTTTCTACTGCAGGCTTTTCTTTCAGCCTCCACTAGAATTTAATGAACATGTTAACAACATAATCTTTTATTTTACCATTTAGCAAATATTCTATTTTAGGATCATTTAAACATTTGAAGCGCATAATACTTTTAAAGTATGTAGAGCTGTCTCTTATTGACATGTGTTCTTCTAATTCATACAATTCATTTAAGTTATGTATGAAACATCTCGAGTTCAGGTGAACTTAAAACACCTGCTTTATGTCCACCAAATGGACGACCCTTTATCGAAAAAATAGATAATACACCTGATGCTTCTGTCAATTCGTTATTGCGGTCAACTCTGTTGAAAATTTGTCAACATCATGCAACTACATACTACAAAAAGTTAGGCATTCATTGTCTATGTACCGCTCGGTAATGCAACCTTCTGGGCGAGCTTTATTATGGACATATCCTTTCAATGTCCCCATTTTCTTGTATATATTTAAAATGTTTAGCTTTTAATTGCATATTTTGTGTGAAAAGCACATATACAACTAATATGTCATCAGTTACCGCTCGAATGGAAACATCCAACGATATTGTGATAGACCGGCAATTTTTGATTCATATGGTAAGTGAACCATAAGATGTATCCTTATGTCAAAGAAGGAAGGTGAAAAAATTCGTTCCAACTTGCACAGAATGAAAGCAATGTTCCTCTCTTCTTCCTGTAGAACATCTAGAAAAGATAGTTGTAGTTTTTGAACACAATTTCTTGAAGAATTCACTAAGCTCAAATAAAACTTTTCGAACTTCTTTTGTCAAACATCCTCTAATTGCAATTGTGAGAATCCGTTGTATGAAAATATAAAAATCATGACTTTTTATTCCGGACAATTGGAACTCTTCACTTTTTATGCAGCGAGAGACATTTGAAGCAATACCATCTGGGAACTTAATTGATGTCCTGAATTGAAGCACCTTCCTCTTTTCCTCCTTGGTTAGATGGTAGCAAGCCATCGGCATGGTGAAAGAATCTCCATTTTGTTTCAAGTGCAATTCCTTTTTCAAATTCAACTGCATTAAATCTTTACGTGACTTCCACGTGTCCTTGGACTTTCCATTAATATCCATTAAGGTAGCTAATAAGCTCTCAGTAATATTTTGACAACATGCATGATGTCTAGGTTGTGCCGTAATTTAAGGTCTACCCAATAAGGAAGATTGAAGAACACACTTTTGTTGGTCCAATATAACCGCATTAGCATTGCGCTTTCTCTTTCTTAGATGCACCTATTCTGAAGATTTACGGAAAGAGTTCATGGCGTCATTCAACATTTGAACCTCATTTAAAATTTCATATCCAGATTTAGGCACAACAGGCCCCCGATTTCTATTTTGCCATTGAAATTTTTCTTATCCTTTCTCCATTGATGGTTAGGGGATAGAAATCTACAATGCCCCATGTAACATAATTTCCTACTAAAAGGTAAGTATTCAGAAAATGTACCATTCATGCAAACAGGGCATGCAAAATGTCCTTTGGTGCTCTACCCAGATAACATTGCATAAGCTGGAAAGTCCTTTATAGTCCATAAAAGAGCAGCACATAACTTGAATTTTTCTCCCTTGTGTGCATCATAAGGGTCTACACCTTCCCATAACTCATTCAATTCATCAATCATGGGTTGAAAATACACATATATATTATTTCCTGATGATTTAGGTCCTGGAATTAACATTGACATAATGATAAAAGGATCTCATAATTCTTCATGCACTTCCAAGGGGACAGGTTGTAAGGGACACGAAAAATAGGCCATATACTATAAGCATTACTAAGATTACCAAATGGGTTGAATCCATCAGTTGCAAGGCCTAACCTAACACTTCTTAGGTCATGAACAAAGGAAGGATGAATTCTATCAAAATGTTTCCATGCTTCACTGTCAGCCGTATACCTCATGATGTTATTATCATCAACACGCTTCTCCTTGTGCTATCTCATATCATTCGCTACCTCACCATTGACAAACAATCTCTACAATAGTGGTTTTAGAGGAAAGTAGCGAAGAACTTTTCAAGGCACCTTGTGACCTTTTTCCTTAAAACGTGGCTCTTTGCATTTATCATTAGGACAGGTGGTATTGGATGCATATTATTTACGAAAGAGAACACAATCATTCAAGCATGCATGAATTTTTTCATATTTGAACCCCAAATCTCGAATGATCTTTTTGCATTTATAGAAAGATTTAGGCACAGAAGCACTATTTGCAGAAGAGCTTTTATGAAAATTCCAAACAAACCATCAAATGATTTGATAGTCTAACCACTCATGGTCTTTAGGTGAAGTAGAGAGACGATGAATGACAATTTAGAGAATGACTTGCACCCCGAGTAAAAGTGTTGTTTACCATCATCTAAAAGTCTTAAATATGCATCTGCTTTGCAATATAGATCACTTGAAGAACAACCAATATCTTGCCAACCCTCCCCACAATTAGCATGAGAAAGGTCATTTAACATGTCATCTAGGTCATCATCCTCATCTTCATCATGGAACCCTTCATGTAGCTTTGCTCCTCATCTGAATCATCTTGATATGACTCACCATGATATACCCATGTAACATAATCTTTACTAATTCCATGCACCAAATGATGCTCCACAATTCATTTTGATTGATTACTAAAGTTATTGCAAGATTTGCAAGGACATGAAATTTTAGTGGACTGATCTTTATTAGAATATGCAAATTTTAAAAACCCCAGAACACCCGCAATGCATATCGCTCATCCCTCCTGTTGTCAATTATCATCCAACTCTTGTCCATATCCTAAATATGATTTTCTTAAAAATTAGACAACTTACTTAAAATCAACCAGATAAATATGTAGTTATCATTATAATAAACTAATTAAAAACTTAATTTCATTCCAACACTTTGAAACAAAAAATAATTTTTGTATAAGTTCAATAATTTCAAAATTAATGAAGTCAAACATTCAATAACCAATAAAGACAAAAAATGGCACTTTCACATATTGATGGAAAATCATCACTAAAACATGTTTACATCTTTTTATGGACATCTTCATAATATAACACAAAAAAACTTAACTAAATTCCTATCATCAACTCATGTTTTGTAGTAAAATAATCAATTACTTGCTAAAAATTTGGTATAATTATAAAGGTACTAAATAGCACTTACAATGTTATTTTGTGTAGAAACTACTTGTCACGAATTCACAAGCTAGCAGTCACAAAGAGTTCCTCCAATAATGAGGCATCATTATCTGTAATTAGTAAATATTCACCAGGAGGTTCAGGATATATAACTACCACAACACTTGCTAGAAAAATTTTTTATTGCTTGTTTTGACATTTTAATTACTATTGGACAACAAGATACACCATTTCCAAAATCTACAAGCCTATGCCAGAAATACACAGAATTTGCCCAATCCATATGAATTAGAACCACACATCCTACTACCTTAGTCATGCATGAAGTAATCATGGAAGCAAGGTCTAATGCATACAAGTGTTCACCAATAAATTCCTTAAAGACTATACAAGTATCCCAAAAGCAAACTGCCTTAGACATAAATATCATGAACTCTGTCTCCTCGAATATGCAGAAATGACATCTTTATACTAATTAGAAGTTCAATAGGAAGAGGAAGGATTCAAATCACTAACTGGTAGAGGAATCAAGAAATTCCTACAATACCTTCATTTCAAGTTTCAGATTCAAAATCAAATTTCGTGACAGTAACACAATGCCGAAGCAGAAGAGAACTCAATCAAGTACACAACTTCTGTTCAAGGTTTATGACATAATGAGATCTCAACTACAGGAAAAAAAAAATAGTGATAAGGGTAACTCTGGCTAAGCTAAGACCAAATGAATCTAGAGCATGTTATTTAAAGTACATTGAATTTGTCAAGTTCTCAGAAAAATGATTCTATAAAAAATCCCATGGTAACTTTTTTTTTTGGATAATTCACAAAAAAATTGGATCTAAAAAAATAATCCCTCCAACTACCCAAATTCGAACAAGGATTAACAAATTTAAATTCGCACACCAATAACTAGAAATCACATATAACAAAATCAAAAACTCAAAAACCCTAACTCAAGAAGGAGGTGTGGCTTGAAACTTAAAATTAGTACAAATCAGAGAGGGATTTTACCTGCATATGGTGGCTCTTAAGCTGTGACTTGAGGAGTTACTTCGAAGTTGGTGGTGCGGCTTCAAGGGATGGTGTGAATCGGGGTGGAGGTTTGAGTGGGTGGTGTGAATTGGGTGCGAAGTTTGAAGATAAAAGTGTGTATACAAGAGGATGGATGGTGGTAGATGAGAGTTGCAGCGGTTTATGGTAGTGAAGCAGTGTGGAGCAGTGTGGGATGGCGGTATTTTGAAGGCAGATGGTGGGCCGAGAAGAAGGTAGGGGATTTTTTGTTAAGAGGGTGAAGGAGGAGTGGAAAGGGTATCGAGATATGGCCAAAAGAGTTTAGAAAGGTTAGAATAGATATCCAATCTAAGTGGTTAATTTTTGTTTTTATTATTATTTTTTTAAATATATAAATGGATTATAGGTTGCTCTTCCAAATTCTTGAAATTTCCACCACCGCCAGGAGGGACACCCCCTGGGACCCCCCTCTGTAGTGGCAATATATCGTAAGGCAATACAGATGCTCATAGTATTTTTTGTTAATGTAGCAATGGTGGTCTTCATTGCAAATGCAGTAACCTACTTAGGCTACTTAAAATATGCCAATGTGCATCATTCGTTTGTGAGTTAATAAAACAAAAATATTAAGTTTATTGTACTAAATGCTTGCAAAAATAGTAAATAAGTAGTTATAAGTCAATTGAATACTTATTGCTTAATAAAAATATGTTTTTCTGAGTTAATAAAACAAAATATTATAATAATAACAGTACTAATTGTTAATGAAGTACTAAAATTTTGTTGGTAAATCATTGTATATGTAAAAGTTTGTTTATGTGAAATTAAGGAATAAAATACTTATTGTTATCTTTCTTAGAAAGTATCAAATTAACAAGCCAAAAAAGACACACGTTATTTTTAGATTAAACAGGGAACTTGCAATTATTTTAAATTAATAGTTATGACTCAAATTAGAACATGTTGTTAAATAATGATTTACTAACAAATTAATTAACAAACCAAAAAGAATTATGAAAATCATTCTAACATTAGTATAATTTATAATGCACTTCATAGAAATAAATATCCTGCATTAATTAAATTTTTAGGACAAAATTAGAATACTAGAGAGTCAAAGAAAATTGATTATAACGTAAGTATCACATCATAAATTTATGAACCACCAAATTGCTTATATGGAAACCATCTTAAGATAATAATATCTATATATTTCTAATTAGGCTACCAAGTACCAAGCCCAATTAGTTACATTATGTATCCTAATTTGTTATCTAATGGGTCAATTATATATATAGATATATATATATATATATATATATATATATATATATATATATATATATATATATATCTTAATGTGTTATCTACCCACTTGGGCTACATATAGATAACACAAACCAACTAAATGGCCTATTTGTCTCATACATGCATGTATTGGCCTGTTATGTGGCAACAAATTGTTTCGGCTTTTTTATATATAGTTGGACTTTCGAATTAGAGATTAATTTACTTGTTGGGTAAGCATCCAATAAGGTAGTCTAATTAATTTTATACACATCTATTTGTGCCATCATACTGATTGTTACAAAATATTAATTAATTTCTTTAATATTTATTTAATGGGGCCATCATTTAAAAATTAGGGAAAAGACAAAATTTTGTCCCCTTCAATTACAAATGTTGGATTAGAATTTACATTAATAAAATTTATAATCTTTACAAATATATAACTTAAAAATATATATCCAAAACAATATAATTTTTTTATTTTTCTTTAACTCAATATTTATTTTATTATTTTCATTTAAAATAACATATCTAAATTCTTTAATTTCTATAATCCAAAATTAATAACTAAAAAAACAATTACACAAACTAGCTAATTTTTTTTGACACAATCCAGCAAAACCATATAGAAAAATTTTCAAACATTTACTTTTTATATGTAAAGTATAATACTGATAACTAAAACCAATAACTAATACTAAAAATATCAATGATGAATAATCGTCACTAAATCCTAGAATACTCTTAAAATATTAGCGACGATGAAACATCGTCACTAACACTGAAAATATTAGTGACAACAAAATATCGTAACTAAATCCTAGGTATTTCCGCGCAATTCCGCATAGTCTTTAGTGTAGATGACGTAATGACTATTTAGTGACGACTTTTTGTATTTCGTCACTAAAATGCAAAGCCTTCCATTTTTTAGTGACCAAGTCAAAAGTCGTCACTAATAACACCCTTTATTGACGAGATTTCATGTCGTCACTGTGCTTTTCGTCACTAAAGCCTCATTTTCCTGTAGTGCTTCTTTGAATGAACCTGCAATATATTCTCTAGTTAAAAAATCGGGAAGAGAATTAGTTTCTCCTTTAATATATTCAATATCAAAATAAAAAACAAATAATATAGACTGCCATCTTGCAAACAATTGTTTTGATGCAACATTTTTAACATCTTTTTTCTAAGATTTGATTTGATGCAGAACAATCTATTCTTATAAGAAATTTTTGATTTAGCAGATCATCTTGAAATTTTGTAACACATAAAACTATACTTAATATTTTTTTCTTAATTGTAGCATAATTTGTTGTGCTTTATTCCAAATACCTGATGTATATGTTACCAATTCTTCTTTGTTAGTATGATGGATTTAATTGGTTTAGTATTCCTCCATAACCTATATCAGAAGCATCGTTTCAACTATTTTAAACCATGTATAATTTGTAAGATTTAATAGTGGTAACTGTTTTACTTTTTGTTTTATGTGCTTAACAACTTCTGTATGTTTATCAGTCCATGCTGGAGGATTTTTTCTTAATCTTTCATATAATAGTTTACAATCTTGTGCTAAATATTGATAATATTCACCAATATAATTTAAGCTACCTAAAAGTCTTTGTAATTGAGTTTTATCTCTATTTTCATTTGAAAATCTATTAACAAATTCTATAGATCTTGCTATAGGTGTGATATAACCTTTATCTAAGTTATATCCTAAAAACCTAATTTGGATTTGGAATAAAGTCATCTTTTTTGCTGAGACTACTATGCCATTTTTTAATGCAATACTGATAAAAACATTTATATGTTTAAAATGTTGATCTATATTTTCAGAAAATATCAAAATATCATTAATGTATACAATAATAAATGGAATATATGAAGAAAATATATCATTCATCATATTTTGAAATTCAGATGTTGCGTTTTTTAACCCAAAAGGTGTAACATTCCATTCATAATGTCCAAATAGAACTGTAAATGTAGTTTTATATCTATCAAACAATTGCCAAAATCCTGATTTTAAATCAAATTTTGAATAAATTTGAGAATGTATTGTTCTATTTAAAAGATCTGTTTTATTAGAAATATGATATCTAATCCATTGCAAGACTTTATTTAAAGATATATAATTTATAACTAACTGTTCCTCTTTCTATTTCTAAATTCTTGTTTACATAAAATGCAGAACAACTCCAAGGAAAAGATGATTTTCTTATTATACATTTATTCAGTAAATCATTTATTTCTTTTATGCAATATTCAACCATTTCTTTATTCATTTGGGATGATTGTGCTTTTGTTGGAATATTTTTTCATCAAAATCTTTTTTATTGAATAGATGTATAATAATGTGTTTTTTCTATTCCAGAATGTTGTTGGCAGATCACTTGCAAATTTGTGAAATTATTTTAATAAAACTTGTTTTATTTTTACCTGTATGTCTCTTATACACATTAGATCTGTATATAGTTTTTCCTTTTATTACATTTTGTAAAAATTCAATTTGTTTTGTTTTTAAATTTATATTTTCTTTTATAGAATTTATAAAAAAAATATTTAAATTATGTGGTTGTTCTTTGGTGACAAAATTAAATGTTAAATTTTTCTCTTTGTTTGAAATTGTTTTCCCGTCACAATAATATGGATGCATTTGAATAATAAATGGTGTTCCTAAAATAACATGTTCTTGAATGTTTTTTGTCAAAAAAAAAAATGGTAAACAAATATAATTATTTTCTTGAGAAAATATGCAAATTTACAAGAGTTTATACCTAATTTTTATCTTTGATCCTTCGGTTGCTCTTAGAACTGTTGAATTTTTTCAAAAAATCTTGAAGGTATTAGTCCTTCTCTCATAGTACAAATATCAACACCTGAATCTATCATTGCTATGGATCAATTGAAAATTTATAATCATTAATTATCAATGTAATATATATAAAATATTTTTGGGATAAATATATTGGTTGAAGGCTAAGAAATTGGCTATTTTGATTTTCTTGATTTATAATCTCTTGATCAACTTTTAATTGTGATGTAAAAGCTACTTGTTTATTTTCTTCTAATTCTTCTGGGTTGAGTACGAATTCTAAAAGAGTTAATCTTTTATTTAAGTTTTTAACTTCTTCTTTTAATTGAATAATTTTCTGTTTTAAAATTGGTATGGTGACAGGTTTATTATATGACATAAGTCCTACTTCATCTATAACTTATTTCATAGAAAAAGGTTGTTCTAGAGTAATCATTATTTCTTTGAGATTTTGAGGGAGTGATGAATATTTTTCTTGTTTTTCTTTATAAGTTTTTTCATTTATCAAAATTTCTTTATATTGTCCTAAATATTGTCTTTTTAATTCTTTATATTGTATATTTTCTATTAGTTCAAAAAACATATTTTGACTTTCAGTTGTCTTAATGTAAATATGTCATGACATGCACAATCATTATCAGATGAATCATAATTTATTTCTTCTATACTATCTTCTGTTTTAGATTCTGAATAAGTATTTAATATAGTTATTATAATGTCTTCTTTTTCTTCATCATCCATAGATAATTTATTTATTTTTTGTAGGAGATTGGTAGTAGTTTTTGACTAACATTGATTTGCATAATGACCTTTCTTGCCACATGTTCTACAAGTAATATTTGCTTTTATCCATTGTTTAACTTCTTTATCATTTTTCCTATCCTCTTTCTTTTTTCTTTTAAAAAATTTCTTTCTATTTTTTTTTTATTATGATGGATATGTAGCCTCTTTTGTTCGTTTTCTTTTCTTACTAAATTTCTTAATTTTCTTTTTTGCTTTATGGTATGGTATACTTGGTTCTTTAACAGCAAATTGTGCACAGAAATCTCCTAATTCTATTCTTTGTTTATATTTCTTTATTTGTGCCTTTAATTTTATATCATTACATAATTTTATAAAATCATTCTTCTGTACAAACTGATATAATATCTCCATAAGAAATTCTATCATAAGGAATAATATGACCATCATGATAATTTTTTAACGTGGTAAAAATTCTTTGAGCAAATAAATTTGGTAAACCAGAAATGATTTTTTCTTTCCAAAAATGTGAATTATAGTCAGTACGATCCATAACTCTTGCTAAAAATATGTCTTTGTACCATTTGAAATGCCAAAGAGTTGGACATCTTAAATTCATTAAATGTTCTTTTTTAATACTATCAATAATTTTAACATCACCAATGAAATATCTAAAAATACTGATAATTAAAGATAAAGCCATGTTAGGAATAGTAGTAGTATTTTGACTGGTGGATGTACCTTCGTACTTAATTTTTGTAATTATTTTTGTAGAATTCAAAATATCATCTCTTTGGTGTGCGGTTAAATAATTATTCCACTAACCATCTAATGCACCTGTAAATCCATTGACTACAATATAAACAGTCTCTTGTTCTCTAGTTCCTTTAACTTTATGTAAATTAACATAAATCATTATCCTTTTTAATACTGCAATTACAAACATGTGGACTAAGACCATCAATCTTCCATTCGTATATTGAACTATGGTCTAAGTGATCCATTTGTACACTTGTTTCTAACTCTAAATCTTGAGGACTTGGTCTTTGATAATACCTATCTCTTTTAGGATATTCACCTCCAAATTGCTTAGAATTTTCATATTTTTTATATTTTCTTTTTATTGAAAACAATTTTCTTGCAGCATTATCATTGTTTTGAAACATTTCTATTAAATCTTCTATATTATTATTTCATTTATATCTTCATTTGATTCTTCTTCTAAATTTGATCCTATTTGCTCTTGTTCTGAATTATTATTATGTTCTTTAATTAATGTATTTATTTTTAATTCTCCTAACGTTTTTTTAAGTTTTAAAAGACATTCTTCTATATTTGTTTTAAATGCTCTTATGGATAAAGGTATTTTTGTTGGTCTAATAATGGATTTGGTAATATATTATTAATGGATGATATAACTGGAATACTAAACTTACTTTCATCTTTGACTGGTAATTTTTCATAATTAAAATATTGTGTATTAGCACCAATTTTCTTGATTATATCATCTATTTTATTTCCCATATTTCTAATTTCCTGTGATTGTATACAAAAGTCTAATTGTTTTGATATAATATGTAGATTTAAAGATATAAAATTCTTTTGTTGTGTTATACCTCCTATTGAGGTACGATCTTGATGAACGAAAGATATAGCTAAAGCACCTTCATTACCTATTCTTATGATAGTTGATAAAGGTGGATGTATAGATCAATGACTCTTATAATTTCCATTGGAATCCTTTTCATTTAAGATAAAATCAGTATATGTATTTTCTAAAACTAAAATATCTTTATCTTGATCTATCAGTGAAGCTCTGTATTAAATATAAAACCATTTAAAAAATTCTATATAACATGGAGCCCTTCTTATGAAATCGTAATAATTGTATTTTGAATTTCCTTTTGTTGCTTAATAGAATAGTTTTCAAAAAACTATTTTCTGAAATTGTTATATTTTTCTTGGTTAAAGTCTTTAAACTGCTTATTTTGAAATTTCTTTTAATTCATCATTAGATAGTATATCTTTTATTATAACTGAAACTCCATATGATGCAGTAGATTTTGGATGTTCTACTTGATATCCTATTTCTGATCCTATATCTGGTTCTTTTTCAGGATTTATGGTATATTCTCCATGCATGGTTTGATTTTTCTCTTGAAGACCAGCAAATTTTAAAGGAAGATCTCCATCTTTTCTAAATGATATAGATGAACTTGGTCTATAGGAATTTTCTAAATAATTATCTGGAATTGAGGATGTCGAATGTCTTTTTGAAAATACTATTGCTACTAATCCGCATAGACTTTCTTCTATTTGAGCTAATGATATAGGTTTCGGAATTGTTGGATTTGTGATATCAAATATCCATTGTTCTAGGACTTGTACTTCATTCCAATCTATTATAGTGGGTAACTCCAAATTTGATTTAGTAAGATTTGTTTCTATTATGGGTGTTGTACCTTTTCTACTATAACCTTTTCTATCTATTTTTATTTCTGAAGCTCCTGGACTCAAGGTATTCATGAATTTGTAATAATCCTGTATGTAACACGTATGTTCTCAGAACCAGATTTCATATCATAACTTTTAGTTTGAATATTTAATATTAATATATCAGCTAAATTTCTATCAGTAAGAGGACTGAGAAATTTCGAAAACTATCAAAATGTATGGGTCAATTACACAATGAAGACTCTATTAATCCTAATAATGAATCATTAAATCTATTAAATCTTGCATCTCTAAGTGCTACACAAACAGATGAATTTAACCCATGCTTATTTAAAGGTTGTAAAGCTACTTGAACCAAACCTATATGCATAAAATTGAATTTAGTAGATGTTATGATGTTTAAATAATTGTATAATTTCAAAATTATTTGCTATGGGTATAGTTTTTTGTCAACAGTTGTTATCTTATATGAAGATTCGAATTTAAAGGCTCTTGAAAAATCTTTAAAAATTCTTTTTTGTAAACTTCAGATTCTTTTTTCTTTGGTAGACTCCAGTTTTGTAAAACCTGTTCTATATCTGTGAATTCTATTGTTTCTTCATTTTTGGCATGTGTGGATGATGAAATAGATGCAGATCTAAATAAAGACATAACCAAATAAAACCTTGGAAGTTTTTTAAATCTAAGAATCAGCTTTAAACAAATAAAACTCATAATAAGTGCTCATATTTTTATCTTAATCTAAACTTATTGAATAATATGATTCCAAATTATAGTGAATATTTTCAATTTTCTTCCTGTATTGACTAATTAATCAATAGATATTTTATTATCATAAGAGTTTATAATTTATTTGCCCGACTGTCAACTTTCAACAGGTCAACGCCGGATTTATATATCTCCAGTTATAAGACTTACAGCTCTCAGCGACTTAGGTGTCGACCCACAAATAAATTATAATTCTTATGGTAATTAAAAATCTATTAACTAACGTTTTATTGTGAAGAACATAAAAACATTCATTATTCTTGAAATCATAAGTCTTATTGTTAAAATCTGGTATTAATATCAACTCATATTATGAATATTATTTGATCAAAACTAATCCTTAGAAATTAATTTAAATTTCCATGGCTCTAATACCAATATACCATATATATATATATATATATATACATACACTCTACGAATCCCACTGCAAATTTTTGTTTTATTTTCCACATTCACATGGTTTACGCACAAAATTAAATTCTCTAGACAAAGGGAAAAAAAGTTAAGCATATACGAGAATTAATTATGTTAAATGTATGTATCTCTTTTGCTACATTTATATCTTGTAATATATATATTTATCGTATTTGTATTTAGGGAAAATGACTTTAATAAATCTTACATTTCACATTTGTACTTGTTTAGTTTTTCACATTCAAAATAATATATTTTAATCCTTCACAATGTAATTCAAAACGCACCATTTTGGTCCCTCGTCGCAATTACGGATATATTTTAGTTTAAAATACTCATATGCATATATAATGTAACATATTCAAGTGCAAAATTGACAATAAATAACCTTAACCAATAAATTGTCAAAAAAAGAAGATGAGTGGAGCTGTTGGAGTAGAATTGGCAGAGGAAAAACTACAAGGGAGAAAAATAGGGATGGTGATGATAGGTGAGAATTTTGGAGTGGTTGTCGTGGAAGTTTTAAGTAGTGTCGTTTAATATTTAAATTTGTATATTACTAATTTTGCTCATAAAAAATTTAACATTCAATACACATGTGAGTATTTCAGGTCAAAATATACTGATAATTATGTGGAGAGACCAAAATAATACATTTTAAATTTGTGATGAACTCAAATGTATCATTTTAAATATGAATGACTAAAAAAATACAAATGTAAAATGTGAGGGACTAATAGAATTATTTTCTCTTGTATTTATCCTAGACTAGATCTATAGTCTTTGATATCGTGAGTATCTTTGGCCTATATATAAACTTGACTATTATACTTTAAAATATAAATTATTTTTTCATTTATCTTAGTATTATAGCCTTAATTTGAAATAAAAAAATAGGAAAATTCTACAAATTGTTAGAGGAATCATTCTCTTATACTTTAAGAACGTTGTATAGTATAATATTATGTGATTTAAAAAATATACTGTACAAATCTTTAAAATCAAAGAAACTATTTTCTCAACATGACTAATATTCAGGACAAGTAGAGGATCGGCCGATCACAATGCCGGATCGAACTATCACAAAACGCCGCAAAAATCAGAGTCGTCACGCGCCCCTGAAATTCAGAACCGTTCTAATGAACATCACACCCTGCCTTGCCACTTCATATCTGTTTGTGGCTCCCACGCGCACGTAAGTGTTCTAGATCATCTTAAAATTATTTAAAATCTTTTTTTTTTTCATACTTAACACAATTAATTTAAATAAATTTAAAATTTATGAAATTTAATCCTAAAAGAATTATTCCAACAAATTCGATGAATTTCAAATACTTTGATCCTAACGATGCCTGGGGGGAAATAGAAAAAGAAAGGAATTAACGACATATCTTTCATTCTAATAGCACTTGTGATCACTGTTTCGGTGGTGACCGACTATGGTCAAATAAATCCTTTCGAAAATGAATTACGCCTCAGGTACACTTAACGAGTTGTGAATCGAAATAACTGCAAATAATCAGCAAATCATGTCTCTGATTCATGCATATATTTTCTTGTCCACGCATGGGTACTCTACTTACCCTAATGGCCTAAACGCCCAACCCAACACCATGGGCAGATCATATTTACAGTGGGGAGGCGTTAGATGGGGTGTCCCCAAAATTTTTAAGATTATATTTTTCTTTTTTATTTTTTTTTTATAAAATTATTATTATATTATTATAAAAATTAAATTTTGTCCTTCAAAAATTTTGAAGAATATAAAAATTGTTCTCTATACATGTATTTATAGTTTTACTCTCCATAAAAATTTTGCAAAAAATATTATTTTTCTTCATTTTTTTTATAAAAATTTCAATATTACTATTAAAAAATTTACTTTGTCCTCTAACTGTTTGTAAAAATCTAAAACTATCTCTCTAAAAATATGCATATATAATTTTAGCTCATAAAATTCAACTATTGAATCCGCCTTGCCCAACACAAGAAAATAAGTAACTCATGTTGTAACATAATATAATATTGAGAAAAAACTTTGGAAGAAAACCGAATTTATATGTTTAAAATAAAGGGTTAATAATACTTTGCCCCCTGAACTAGATAGGTAATTACACTTTGCCCCCTGAACTAAAAAATATATACTTTTCCCTCTAATCACATAATTCACCTTTTAAAAATTTATAATATCAAGTTAAATGACTAAAATACCCTTAGTATTATATTTTAATTTTTCATGTATTTAATTTTGATGTTCAATACGTATAAAAGAATTAGAAAAAAATAAAATATCATAACAAACTAATATTATATCTAAAAATTATTATTATAATGTGTATAATAACAAAATAATTAGGGAGTAAAAATGTGATAAAATGTTGAATTATATTATATTTGCAGTGTCAAATATAATATAATTCCTGTCTCTTATACACATCTAGATGTGTATAAGAGACAGGCACAATCTGTCTCTTATACACATATATCAATATATTGTTGTTCAAAATATATTTAAAGAATAATTTTATAAATTTTTAAATTTTATATTGTTCTAATTTTATAATTAAACATTTAAATTCAAAATAATATAAAATAAAAAAATTTAAAAATTTGATCACGATTTATATTGATATGGATTATATTAAAAATATAATTTAACTTATTTTTCAATATTTTAAATAATTATCACATCATTATCAAAATTTAAATACAAAAATCAAAATATTGTGCTAAGGGTATTTAACTCATTTAACATGATATTATAAAATTTTTAAAAGATGAATAATGTGATTGGGGGTAAAGTGTAATTTTTTTGGTTAGTTGAGGGGGTAAAGTATTATTCCTTACCTAGTTCGGGGATAAAGTGTTATTAACCCTAAAATAAATTATCAAACTTTCCACATAACAGATTTTGTTTGATTGCTTGGAAAAATATTAGATGTCTCTTTCTTATTGTCTATTTATTTGATAACTTTGTACTACATGTATTAAATATCTAAAATATTCATCCTAGTCAAACTTAGATATGTTTACTTCACATCCATTTTCATAATTGTATTAAATAAGAGACAATATACCGCAAGACGGCGCTCTTTGCGCAACGTGGTCCAATTGACTAATAACGTGTGCGTATTTGTTTGATCTTTTCGTCAAGTTCCCTGGCGGAGAAAGTCAGAAGATTGAGACGTACGATGAACACGATGTGACGGCTATTGTTTGGTCTATGATCCTAGCTAGCTTCTTTTTAAAAATTTTAATAAAAATTAAAGAGATCTTTGCATGTAAGCAAAAGGGATAATTTCACAACAATTGCAACTGCTCTCCTCCTTAAGAAATAGTACATTTAGACGGTGCGATAAAAATTACGTGCAAAATTAGAAGAGCAAGTCTCTTATAGAAGTGAAAACTCGTCATAAATTTATCAGTTGGCGTATGATTTTTCTTTAAAAAGTACACTAACCTCCTCAACTTTAAAGTATAATTTGGACTTAATAAATTGATTTTCAATATAAAGTGCTATTTTCTTTCCATATTGCCCTTGAAGTTTATTATTAATACTAACGCATAAAAATTATAACATAATAATTCGCAGAACTGTTTGGAAGATTCTGCAGTTGCTACACTATTTCGCCTACCAGCTTAGCCGTTTTTATAGAGAAGCTAATTCTCTTCTACATAGCTTAGCAAATGTTGCTTTAGATTTGAATTGTTCTTACATAGCTTAGCAAATGCTGCTTTAGATTTGAATTGTTCTTAGATAGCTTAGCAAATGCTGCTTTAGATTTGAATTGTTCTTAGATAGCTTAGCAAATGCTGCTTTAGATAAGAATTGAATTGTTCTTAGATAGCTTAGCAAATGCTGCTTTAGATTTGAATTGTTCTAAGACATTTGATCAAACTACTTTACTAAGGCTAGTTAAGGGGATAGCTGGATGAGATAGTATGGTTGTGCCTATTTGAGGATGCAACAAGCTAATACCTCATTCATGTACTCATCATTCTTTATCAATAAAAGCTAAATTTCTATAAAATAAAAGGAGTCAAAAAAATGTTGAAATTTAACCTAAGTTTATAAATAACAATTATGGGAGCCCGCCCTTCAAGTGTCATATTTTGACAATTTTATCGTACATCTGACTTCTATGTTTTGTAGTCATAAATTTTTCTTACGTTTTACCATGTTACGTGAGAAACAAAACTTTTCACACGAGTTCCCATTTTGTGGTTTATTTGGATACTGAGAATAAAATTACAAAATTTTCTTTAACTCATGTAATACTTTTATTTGTTAATTTTATTATTGATGTAGACACCTATTTTTGTCCCTTAAGGTATTGTCCCCTATTTTCTTTTTAATTTGTCTCTCAATTTTCTTTTAATTTTTTCTTTTTAATGTCTTTTTAACCTGCTCTTTGATTTTCTTTTAATTTTTTAATTCCTTCTTAATTTATGTTATGATGTTTAATTATTCTTATGCGTTTTATGCTTTGAAATACTAAGAATGAGTTTTAATATTATCGAATTTTTAGATTTAAAAAAAATTTATTTAATTAAATTAGAAATTAAATTAATTAATTGGTTTAAATTTTTTTAAAAAAAATAAAAATTAAAAAAAAAAGTTCAGCGCGTGAATAGTACAGCGTCATTCCTGAGCCAAACATTTCGACAGATTTGTTTGGCCACGTTTTCTCTGCGTTTTTCACCCATTTTCACCAAAATTTCAGATGCCCATACTCCCCACATGACAAGGAATGGTCTTTGACCATTTTTACACTCAATCCAATTCATTAAAAGCACAAAAAATCAGTCTAAAGTGGAAGAAAAAATTTTCTTAAGCCTAAAAAACCTGCCGAACAACTAACTTTGAGCCAAAATTCCATAAGATCGGAGAGAAATTTGACTAAACTCAAAGAAGAAAAATTGTAGAGGGTTCCTGGGGCTACAACTTCCCTTTGTAAATTTTAAGCAAAATCGTCCATTTGGAGGGTCAAAAATGTGGTAGAAAAAGGCTGTTGGTCTAGAGAATCTGCAGAAAAATTTCCAAGTCTGGAAAATTTTATAAGACTAAACCAACTTTGATGCCAATAATTTAAGCGATGGAGGACAAACTGGAGTAAACTGAAATAATACAAGATGTATTATTTCCTTAAATACAACAAAAGGAGTATAACCCGAAGCTTTAAATCGTTCATCTAGATGTGTCGGTCAGACAGCGTAGTATATGAGCCAAGGCTGGTAGCCCACAAAAATCTGCACAAAAAAAAAAAAAGGAAAGGTTAGAAAAATTTTATTTCCATTTTACTCCTCCAGATTTCAGTTTTTTTCATTTTAGCCAGAGAATATTTTCTTAAATTACATTTAAGCTTTCAAATGGACCTTCTGATAGGGCCCACTTTGATGCCACGTCATTGATGACGTGGCACCACCAGATTGCGCCACGTCTCGGATGACGTGGCATCACCAGATTGTGCCACGTCACGGATGACGTGGCATCACCAGATTGCGCCACGTCACGGATGACGTGGCACTCCCCAGATTGCGCCACGTCATCGATGACGTGGCACCACCAGATTGAGCCACGTCTCGGATGATGTGGCATTAAAAAAAATTCCCAGAATTTCAGAAAAAATTTTATTTGCATTTGACCCCCAGATTTCAGATTTCTGCATTTTTAGCCCTCAAATAATTTTTTTAAATTACATTTAGGCCCTTAAGGAATTTTCTTTAATATTACTATTTTTCTCTTCAAATTTCTTAAAAATTACAAGTTTTATGTCAATAACCACCAAGTTTTACTTTGATTTATGTTTGACATTTTAATACGTTTTAATTATCCACAATAGATAAAATTACTGTTTTGCCCTTATGAGTATTAAATTGATATTGAGATAGACTTTGATCTTTGCACATATTTTTTGATTAATTGCTTTTGTGATGATTGGTGCTTTATTTTAATGTTTGTTGGTCTCAATATAATATTTATGCCTTATCTTATTTGTTAAATTATGTGAATTTACTCTTTTGCCCTCAGATTTTGGATTAGTTGCACAACTAGACGTTAAATATTTGAATCAAATTCAATTTAGCCCAGTACTTAAGAATTGTATCAATACACATAAAATCGGGCTAGAAATAAACTCCGGCGTGCATGATAAATGACTATTTTGCCCCTTGGGAGTTAAAGGGCACTACAAGCTCAATGTGTGTGACTTTTAATTGGCTTCGGGCTAAATCTACCTGTCAATGTTAATATTTACCATTTATTTTCGTTTCCTCATTAACATGTACATATTTATTACTTTTAAACTATCTCAAAGCACACGTATGCTACAAAGCCGGCAATAATGACTACTAAAATTGAAAAGGAAAACGCGATAAAATCACGCAACCGGTCCAACGTCGGGTAAAGTGGGTGCCGAGGGAAATTCAAATCCATCCCAAACCTTCCCATTTTACAACAGGATTCCCGAACTCATGTTTTTTGAATTACGTGGACCAGGAGTCATCTAGACTAGGGTTTATTTTTTCTTTAAATTTTGATGTATTTTCCTTGTCCCTCGGCACCAACACACCGGGTGGCGACTCCAATCCTGTGTTCCCTAGCTTAGATTATTTTTGTACAATTCATAGTTACATTAAAATCCCCGTTATGTAATAGTAAATAGGTGATTCATTTAAATTGGTAATAGTAAGTAGGTAATTTATATTTGTAATAGTAAATAAGATTTTTGCATTTAATCACCTATTTCACGAGCACCACACGTGGCGACGGTGCCGGTCCCAAAGGTGCCGGCCAAACGCCGGGTGAGGGGGGCGACAATATTCTTTTATTTTTGTTGTAACTTTTCATTTGCATTTGACTGTTTGCCTGAAAAATAAAGTATTTTATTATGGTCCCACAAAATTAGTTTATTACAACTTTCACCCCTGTATATAGTTACTTTATTGATTTATACTTGCTAATGGCTATCACAAGTAAAATATGCGAAACAAAATATCAGTTTATATTGGAGATAATTTTTTATGTCAAAATTTCTGACATGTGTTGAATTTGTTGCACACAAAACTTTAAAATAAGGCAGGTATGTGCAATTTTTGAAACTAGAATGAAGGTTTGCAATTATGATAAATTTTAGGGAAAGAATGTGAAATTATTCCTCAGCAAATGAGGTGGATTTGTTTGGATATAACTATTTTCTAAAAATTATTTTAAAACATTTTCTACTCACCTTTTTTCACACACAATATTCTTTAAGAAAAATTTCTATTTTAATTCAAGTTGGAAATCAATCTTCAACAAATATCTTTTAGCGATGAGTCAACTCTTCATTTCTAAATAGTAACTTAACAAAAAGAAATATCTTTTTTTATATCCAAGAATTGACAAGGTAATCTAGCATGACGGACATTGTGTGGAAACACATTTTTTTTTGGGGGGGGGAGGGAAATCTTAATTAGTATTGCTCTTTTTAAGTCGCAATTTGAAAATATTCAAGACTATTGAAAGACTGTTTCAAATATTATTAAAAAAAAAAAAACCAAAAAGTCTATCGTCGAAAACATATTGGCCGCCAGGGGGCTTCAAGGCACCGTTCTGAAAGATGTTTGAACAACATTATCAAATTAATTTTCTTCAGTTTCATAAATAAGAAACTAACATTTGAAAATTATAGAAATAAGAAGAAGCAGTTCATCTTTGATTTCGATAAAATTTTAGTCTTTAAAATTTATTACTTAAAGCTGTCGAAATATCTCCTTTTTTTTTATTTGTAATAAATAAAATATCTTGATTTGTGCATCAAGAGTTTCAAATGCAAGTTTGAATGTGTTTGAATCATTCCCTTTTTTTTTCTTTCTCAAACGGCTCGATGGTTCCTGATTACAGTCATGGTATCGTTACTTGTGAAGTTTTGTGGGATGGCTTATTTTTTTCCTTTTTTTCCCTTCCTTTTGGGGAAAAATTTTTGGGGGATGACTCCATATGTAGGGAAATGAAGTTATGTGCAATATGCACTGATGCACAAGTGATGTAGAATACAAATCTATTACAAAAACAAAATAATATATCTACGAAGCTCAAGTGATAGCATTCGTTTAATAAAGTAACTTTAGTTTTCGTAACATTGGAGAGAAACTTGTGATCACACATCTATAATATAAAAACACATTTCTAACTCATATATGTTTTCGATCCCATTTTCTTATCTATCTATAGATTAAAAAATACGAGACTGTGCCAATTGTCTGTCTCAAAAATCGCCAAAAAGAAAAATTGTTCCACACCAACAATGATTGATTCATACGATAAGTAAGGTAATCAGATTCAATATTCGATAAAAATATTGTCATCCCACTTCACCATTATGTTTTTAATATGATTGATAAAAGAAACATTGTCGCATCTATTGTTTCTTTTTAAAGTCAAATGTGTTTTTTTTTTATTTTGAAGATACTTCAATCTACGAATTCGATTCATTATTGCTTTGGTTCTTAATTCTTAATTCGATCTACTTGTAATCGGTTCATTATTGTTTTAATTCAAATCTTAATACTTAACTAAGCAATCAAATTATTATTATTATTCTCCCTTCTAACGACTTTTCATCTCATGGTTTGAATTATTCTTTTTAAGCATATGAATTTACTTAACTCGGTAAATATTTTTATTTATAATTGATAAACATGATAATTCTCTACAAGTTTTTAGACAATAAATATTAAACTAATTTATTTTTAACTCACATTTATAATAAAACCTCCCCGAGTATGGAAGATAATTTCTTTCTAAAATGATGAAAGATAAATTATTCAAATTTGATACAATAATTTGAAATTTGAAATTAATTAATTTGTTTGAATGGGATAAATAAATATAAAAAATACTATTACTATTATATATTAAGTAAATATAATATCCCGTACAATGCACGAATTAATATATATAGGCTATATAGAGCAAAAAACCCTGGAACTAATAAACTATTTGAATAATATGATTTAGATCATTAAACTTTTTTAATTGACCATTAAACTAAAAAAAGTGATAACTAGTGACCATTCTGTCAGGTTTTGTGGTTAAACTAAAGAAGAGAGGAAAAGTTAAAGTTATAATAGTCCACTAATAATATAAATAAGTATATAATTAAATTAGATATTGACTTTTCATTTTCAGGGACTTTGATACAAAAATTACTAAAAAGTGAGGGGTTGAAATGTAAAGCAAGATAAAATTGGGAGTTTGGTTGCAATTATGGAATTTTTCTTCTTCTTCATCATTCCTAATTGATGGCCGCTATTGCTTTTTTTGGCAAATCCCGACGAGCCACCACCACAATTCACCACTCATATTAACACCAAATTTTGAAAATTTATACCAAAATGTTTATAAGAATGAGTAGATATGATTCAAACAACAATGTAACACAAAAATAATTAGAAGTATGATTTGAAAGGGGAATAATCTGAGTTGCCTCGAGTATCAGCTCGTTTGGCTGCTCCCCATTCGTTTTGGGTGAAATTTAAGGTTGAAATCACATTTTACGTGAAAAATCGAGTCCAAAACTGTTCCTTTCATATCAGGACAACGCCTAGTGGTGATAGTCGATGGCGGTTTGCGGGGGTTTGGCTTGTCCCACTACCAGCTGGCACTTTTTTTATCTGGACAAGCTTACCCCTCTAAATCATCATGGCAGAGCATTTCATCTAATTTAACCTCAAATCTAATGAAATGGTCAAAAGTATGCCACATTTTTTTAGGGAAAACATTTAGATAGATCTGATTTTTGATTCCACCTGTAAATCTTGTAGTCAGAATTAACCCTAAAAAATCTTTTTACATAAGTTGATGTCATAACTTTTTTAAAATTTAATCCACACCACAGGATCTATAAGTGGGGCCAAAAACCGTATCTACCTAAATATTTGCCTTTTTTTTTAGTTTGACGGGCAATTTGAAAACTAACAAATTTTAATAATCTAAACCATACTATTTAAATAGTTTAATAGTCCCAGGTTTTTTTTCCCCTATAATATAGGGTTAATAACACTTTGCTCCCCTGAACGGTAGAAATATACATTTTGTCCCCCATTGATACTATTTATCTATTACCAATATTAAAATTATTAAGATAATCTAGTTAAATGATTAAAATACCTTTGGTACTATATTTTCATTTTTATATATTTAAATTTTGATAGTGATGTCATAATTCTTTACAATAAAAAAATAAATTATATAATATTTCAATATAATCTTTATCAATATATTTCTTGGTCAATTTTTAAAATTTTTAGATTTTCATTTTATATTTCAATTTTAATATTTAACATTAGTGGTAGAACAATTTCTAAATGGGTTTGTTTTCTATGGAAATTTTTTCTATAAAGGTATTGTATGAAAATATAATTTCTATCAAACTTTGTGATTTTTTCAAAATCTTTTTGTATTTTACACTTTTAATATTTGATTTAATCTATCCGCAAATTGCGATGTAGAATATAATATAATTCAATAGTTTCTCACATTTTCATTCCCTAAAGTTAAAAGTATCAATGTGTTATTATATTCTATTTTTTTCCTAATTCTTTTATAACTATCGAAAATTAATTAAATACATGAAAAATTAAAATATTATACCAAGGGTATTCAAGTCATTTAGCTAAATTTTCTTGATATTTTAAAAATTTTAAAGGATGAATAATGTGAATGGGGGCAAAGTGTATATTTCTATAATTTACGAGGACAAAGTGTAATTACGCATATAGTTTAAGGGGCAAAGTGTATGTTTTTATAATTTAGAAAGGCAAAGTGTAATTACCCATATGTTCAGGGGCCAAAGTGTTATTAACCCTATAATATATGGTGGGTTGCCTTTTGCTGTTTGGTCGAAGAATAAGGTTAATGGCGCAAATTGGCTTAACATCATGTAGAAAATATTTAGACCAACATGAAAATTGTATATTTTTTAAAGTAAACTTCGTGATGTGTTATGGTTTATTGATTTATTGGTGTGGCATTAAAATGCGTACAAAGGTCTAAAGGGCATTATATGCTTTCTGGTTTTTTTGGTAAGTCGAGAAAGGGCAGCATATACGATAACATGAAACTATTAAACAATTGACTTACAATTATGGAGAAAGAAAATATATATATATATATCAAATTGCCATGCGTAGCACATACTATATCAAAAACGTTTTTCTATGTCTTTTGGACATTGCATATATCAACTTAATAGGTGTTTGGTTGCCTTCTCAAATTCAGCAGTCGATATTGGAACAAGCCTTTCAAGGTCGATTGGGTGCATTTCTTTTGGGCCCTTAATATATCAACAGCCTTACACTATGTCCACCACCCCATAAAATTATGAATATAATTATGGGATATACAATCAGAACTCAAATAAAATGGCCGAAATAATATAAATATATAGCTTTCAAAACTCAAATGTACTCATTTATTTTCTGAGATTAAACTCTCAATTTAGCATATGCTAGTAAGCTCACCAAAACCTTACTTCGTTGCACAAGATAAACTTCCTTTCTCTTCAACAAATTTCTCCCTTGTGATGATATTGTTTTCGTTGGCAATTTAAAATTGGGAAAATAGCCAAAATAGTCCCTTAACTTTTTTACTTTAACCTAAATAGTCTTTAAATCTTTTTTTAGCCAGAATAGTCCTTCAACTTTTATTTTTTAGCCAAGAAAGTCCTTTCATAGTGGAGCCACCATAAAAACTTTTTCTTTTTTTGATAAATTTCACATACACCCCTTAAAGATTACTTATTTTCTACATAACCCCTATATAGTTTAAAATGGAAAAAATAAGAAAGAAATTACTTTGAAGGGGTGAAAAAAAAACTTCAAAACAATTTTAAAAAAATGAACTTCATTTTTTACCAAAAAAAGTCTTAAAATCCTAATTCTTCTCTCTTCTCCTTTTCCCAGCCGAAACTATCACCCACCCAATTCTAGAACCACCCCTTCAGCCACCCAAGTGCCTCCTTCTACCCACGAGATACCAACTGCCACCCACTAATGCTACTGCCAAATCCCCTCAGTCAACCACTAGGCCTTTTTTTAAAAAAGTTGGCCATAAAGTTTTGTAAAATTTTAAATTAGTTCAATGTAAAAAATAACAAAACCACAAGGGGTGAATGTAGAATTTATCAAAAAAAAAAAGAGATTTTTGTGGTGGCTCCACCACAAAAGGACTATCTTGGCTAAAAAATAAAAGTTAAAAGATCATTCTGCCTACAAAAAAAGTTGAGGGACTACTATTTCGATTAAAGTAAAAAAGTTGAAGGACTATTTCGGCAATTTTCCCTTTAAAATTTTGCATTTAGATTTAACTTTTAAAGTTAATATTGATCCCTTGAAAATTTGACTTTTTCCCAAAATTCGATTTACATTAGAAACTTCCCTTTCATTATATTTTCTTGAAATGACTCTGTAAAATTTGGTCATGGGGGTTCTCCATCTCCATCCTTAACCTAGATGAGTAACATAGGAAAAACATTGAACAGAAGACATGAATTTAGATAAATAAGTCAAGAATGTGATTGCAATAGAAGAAAGTCCACTGGTACTGAGTCTACATGTTTTCATTAGCTTTATTTCACGTTAAATTGATAGAAAATTCATCATCATCCTCATGTTCATCAGCTTCAGCTAACATTAAATTGGATCGGGAATTGAGTAAGAAAACAATAAAGTTTGGAACAAAATTGTCGATGAAGAATGTGACAATATCGTCAATAACTCCACATCTAAAATGACAACTGACACTTGGAGAGATGCCACGAAGAATTCTTAATTCGAACAGGTGTTCTTACTCTAGGGAATCAATAAAGAGTCACAAATCCTTGGCCATTATCATTATTTGATCTGAGGTTTTTAGTGAAGGAGTAAAATGCATTTTTGGTAGGTATTCAATAAACTATTCATCGAAGTTTCATATAAAATAAATTTAATGTTTAATGTTTCATTTTTAGCTAAAATAGGGCAATTGACATAAAATCCCAATTTCTCGAACAAAAAATGGCAGTGTGCAAGTCACGTGACAGTTAAGTTAAAAAATAATAATAAATTAGGAATTATTCAAAATGAATCCCCACAATTTTTCAAAATGTGCAGAACAAGTCCCTCTTATTCGTGGTCTCCTTAATGCTTAAGGATAAGATGGTTCGAATCGGTAAAATCAAATGGGAATCATTGAAAACCCAATTGGTAACTTCATGTACTAAGAAATTGATGGATTAAAAGAAATTCTATGACTGATTTTTCATCTGTTTGTTAGATTCAATTTGAATGACATTTTTAGATTGTTAGAAATCGTGTTTGGAAGATTGATCATCAATCTATTAGGGTGAATTAATATATATATAATGATTATATTGTACTAGAAATTATTGTTTACAACATTAAATTATCAAATTTAGTCAACTCAATATCACAATATTAAATTATTGCGTGTCAATAGAAAACTACAATTATTAGACAATGAACTATCTTCTTAAATACAAAGTAATTGTGAACACAAATTACATATGAGAAAGTAACACAAAGTCATCCCATGAATACTATATGGGAAATTACTTTTTATATAGATGACATTTAATAGCATTATTCTAGCATGGTTTAGTGACAATTTGTAAAATACTTTAATCCGGATGATGTATGTGATTATGGATCACTCACATAATTAGGATCACTAGCTTTAATTGTTCAACCTGAAAACTAAATCAATTAGTTAATGTGCATTGGAATCATCCTACCATTTCATATATTGATATTTTTTTATTGTGGTAAAAAATAAATATTTATAAGTCATTGTTGAAAATATTGTGATATAACACATGACACTATGTATTTCTTAGAATTTTTATCACTAATTCTCGTTGATTAGCCCCATGTTTAATTAATCACAAACGATAATGACAGATTTAAAATTTTTAGCAATAGAGCAATTTTTAGTGAAATGACAAAATACCCTCACCTAGTCAACAACAACATCATCTCCCACACCGAATATGTGGGACCCATCTCGTCATCATTTCTCCACTTCAATTTCGCCATCGCCTCTCTAAGAAAGGTATGCAACGGGACTCCTAAATGGGTGAATTGGGACTTTCCTGAATTATATTTGTATAAAAAATAGCATGATAGCTACTTAGTAGATAAGACGGTTGTGATTGAGAATAGATTTGGTGTGAACTCAAGTTTTTTGTCAAAATATCTTCTCCCAAAGCGACGGTTGTAGAAACATCAAGCGAAGAACTCGGTTCTATATTAGAACTGCAAGTTCATTATGACTTTTTTACTGCGAGTGGTGTTTATGAAAAATGGCAATTTAATGAAAGATGCCATTCTGAGCGAGCCCAGGAGGTGAGAAGAAGCAGAGCGAAGGCCCTCACCCTGGAGTGCATAAAAACTTGTTAAGTAAGGGAATAGCGAAACTCATGACTGGAAACAATTTTTATGGTTTGTTTTAATATCCCGTAGAAATAATAAGAAAAAAAATTATTGATTGGTGAGTCTAGTGATAAAAGAGTTACTATCTAACTTAGTTTGGAAAATACTTGTTAGATTAAAAAAAAATTTATTATTAAATATTACGGTTTAAAAGTCGAACTATTTATTCTCCTTATTTGGATGGGTGTTCACCCCAAAGTGTTCCTGGACAGCATGCATACATCACTAAGTAACTTAGTGTAATATGGCAAATCGGAAGTCCATTCTTGCGTGCGTGATCAGATCAGATCTACATCCGTCGTCATATTATCCTCAATTGAGATTCTAGGAAGCCAGAGGACCCTTTGTTGCAGTGACCCACCCAAAAATCACAAGAATCTAAATCACAATCAGCCAACAATCTTTTCACCACCACCCAAGAACAACCCGTATGGCCAGCCCGATTTACACCTGGGATCGGGTAAACTTAATTCACATTTTTCAGTAGCAAACAATGCTGTGAAAATCACCCCCAAGCTCCACCGGCATCTAATAATAATAATCAAATTTAACTTTCTCATCCAACTCTTTGTACATCAGCATATAGGGATTGGAAGTTGGAGCAGAACAATCTCCACAAACACTCAAAAGGAAACAGAAAAAAAAAATTGAAAAAGAAAACATCGATTATATACATGGGCACGAAAATAGAAAAAGATGGTTCTTGTGTGCGTGATCGTCCTGAGTGATTTGGGGAGAAGGCCGTGAATTGCCATTGGAGTGGAGGAGAAAAGGTGGAGCGTGGGACTACCAAATATGGATGTTCTAAATGTGGTGGGGTACACTAATTTTGGTGATGCTTTGTTTTACTTGTGCAGAAGGGTGACTTTGGAATCTTGATAAAATTGCTCTGTCGTTAACCATTTTAGCTCTGTCAATATCACCAGCCTTAATTAATATTTAAATGATGTAAACTGGTTTTAGACTTGTTTGATACTCAGGCTAATTAATTTGTATATGTTGAATAGGTTGTTAAGGAAAATAAGGTATCCCATAACAGATCCTAATTGTATACCTCTTCAGGGCATTAACGTTAATGGCACATTTCCCTTTTAATAATAGTAATAATAATATCATGGGTATTTTTTCTCACTTTGGAAATTTTGCAATCAGATGACACATTGAATCCACTTATAAGTTAAGTTACATACGTGGATATTGAACAAGACAAAAATTGTTAGAGAAGCAAAAATATGAGTATGCATTCACTATAAGATTCAAAATACTAATACCTATATTCGAATTCATTATTATTTTTTTCAGTCATTCACTTGGTAAAAAAGCGGAATTGCACAATGTGAGGCTATGTTGAACGACGAGGCTGCATATGGAAGATTCAAAAAAGAGTACATGTTTTTGAAAATTTGGCGTCTCTTCCTTTTTGAAAAATTTAACACTAACAAAATTAGATACATTATTTGCTACACTCCTTGAGAAGTCTTTCGTTGTATGCAAAAAGGGATATCGTTGATATAAAAATTATTAGTAGTTTATGTGTTTGATGAAATGGCACTCTTTGGAAGGTGAATAGTCAACCCAAGTCAACATAGAAGACGAAAAATTGTGAAAACCGCCTTTAGAAAAATAAATAAATAAAAAGAATAATTAGATAATTATATGTTAGAATAAGGGTAACTAATAGATAGTCTTTTATTTTTTTTGAACTTTACATCTCATAAGATTTAAGTGTACTATTCCTATTTGAAGTGTAGGAATTCAGACTTATCAAGAGTTTATACGACTCTTATAAATACCCCTTCACATACCATAATTCACTTTATGGTTTGGGAGAAGAGTGACAGATTTCTTAAGGATTTTAGTCATCCCAACAAAGTAAGTGTTCTATATTTAATATTAAATTAATTATTTTTGAATTTATTTATTTAATTATTATTTTTAATTATTTTAAAATTTATTTATTTAATTATTATTTTTAATTATTTTAAAATTTATTTATTTAATTATTATTCTTTTGCTTTTATGATTTGATATTTAAAAAAAAGGGGACAAGTTGACGTAATCGGGGAGGACTTGTCCTCCTCGTCAAATTTCATCATTACAAGAGCTTTAACTCCTGTCAGGAAGTGGTCAGGAAGATCTTGGACCGACAATGATATGCCGATCCAGACTTGACTAAAAGATAATGATATTTTTTTGTATTTTGCTAAACAATCCACTGGTTTGTTGTTATCATTAGTCTTTAACCCAAAAGTATTAAAAAGGGTATTGATTAGGTCCAAATATATTTTTAAAAGTTTTGAATTTGACCTACATGATTTTGTGAGGAACCAATTTAGTCTAGAATGTTTTAATATCACTTTCAAGTCCAAAGAAGCTTCTAAAAAATTTTGTTTGATCCCTAAGACTTTTCTAAAGTTACCATAGGCTCTCTAAAGTTTCTTAAATTATTTTGTAACCCTAAAACTTTATAAAAATTTGAAAGAAAATTTTCAATTTAAGGACCCTAATGTTTCAAGAAAGTCCTAATGAAGTTAGAAAAAAAATATTTTACGCTTATGGATGCTTAGTGTTAGGCTATTATAACATCTGTTAAAACCTAAAGAAGCATATTTCTAAAACTAAGGATGAATTATGGGAAATAGGTTAGGTATATTTCATAGGATAAAATTTGTTAATTTGGACTAAGGAATTTTAACCCTAACTATTTTGTGGATTGTTAATAGGAACATATGAAGAGGTACGACTCAAGGATATTTGACTTCTGGACAAACGAGATAGGTGATTCTTACCTTCTGGTTTTTGAAATTTATTTTGTAAAATGTCTATTCGCTTGTTTTTGTAACACTTTAATTTTCGTTAAATGTTTTTGAAAGTAAATATTTCGAAAGTTATGTTATGTTATAAACACGGACCATGTTGGGTAATTCGTGATTTTTATGTTATGCAAAACTATAACTGACATTTCTTGGTTACATGTGTATGTAAAAAGCATGAGGTATCTCTATATATTAACAGTGCAATAGTAAGTGGTTAGACGATGGTCTAATTGTGTTGAGTGGGTTAGGCCGACCCTTTGGCATTCTGCCTAGTGGGGGTCTGCACTAGGCTGAGTACAACTCAGAACTAATGAAGAAATATAGTTGATATATATGAGTCAATGTGTTTTGTGGGTTGGTCACACGCAATCATCCGTGCCGGGTATTAAGACTCATGTGAATTGTCAAATCCGACTAGGACAAGAATGTCACTATATATAGACAGGTATACTATATATATATATATATATATCATATATATATATATTGGCATTCTGCTTGTGAAAGTGACAAGTTATTGTGAAAACTAAAAATGATTTATGATGTGACTGATGAAAAGTACATGTGCTGTAACTGCATGGTGTAATGAAAGATATTTTCTACCTGCTGGGCAATTTATTGCTCATTCCCCTATTATTAATGTTTTTACGCAAATAGTGAAGTAGAGTATATTATAGTGGAGGATGGTGATTCGATGAACAAGAATAAGAAGAGAGATTAAGGTGGAACTTAGAGATGAGTAGATAATGCATTTAGTGGAAATTTCCAATAAGTGAGCCTGCGTGCTCTAAATGATATGACTCATTTGAAATAGTTTGAGGATATTTTTTGTTACTCCTTTTAATATGTTGCTACACCATTAATAGTATTTATAAGTAATGTTTTCGCAGTTGTAGACACCTATTTTTGTCCCTTAAGTTGTCCCCTATTTTTCTCTTAATTTGACTCTTAATTTTCTTTTTAATTCACCTTTCAATTTCTTCTTAACCTGCTCTTTGATTTCCTTTCAATTTACCCTTTAATTCCTTCTTAATTAGTCTTATGGTGTTTAATTGTTATGTGTCTTATGCATTTGAAATACTAAGAATGAGTTTTAATATTATTAAGTTTTTAGAATTAAAAAAAATTAAAAAAATCAAATCAAAAATTAAAATTCAGCGCATGAACAGTACCGCGCATACTGTTCATGCGCCGAACAGTCAGCTCGACAGAGCTGTTTTGGCCATATTTTTCTCTGCATTTTTTCACCCATTCTTTTAAATATCAGATGCTCCATACTCCCAACATGACAATGAATGGTCTTTGACCATTTTTACACTCAATCCACACCCTTCGTTAAAAGTAAAAAAAAAAAAAAAAATCAGTCTAAGTGGGGGGACGAAAATTTCTGCAAGAAGAAAAGAAAGAAAATTTTTTCAAAGTTTAAAAATCTTCCAAACAACCAACTTTGAGCCAAAATTCCAAATGATTGAAAAGGAATTAGACTAAACTCAAAGAAGAAAAGTTGTAAAGGGTACCTGGGACTACAACTTCTCTTTGTAAAGCTCAAGAAAAATCATTTATGTGGAGGGTCAAAAACGTGGTAGAAGAAGGCTGGTGGCCAAGAAAATCTGCAGAAAAAAAAGAGAAATTTTTCTAAGTCTGAAAATTTTTCCAGTCAGCCAACTTTGAGCCAAGATTCCAAACGATCTAAGAGGAATTAGACTAAACTTAAAGAAGAAAAGTTATACACATCTACCTGGTACTACAACTTCTCTTTGTAAATCTCAAGCAAAATCGTTCATCTGGTGGGTGAAAAATGTGGTGTAAGAAGGCCGGTTCATCAACTGGAAACTTGGAAGTGCCGAAAGCAAATTTGGCTCAAACGCACTCTAAGCCAAGTATAACCAATTCCACCACATTCCTGGGGTTGGGGTGAGTTAAATGGGCTTTTGAATCGATTGTTTCTCTGACAAAATGCTTATCTTACTATTTTTACATTATTTATGACTTAATTTTTGAATTTAATTTTATAGTTCATAATGTTTAAATTTAATGTTTTTATTGGCTTTAGAATATTTTTGGAGTGTCTCTAAAGGTTTACACGAAAATTTTGTGGATGTTTTATGCAAGTTTGTGTTTGGTTCATATGCCCACTTTCACCCTTTGATTTATGTTTATGTAGTTGTTTATATTAATTAATTGTTATATCTTCATGATCTATGTAAAAATTAGAATTTCATGGCTATTTTCTTAGAATTTTTGGGTTAAGGTTTGAAGGTTTCACTTTTTGGGGTGGTTATGGAGTTGGAAGAATTTTGAATGGTTGTTTACCGTTGGGGAAGAAGAGGAAGAAGTTATAGGGGGAATGTAGAGAAACTTTCAAGTGTATAAATAAAAACAAACTGAAGCAAAACCCAAAATGGCTTTGGGCCAGTGGTTCAGCAGCAAGTATTACTTCATGGGGGATTAGGTTCGAATCTCCTTGCCCCCATTTTCCTTAGGTTTTTAGTTTTTTCCCCTTGGGTCCATAGGGCTGCCACGTCATCAATGACGTGGCGCCATGTTATCCACGTCAGAGATGACGTGGCAATTCCTAAAAAAAAAGAGAAAAACTTGCTGACAGAGCCCACTTGATGCCAAGTCATCGATGCCGTGGCACACAAAAAAAAATTTTAAAAAAAGTTCAGAAAAATTTTTATTTGTGTTTTAACCCTCCAGATTTCAGATTTTTGCATTTTAGCCCTCAAATAATTTATTAAATTACATTTAGGCCCTTAAGAAATTTTCTTTAATATTACTGTTTTTTTTTTTCAAATTTCTTCTAAGTTACATTTTTAATGACAATAACCACCAAGCTTTAATTTGATTTTTGTTTGACATTTTAATATGTTTAATTACCCTTTGATTGTGAAATTACCGTTTTGCCCTTATGAGTATTAAATTGTAAATAGGCTCTGATTTTGCACATATTTTTTGATTAGTTTCTTTTGTGATGATTTCATCACTTTATTTTTTATGTTTGTTGGTCTCGATATAATATTTATGCTTTTTCTTACTTGTTAAATGATGTGAACATATCTTCTGTCCACAAATTTTGTTTAGTTGCACGACTAGACATTATGTATTTGAATCAGACTCTATTTACAATTTAATACGTAAGGGCAAAATTAATAATTTCAGATGTGTATAAGAGACAGCCCTACCATGCGCCCAGGTCTACAAAGTCGACAATAATGAATACTAAAATTAAAAAGGGAAACGCGATAAAATTATGTAACCTGTCCAACGCCGGGTAAAGTGGGTGCCGAATGAAATTCAAATCTATCCCAAACCTTCCCATTTTACAACAGGATTCTCGAACTCATGTTTTTTTTTTTTGAATTACGTGGACCAGGAGTCAATCTAGACTAGGGTTTATTTTCTCTTTAAATTTTGATGTATTTTTGTGTCCCGGTGCACCAACACACCGGGTGGCGACTCCAATCCTGTGTTCCCTAGCTTAGATTATTTTTGTACAATTCATAGTCACATTTAAAGCCCCGTTGTGTAATAGTAAATAGGTGATTCATTTAAATTTGTAATATTAAATAGGTAATTTATGTTTGTAAATAGTAAATAGGATTTTTGCATTTAATCACCTATTTCACGAGCACCACATGGCGACAGTGCCAGTCCCAAAGGTGCCGGTCAGACCGCTGGTTGTGGGGGGGTGCGACAGCAGTATTAGTATAACTTACTATTATTATCATTGTTGTTATAGTTGTTGTTGTGAGCCTTGTATTCTTGACTATAAGAGTACAGCGAATGTCATGTGCTTGGCATTTGCGGGTATCTGTCTCTTATACACATTTTTATCTGTATTAGAGCCTAGATTAAAACATACTTGGAAAATGATTTATAGCAATATCAGTTCCATATCCGGGTATCAATTTTATATATATATATATATATATATATATATATATATATTAATTTTTACATTGGGTTGATGTAGGAAATGGAAACCCATAGGAAAACCTTGGAGGCAAGAGTGGAGAAGTTAAATATTGAAAAGACTGCTTTGGAAGAGGTGAATAACAAACTCCTAGATAAAGTCTTGGAATAGAGGCATTGAACTCACGAGTGTGGATCAACTAGAACACCGAATATAGTGCGCAAGAACGTAAGATTAAGTAACAAGACATGGAAATAAGAGAACTCAAAAGGAAGTTTATGGAAGCTGAGGAGCATGTGTTAGGTGATAGGCTGAGCTAAGAAAGCAGATCAAGCTACGTCTCAAGGAGTTACACGATAATGTAGTTCTAAAGATTACTTAGACAGAGGTGAACAAGGGGTTGTGCTTATTGAATATGGAGTTAAGGACCCAAGAGTTGAATGGCCACCTCAATCCACCTGCACCTACTCCCGCAAATGACGATGAAGGAAAGGAAGATCTCAAAGAGATTCTAGAAGTAGAAGAGGAAGTTGACGTGGAGGATAAATGTGTAAAAGAGACTATAATTTATTCGAGAGTAGATTAGGATATTTCTTTTCACTAATAGAGTATTACTCTACAATGTTTAGTATTATTATTTCTTAGTTATTAGATGTGTATTTTCTCTTAGTTAGGTCCTCCAAGTATTTGTAGTCAACTTCTCAAATTTGACTTTTGTCAATAACAATATCAGTTGATTTATTATGTATCATATGATTTCCCTTATTGTTATTTCCCTTTAAAAAAAATAAATTTAAGATTGGAATGTCAATTATGGAATTTTCTTTGGTTTAGGAAAGTGGCACCACAAACTAAGTCCCAAGCCCACCACATTGAAGGAAATAATCAACAACAAATAACAATGTATAAGAGAACCCGACAAGAAGTTCCTTGGGAGTGCAAGTCAAGCTCTCAACAGAGGAATAAGAGTTGGAACAAATACCCCACCTATAGTTGTTACTACAGAGTTTATTGCTCCCATGACTGGAATGGCACAAGCAGCTCAAGGACAACTACATGCACAAGTGCAAGCAAATGCGCAAAGACAAGCTGAGATACATGTTTTCTATGAAAGGATGAAGAAAGTGCACGTTCCTAATTTCAATGGACAACCTGAGCCAGAAAAAGCGGAGAAGTGGATGGGTAAGATGGAGAATAATTTTAGCTTATTGCAAGTACCCGTGGATATGAGAGTTGATATCAATAAACCATTTTTGCTTGGGGAAGCTAATAAGTGATAAACTGCTATTCTTCCTACCTTGGCACCCCCAGTCACATTGGGAAAACTTTAAGGAGGCATTTTGGAATTATTTTTTCCACTTGTTATTCGCATTCAGAAGATTGAGGAGTTTGAGGCATTGAAGCATACGCCTGGAATGTCTATGGTGGAGTATGCAAACAAGTTCACTATCCTTGGACGATTTTTACTTGAGACAATGGCTAACGAACAATTGAAAATGATCAAATTTACTAGGGGTTTATCCAACCATATGCAAACAAGGATTTCAAGCACTAATGTCACTACTTACAAAGGTTTGTTCAATGCTAGTTTGAGAGCGCAAGCAGATATAAAAAGGTTGAAGGAAGAATACAAGGGCAAGAGACCACACCCCATTGAAGGAACTATGAGATTAGGAGATAATAATACTGGGCGCATGGTAAGGGTGATCAAGAAAAGTAGGAGACTACCACACCTACCTAGGGCTGGTGGATTAATGAAGCCTGAGTATGGCTTTTGCCATAGGAAGCATTTCAATGAGCGCCGTTATAAGACCAATGGGTGTTTCAAATGTGGACATACAGGCCATAAGATAAGAGACTGTCCTGAAGTGAAGGCAGAAGGAGCTAACCCAAGAAGCTGATGCATGTGAAACCTAGGGTAAATGCAAGGGTTCACACAATAATTGAATAGGAGGTCAAGGGACTAGATGACATGGTCACAGGTACGCTCTTAGTAAATTCCATACTTGCTTTTGTGTTACTTGATTGTGGCACAAGCCACTCCTTTGTGGCTAAAAAGTTTGTATGTGCTCTATGTGCTCGACCTGAATGGTTAGAATCACCATATAGGGTATTAGCTCTAGGGGAAACGATTCTAGTGTCTCATAAGAGATATAACGACTGTGTTGTAGAAGTGGGGGTAGAGAGACTACGGCTAATTTGGTTCAACTTAATATTAGTGGGTTTGACGTTATTTTGGGAATGGACTGACTTGCTAGGAACCATGTTCAAATTAACTGTAGAAATAAAAGAGTAATATTGTCTAACCCTTATAAGGAAGATGTAGCGAGATGTATATCAAACTAACCAATATGGTAATAAGAGATATAAGAAATCTATTATATCCACTATGCGAGCATACAAGGATTTAAGAAAAGGATGTGAGGGATATTTGGTCTATGTTATAGATATTGAGAAAGAATAAAACAGATTGGAAAATATTCCTATAGTCAAGGATATCCTGATGTGTTTCTTGATGAACTACCTACGATACCCCCTGATAGAGAAATGGAATTTGAAATAAAATTGATACCCGGAGTGGAACCCATATCAAAGCCACCTTATAGGATGGCTCCTACACAATTAAAGGAGTTAAAGAAACAACTCCAAGAACTATTGGATAAGAAATTCATAAGACCAAGTGTATCGCCGTGGGATGCACCACTTCTCTTTGTCAAAAAGAAAGACAGAAGTTTAAGGTTGTGCATTGACTATAAAGAACTAAATAAAATCACCATAAATAATAAGTATCCCCTCCCCTGCATAGATGAGTTGTTTGATGAACTCAAGGATGGTAAAAGATTTATTCTCAAAGATTGATTTAAGATCTGGGTATCACGAATTGAATATTAAGGAAGGTGATGTACCTAAAAGTGGTTTTAGGACATGTTATGGGTATTGTGAGTTTTTGGTGATGCCATTTGGATTAACTAGTGTGCTTCTAGTTTTATGAACCTAATAACTTCGAGTATTCAAAGCACAATTAGACCGTTTTATGGTAGTTTTTATTGATGACATCTTGGTATACGTTCCGAGTAAAGAAATGCATGATGAACAATTAAGTCACCTGTTGGACATCCTTCAAGGAGAAAAGTTATATGCTAAATTGAGTAAGTGTTAATTCTTGTTGACAAGTGTGACAATTTTAGAACATCTGATTTCGGAGAAGAGAGTGTCTATAGATCCAACAAAGATTGAGGCAATAGTGAATTGGCCAAGACCAAAGAACATGATTGAGGTAAGAAGTTTTCTGGAATTGGCTGGGTACTATCGTAAGTTTGTGCAAGAATTCTCTAGGATTGCTGTAACCCCTAAGCAAGCTAACACATAAGAGAGTAAAGTTTACACGGACACATGAATGTCAGTCAAGTTTTCAAGAGTTAAAGAAGAGGTTAATTTTTGCACCAATACTAACCCTACCTTCTAGGAGTGGAGGATTTGTGATCTATACTGATGCATCAAAGAATGGTCTGGGGTGTGTATTAATGCAAAACAGGAAGGCTATAACTTATGCTTTGAGATAGTTAAAGCCATATGGACAAAATTATCCTACGCATGATTTAGGGTTGGTTGCTGTAGTGTTTGGTCTAAAGATATAGAGGCATTATCTATATGGAGAATGATGTTAAGTATTCATGATTCATAAGAGTTTAAAGTACCTCTTTACTCAGAAGGAGTTTAATATGCGTCAGAGAAAGTGGTTGGACTTGATAAAGAATTATAATTTAACAATAAGTTACCACTCCGAAAAGGCAAATAGGGTTGCTGATGCCTTAAGTAGGAAAGGAAGGGTGACTGAAGGGTCACCATTCAGGAAGAGCAAATGAATAATTTTGGTCTAAAGCAAGTAGAGTCTAGATCTGAGATATTGGCCACATTAACCCTTGTTATACACATTGATTGAAAGGATTAAACAAGGAAAAGAGAAAGATTCAAAACTAAATAAGATTTTGGATAAGGCAAAAGAAAGAGCCATGGATTGCTTCCAAGTACGAGAAGATGGAAGTCTGTCCTGGATACAAGAAAGATTATGTGTACCAAATGATAAAGAACTAAAGTTGGAATTGTTAAAAGAAACGCATTGTTCAAGGTACTCCGTGCACCTTGGAGGAACAAAAATGTATCGAGATTTGAAATAGTATTATTGGTGGAATGGGATGAAACGAGAAGTTGTTGAATTTAAAGCAAGATGTTTAGTATGCCAACAAGTGAAGGCTGAACACCAACAACCTACTGGGTTATTAAAACCACTTGAGATTCTCCAATGAAAATAGGAACATGTGGTAATGGATTTCATTGTAGGGTTGTCCAAAACCCGAGAATTATCATGACACTGTGTGGGTAATAGTGGATAGGTTGACTAAAGCTGCACATTTCTTACCTATGTCAAGTGGAGCTTCAATGGAGAAATTAGTAGGAATGTATGTTGAAAACATAGTTTGCCTTCATGGTGTATCTGTGAGTATAGTCTCCAATCGTGATCCCCGATTCACTTCAAGATTTTGGGTAACATATCAAAAAGTCACTGGTACCCAATTGAGTCCAAGTACTGCTTATCATCCACAAATGGACGGACAATCGGAAAGAAGAATCCAAACCTTAGAAAACATGTTAAGAGCTTGTGCCTTGGATTTTAAGGAGGGTAGAGATAAGTTATTGAAACTTATGAAGTTTTCTAATAACAATAGCTATCATAGTGGTCTAGGCATGGCTCTATTTGAGGCATTGTATGGAAGGAAGTGTAGAACGCCTCTGTATTGGAACGAGTTGGTGAGAAACAAATTGCTGGTCCAGACTTAGTGGAAAGAACTTTAGGTAAAATCCTATAACAGCAAGGTGATTAGAGAATGATTGAAAGTGGCGCAAGATCGAAATAAGAGTTGGGGGATACCAAGAGAAGTCCATTAGAATTTCAAGTGGGTGATAAAGTACATCTTTGAGTTTCACCTAGTAAGGGAGTGATGAGGTTTGGAGTAAGTGGCAAGTTAAACCCAAGGTATATTGGACTATATGAGATACTAGAAAGAATGGGAAACTTAACCTATCGTTTGGCATTGCCATAGTCATTGTCACGCATAAACAACATTTTTCATGTGTCATAACTAAGAAAGTACATGCCAGATCCAAGTCACATCATCCAAGATCAATCGATAGAAATCAAAAGTGATTTGACTTATGAATAAGTTCCCTTGAGAATAGTAGATTATAAGGAACAACAACTGCATGCTGAACGATTCCTTATGTCAAAGTACAATGGTCAAATCAAACAGTACGTGAAGCGACATGGGAGCTGGAAGAAGAAGTCAAGAAGAAGTACCTCCATCTTTTTGAATCAAGGTACGGAAGTTTCAAGGACAAAACTTTTGTAAGGGGAAAGAATATGAAGACTCGTCTTTAGAAAATAAATAAATAAAAGGAATAATTAGATAATTATGTGTTAGGATGGGAATACTAGTAGATAGAATTTTACTCCTCCTTGGAACTCTACATGTGATAAGACCTAAATGTATTATTCCTATCTGAATTGTAAGAATTTAAACTTATCAGGAGTTCGTACATCTCCTATAAATACCCCCTTAGCATACCATAATTCACTTTACGATTTGAGAGACGAGTGATAGATTTATCAAGGACTTTAGGCATTCAAACAAAGTAAGTGTTCTATTTTTAATATTAAATTAATTATTTTTTAATTTATTTATTTATTTACTATTTTTAATTATCTTAGAATTCTCTTTTATTTATTTATTATTTTGTGCTTTTATGATTTGATACTTAAAAAAAAATAGGGATAAGTTGACGTAATCAGGGAGGACTTTGTCTTCCCCATCAAATCGCATCATGACAGGAGCTTTAAGCTCCTGACAGGAAGTGGTCAGGTCGGTCTTGGACCGCCAATGGTGTGCCAGTCCAGACCTGACTAAAGGATAATGATTTTTTTTTGTATTTTTGTTAAAAGGGTCTACTGGTTTGTTGTTAAATTAGTATTTAACCCAAAAATATTAAAAAGAGTGCTTATTTGGTCCAAATATATTTTTAAAAGTTTTGAATTTAACCTATATGGGTCAAACAGAACCATTTAAAGAATACTTTAAATCACTTGAAAGTTTTAGAAGTTTCTTTAAATTTCTCACAGACCCCTAAAACTTTTCTAAAGTTACCATAGGCCCTCTAAAGTTTTAAAATTATTTTGTGACCCTAAAACTTTATAAAATTCCAAAAAAAAAAAAATTCAATTTTTATTTGAAGACCCTAATGTTTCAAGAAAGTCCTAGCAAAGTTAGGAAAAAAATATTTTATGCTTATGGTTGCTTAGGATTAGGCTATTATAACTTGGGTTAAGAGCTAAAAACATGTTTCTAAAACTAAGGATGAATTATAAGAATAGATTATCCTATATTTCATAGGATAAAATTTGTTAATTTAGAGTAAGGAATTTTAACCGTTAGGATTTTGTGAATTGTTAATAGGAACATATGAACCAGGTATCTCAAGAATCATCTAGTTTCTGTACATACGAGATAGGTGGTTCTTACCTTCTGGTTTTTGAAATTTGTTTCTTATACATGTCTATTCACTTATTTTTGTAACACTTTAATTTTAGTTAAATGTTTTTGAAATTTTAATTTCGAAAGTTATGTTATATTATGAACAAGGACCATGTGTGGATAATTTGTGATTTTTATGTTATGCAAAAGTGTAAGTGACATTTCTTGATTATATGTGTATGTAAAAAGCATGAGGTATCTCTATATATTAACAGTGCAGTAGTCAATGGTTAGACGACAGTCTAATTGTGTCTAGTCAGGATGTTAGGCCGAGCCCTTGACATCCTGCCTAGTGGGGGTCTGCACTTGGCTAAGTACATCAAAACTGACGAAGAAATATAATTGATATATATGAGTCAATGTGTTATGTATTATGTGTTATGTGGGTTGATCACACGCATTTTTGGATAGTTCAATTTTCATTATTATTCACACATTTTTCAATGACCATTTAACATATATCAAAAAAATAATTAAAACATTATTTTAAATAATATTTAAAATAATATTCTAAATAATAATAGTACAACGAACTGTCCTTAACAATACCGGCTGAGGGGCACGGCGGTCACAAAAGTGATTATAAGAGACGGTTGAGGGTAGAGAATGCCATTTTGAAATAGGAATGGCGATATCAAATGTTAGACAAATTATCAATTAAGAGATTTAATTGAACAAATTAAATAAGTTAAGAAATTTAATTGAAAATTAAAATTCACCAATAAATGAGTATTATATTTTAATAATTAAAATGAAATGAGTTATAATCCAAACGAACCCAACCCAAATTTATTGTAGTGTAATGATATTTGCAGGCACTTTTTTTTTTTCTCTTCCACATCTTTTTCATTACTATTATTAGTAAAATAACTTCACACACCCCTCAATTGAACATTCTATACTAACAAATATTAAAGGGCGCAACAGACTAAAAACATGTGTAAATATTATGAGTAAAAATTTTTTTTACACCATTAGATGTGATGCACGAGTAAAAAAATAACTTTTGAAATTTATCAATATCCAGGTAACATGTATCTACACTCGACGGTATATAAATTTTTCTACACGGTATATAAATTTTTCTACACCGACTGTCCATAAAAAATTTACTCGAATATTATTATTCTCCATTCTTTATGATACATCACAAGCACAACTAGCTGAAAACAAGAAGAAAACAACCCAATTAAGAAGCACCTATTTTTTAACAACCTAATAATTAATCGCACAGAAACACTAATAATCCTTAAACATAATTTTAAAAAAGAAAACAAAATAAATAATCACTGGCAGAGAAGACAGCCTAACATTAATTGCATGCTGCTAATGTACTGTCTATCAAATTTCGTCTTAATTATATAATAATAGTATTAATTAGCATCTCCTCCAGCCTTATTTTAGTTCCTCGGAATTTCCGAAACATCAGTAGGATGGATGGATTTTCTTAAACAAAGTAAACATGCAACTACCAGAAGTAATTGTCTTCTCTTGATGATTGCATGCAGTGTAGACTCGTCTTCCTCTTCCACCACCAGCAGAAGCAGCATAAGATTGATCAGCAGCTTTCATTTTCTCCATCATTTTCATTTTCTGATGCTTCTTCATTAAATAGATCTCAGCAAAACCTATGCTAGGGGTTGACATATATATAGCTCGAACAATTCTTGTTGAAAATTGGAGGCTGATAATTAGTGTATGTAAATCGGAATGGAGAATTGAAGTGGGATTGTGATATATATGCTGAAAGTGGAATGGGCTTTCTTAGTTTATCTTCTGAAGCGGTGGACTGGGACCAAGTGGAAGCAAGTATTTGAAAACAGGACCGGGCATTGAACATTGGTGGCAAGTCCGATTCGCGGTTCAATCAGTCCGACTGATTGAACCTGCCAATTCACTAATTTAGGGTTTTTTTTATCAAAGTGTGATATAATTTAAAACAACTTAAAATATATTCATATAAAATCTAAAATAGAAGTGAAACACTATTTTTGGAGAATTATAGTTCGAATACCCAAAAAAACTAATCAAATTTCTAATAAGAAAAGTGAAATTTGTACAAAAATAAGTATAAAAAACAAAAAAAAAAAAATAATTTAATAGCTTAGACTTTGGTGTGTTCAATGTTGTGCCATTTTGGAGTTTATTTCAAGATTTTTTATTTTTTTTCTTTATTTAAATCATTTTTTATTGTGAAATTTAAAAAAATCATCAAAATCGGTTCAACCAATTTTTTACCAAAATTTTATTTTTTAACGGTTCTATCCGATTTTTTAAACAAACCAGATATATAATTAGACCGGACCGGTAGTTCTTCCGGTTCGCGGTCCAACAGATCGAACCGGCCGATCCAGTGGTAGCCTGATTTTCAAAACATTGAGTGGAAGACACTAAAATACTTACCAAAGAATAAAAGTCAGACACTTTAAATGCTTCTCTAAGTTTTACGTTTTTATATCATTACTTTTATATGAATATATATATATATATATTCATAGGTAACATTTTTAGGTTAGCAAGTTTTCAAGTTAAAAAATTAAAATTTAAATAAATTCAATTCAAATATTAACCGGGTGAATTATTCACATCTTCAAATTATTTGAGTTAAACTGTCAAACTAAAATCCAAATTAATATAATGATATATATATATATATATATATATATATATATATATATATATATATATAATGAAAAATTCATGATTTAGTTAAGGTACCATACATTTTTATTTTAAATATTTATACAATACAAAAACTATAAATCTTAAAGTACAATAATATGATAGCCTAACTTTATATATCAACACACAAAGATAGAATTTAATATAATTATTTAAGAGTGCCAATCAATTATTATCTTGCGTGTTATAAGATGGCGAGTATTGGATAAAATCATTGAAAGATTAAAAGATACGGATTATTAAAATTTAAATTTGTGAGGCATTTCTTTATTGTTGGTACAGAGTTATTTTAGCTTAGAAAATCTCGTCTGCGTATCAATAAGGAGATAATTGTTCAAAACAATAACGCCGTAAACTCAAATATAATAAGGTTAATGATATTTGCACATTCAAAAAGTTTTTTAGACACTCTTATATTTTTTATCATTTAAAAAAATAAAAAAAATTCACTTAAACTACTATATTTTTCTGAAACAAATTGTAAAAATAGTCATTAAACTATTGACTCATAACAAATGAGGTCATCTAACTATTATTTTTACAAAAATATTCACCTAACTATTAAAAATGTAAATTTATAGTAATCGTCAGAGTTTATCAGATGATTTTTTTAGACTTAAAATTATCCAATTATATTGAAGCGACAATAGTATTTTAAGAAAAAAAATTATTATTTATTAATTGTCAAAATAAAAGATGCTAGATAAGTAAAAATTTTAGAGTCAAAATTAAATTATTGTAAAATTTTAAAACCACCCAGCCCTTTGTCCTATCAATACCCTACCCTCTCCCACCCTTACCCGTTTCCCGACACTAACTCAGCACCCTACCCCTTTCCCCTACTCCCAATTCACCACCTACCGCTATCTCCCTACCCTATTCTCCTTCCTACCACCTCAAACTCCCATATTCGTCTCCTCCGCCCATGTCTTTTCCCTTCCCACTTCCAGCTACCTCCCCCGACTCATAGATCCACTAGCCTCGCCCCAAAATCTTCCACCCTCTCCCTTACCCCACAGTCCCAGATCTACCATAAGAGCCTCCTCTCCTCTAGACTTGTCTCTTTCCGCAGGGAAGATGTCCCTCCAGTTTCCCCATCCCTAGATCAAAGACCCTTTCCCCCTCTTCCCTCCACAAATCTATCACATCTACACCAGATCAATCATCTCCTCCCTAAATCTATCACTCCCAACCCCTTGCATCCACTAAGTTGACCATCATCACTTTCACATAGAGAAGAAGACAACTTATAAAATTGTAACTAATACCTCAAAATTTTTATTTATTTGTTTTAACCACAATTATTATTTTTTAAGATCTTTTAATAAGTTTACCCTTAAGAAATAACTAATAGCTTTCTGATGAACCAAATATATGAAATGACCTTCAATCTACACATTTAACGGTTCAATGACATTTTTGTAGAAAATAATTAAGTGACTTCAATTACAACAAGTCAATAATTTAATGACTATCTTTTTGCAATTTGCGTTTTTTCTATACTTAAATCATCCTGATCGTAACACAAAATTCAATAATTCATTTCTCATATCCTATTCATTTTTGCTCAGTACTATTACAACTAAAACAATAATTATTATATATTAAAATAAGAAAGCAGTCCAATTGTCATTATCATTAACAAAAATTAAAAACATGTTCATGATTATCATACAAAAGAGGTACAATCAAATAGTCCGTGCACATTACAACTACTACTTGGACTAAGTATGATGAGACAGTACTGTAACTTTTCTTATGATTATTTGAATATCACGACTTCAACCAACATTGATATTTACTAGCAAGAATGTAGTAAAAATTTAGTTGCATGAAAATCAACAAGTACGCTAGGAAAAGGTTAACTCATAATTTATTAGTACTATTACATCCAGAAAGAATTTAAAGACCCCTCTTTGTGAGAAGAAGTAGCCAAAAGAATGCCATGTGTCACCCACTTTATTTCTTTTGTATATTTGTTAATAAGTTGTAGATCATGGAATTTTATTTCAATTAAAATTATTATTTGTCTATAAATTAATTTAATTGACATATTTATAGTCCAATTAAATAATGTCATATGTCATGTATATTTTGGAGCATTGGTTAATTTAAAACCAATTATATTGCTCCACATGTCAAGATGAGGTGGTTCGACCAATCAAATGTATTTGTGTCGCTCTTCCGATTAAATTGTACCATGTCACATGTCTGCAAGACTTGTGCCAATAAGGATATATGTACTCTAATATTTATCTCTTTATTAATAAATTAAAATAAGGAGATAATATCAAAGTAGTACAATTTCTATGTACTGATATCTCTTATATGTGTAAAGAGATAAGAATTTGTTTCTTGGTATGCAAGTAAGAAGTTAAACATGTACTACAAGTTTTCTAACTTTCTCCCCTCCCATACATGTATAGATAGAGGTCATCCCTCAGAGGTTCAAGACACATATACACATACACACATATTTATGAAGTTTGAAAGTTGTGAAAGATCTGAGTCTTCAAATTCTCTCTTCAAGTCTTCCATATATCAAGATTTGAAGAATTTCATCAAGTGTTCTTCAAGTCTTACGTACCAAGATTTGAAGAATTCAATACTTGGTTCGGGAATAAGCTGTGAAGCCCTCGAATCGTGTCTGAAGTAAATAATCGAAGGAATTTTCTCCACATATTGAGAATATCCTAGAGATTGTAACCCTTTATTTCATATATTCATATGTTATATTTTTATCGCTATACTTCTTGTTTGTTCAATTTTTATAGACTTTTAAATATTTCGTTGCGCATAATTTTGGCACGCCCAGTGAAACCATCTCTACCTTCCATCTCTTTGCTTCATATATATATTCAATTGCAAATCTATATCAATGGCTCCAAAGAATGACAAATCCATGCCTGCTCGTTCTAATGCTACTGACTCAAAAACTACTACGGGTTCTGCATATGATTCTACAAATCCACCAATTGTCGGTTCAACCACAAGAAGCATGATGAGAGCCCTCTCTCAAAGTAATCCAGAGGTGCAGTCCGCAAGAGCTGCCGTGTTGCTGTCTCTTCGACACCACCCAAAATCACTTCTCTTGTGTTGGGGCTCAAAGATGTTGGAGCATAATCGAGAAAACCCTCGCAATGCTCGAAGCAGGTTCTGATTCCAAAGCTTCGAAACATGATGATGACATATCAAGTAGCGATTCTAAGTTTTCTCATGGAACTCCAAATAAGAGAACTCTTTTCCGAGAAAATTCAGCAACTTCTACAGCATTTTCGGTTATGCCTGCTATCTTGACGCAAACCTCAACTCTAGAGGATCAAATGGCAAGCCTAAGTAGAATGATGAAAACGATAATGAAGCGCATACAAGATCAAGATGCCATCATCGCTCAACTCGTCAATAAAAAAGACAATGCCGCGGAGAGGAAGTCAAATTGGGAAAGGCACCTGGCGGAATGTCAAGAAGCTGAAACTTCACAAGATGTTTGGGGCGAAAGAAGTGCACGTGACGTCTGATGGAATGATTCAGGCTGATCAATTGAAGGAGTTCGTTGAAGGTATGATCAAGTTGAAATATGAAGGTGGTTCAAAATCGAACCTTATATACGCTAAACCTTATTCCGCAAGAATCGACAACTTGATGATGCCTTGTGGATATCAACCACCGAAGTTTTAGCAGTTTGACGGTAAATGAAATCCAAAACAGCATGTGGCACACTTTGTCGAGACATGTAATAATGCCGAATATACTTATGGTGATTTGTTGGTCAAGCAATTTCTTCACTCACTAAAAGGTAACACTTTCGACTGGTACACTGATCTTGATGCCGGTTCGATTGATAGTTGGGAGCAATTGAAGCAGGAATTTCTCAATCGGTTCTACAGCACTAAGAGGACTGTTACTATGATTGAACTTTCCAATGCCCATTAATGGATAGACGAACCAGTTGTTGATTATATTGATCGATGGAGGACTTAAGCCTTAATTGTAGAGGCCGACTCTCCGATACGTCCGCCATTGAAATGTGTATTCAATGCATGAAATGGGGACGTCGTTATATCCTACAAGGCACTCACCCTCCGACATTTGAGAAATTGGCAACAAAAGCTCATAGTTTTGAAATTGGCCTCGGACATCAAGAACCGCCTATTCCTGATCCTTGCATGAATAAAGTTCTAGATGTGACTTTAAGAAAGGGGGCAAGCCTTCTCCCTGTCTTTGGAAACAAAGAAACTATGACAACAAATACTGCACCCGTTGTTAACTTGCGACAAAAGTCAGTCAAAAGATGTCCGAGAAGGTAGGGCCTGCGCAATACAAGCTAGAGAAGAAAAGAGACATCTTGAGAGAGATGCAAAAGAAAGAATACTCTTTCCTCGACTCCAATCTTCGAGGCATGTTCGATGATCTGCTCAAAGCCAAACTCATTGAGCTCCTGAGATGAAATGACCGGAGGAAGCTAGGCCAGTTAATTATCCAAATTATTGTTGTTACCATCGCTTGGTTGGTCATCCCCTCACAAGGTGTTTTGTCTTTAAAGATGTGTGATGGAGTTAGCCCGCCAAGGTAAGATTTTGCTTGAAGAAGATAAGGCAAGTGCAAACCAAACCACTGTAATTCCTGACTTTCACAGTTTGTTGAAGAGTGGTGGAGCATCTTGTCCTTTATCGAAATATAGAAATAATATAGCCCATGATCAAATTTGGAGATTTCAATCCCGTTTCATTATATAACAACTCCTTCCCTCAAGATGCAGTGCCTTTCGAAAGGCAAACTGAAGAACTATTGAAGAATGATGATGCCGCAAGTAATCAGTCGGATGAAGGATGGGCACTTGTCACTCGAAAAAGGAGCCAAAAAGTTAAAGCGCAAAAGACTAATTTGCTACCAAAATTGATCTTAGTGAAAATGTGGGTTGTAAAAAAAAAGTCTAGAAGAAGAACAATTTCATCATCAATCCCTCCGAGTGGTGCTATGTTTCAAAATTTCCATCGACCTATTACTTTGAAAGAATTCATGCCAAAAGGATACTAGAAAGATGAAGACGTACTTACGACTTGCCATGTTGTGAACATCAATGATGATGAAGTTGATAAAGAATTTGAGAAGAAACTCACTATTGCTAATAAGTCCTCAAGGAATGTGCAGCAACGATCTCTTTTTATGACGAAGATTTATTGCTTGGAACGAAAGCTCACAATTGACCTTTATTTGTAAATAGCTATGCACGTGAGCAAAAAATAAATCTGATACTTCTCGATAGAGGATCTGCTGTGGTGAATATAATTCTTTTACGTGCGATGAAGGAGCTTAGAATTACAAGCAATGAACTCTCACAAAGCTGTCTCATAATTCAAGGATTCAATCAAGGGGGGCAAAGAGCCATTGGTCTTATAAGACTTGATTTATTAATTGGCAAGTTACCCTCAAGTGCACTTTTCCATGTTATCAATGCAAAAAAATCTTATAATATGCTTCTTAGGAGACCATGGATTTACGATAATGGTGTTATACCATCAACTCTCCATCAATGTTTCAAGTATTGCCCAACGGCATCACAAAGAAAGTAGTTGCTGATAATAAGCCGTTCACTGAAGTCAAGAGTTACTTTGCTGATGCTAAATTCTACTTGCAAGGTAACACAAAGAAGGAGTTGACAAAGGAAGATGGTCGAAAATCTAAAACGCTTGTCTTACGCTATGTCCCAAAGTCAAAGAGAAAAGAATGTCAATCTCTTTTTGTTGGATGTGAGGAATTGAAGGAGTTCACTGTACCACTCACTCAAGATTGAGGCAGTCAAGCATAGCAAAACTCTTCTTGAAGGTTTTGTCCGACCAAAGGTGGAGTCCGAAATAGAGCACAATTCATTACCTACAACACAAACTGGAAAGGAATTTGATCCAAATGCATACAAGTTGCTTGTAAAAGCAGGTTATGATCCTAAGGAATAATGAACTTTGGGCAAGCTTCCTGCAGAGATAACTGGAGAAGAGACACATGGCATGACTTCTACCCAAAAAATGTTGAAATACAAGGGATATGCTGTCAACAACCTATCAATGGGACTGGGGTATGGACCACCTTCTCTTATGCACATAGCAATTAAAAGGGCTAACATGCATCATATCACTACCAAGGAAGAAACTATGTTGAAAGGTTCAAGGCGATCAGTTTTTGATAGATTGGGAAAAGTTACACCACGTGTTTCGGTGTTTAATAGGCTTGGACCACAAAGAAGAGTTTCGATGAAGCGACCTATTCATGAAAGGCTAAGTTTTCCAGAGGTTTTCACAAGAGTATATTTTAAATACAAAAGGAGACAATACTTCCTACAATGATGGAAGTTTAAGAAAATGAGTCACTAACATTTTCATACATTATGGCGATTCGTTAAACGTAAGAAATGAAACCATCATTGATATAAACATCAAGGAGGAAGACAAGGAAAGTATTACCTCCCGCAACCATATCACTATTTGAAACGAAGAGCCTCTTGAAGAAGAAGATGCCGAAAATGCTCCTCCTAGATTGGAGGAAAGCATGAAGGCAACCGTTGATGAGTTGAGGGAAATCAACCTTGGCACAAATGATGATACTCGCCCAATCTACATAGGTGTTTAGCTTACTCCTAAAGAGGAACAAGCATATGTAGAACTGTTACTCGAATTTAAGGATGTCTTTGCTTGGAATTACAAAGAAAGGCCCAGCTTGGATCCAAGAATTGTTGTTCACCCCGTCAAGTGAGGTGCGAGGCTTGTTAAACAAGCTCAAAGACATTTTCGGCTTGATTTGGTTGTATCCCTTTAACTGAGAAAGAGGTAAACAAGCACATAGAAGTTGGTTTCATCCGAGAAGTAAAATACCCAACATGGATTTCAAGCATAGTCCTCGTGAGAAAGAAGAATGGACAAATCCGTGTTTGCGTTGACTTTCGGTATCTCAATAAAGCTTGTCTGAAAGATGACTTTCCTATCCTTATCACTGAAATAATGGTCGATGCCACAACGGGCTATAAAGCCTTATCCTTCATGAATGAATTCTCGAGATACAACCAAATTCGAATAGCACCAAGGGATGAAGAACTCACTGCTTTTTGAACTCCCAAAGGCATTTTTTGCTACAAAGTCATACATTTTGGCTTAAAGAATGTAGGAGCCACATATCAAAGGGCCATGCAAAAAATCTTCGTTGACATGCTTCACAAGAATGTAGAGTGCTATGTTGACGAATTCGTTGTCAAATCGAAGAAGCAAATTGACCATATTCAAGATCTTAGGATGGTGTTCAAAAGATTCCGAAGATGCCAACTCAAGATGAATACTTTGAAGTGCGTTCTTAGAGTTACCTCTGGAAAGTTTCTTGGTTGCATTATACATAGCCGAGGGATCAAAATTGATCAATCCAAAATCTATGCTATCTTGAGGATTTCAGAGCTACACAACACTTATGAGTTGAAAAGTTTGCAAGGAAGATTGTCTTATCTTCAAAGATTTATTTCTAATTTGGCGGGGAGAGGTTAACTCTTTAGCCACTTGGGATGAAGCATGTAGTAATGCTTTCAAAAGCATAAAAATATACCTCACGAAGCCACCTGTGTTAGCTGAACCTATCCCTATTAAGCCTTTAATTCTTTATATTCCTGCACAGGAACGATAAGAAAATGGTGAGGGCAAAGAAAATGCACTATATTATTTGAGCCGAATGATGACACCAAATGAGTTAAATTATTCACCAATTGAGAAATTGTGCTTGGTTCTCATATTTGCCATACAAAAGTTAAAGCACTACTTTCAAGTTCATACTGTCCCGTCTGATATCCAAGGTGAATCCAATCAAGTATGTTATGACTAAACCTGTGCTATCAGATCGTCTCGCAAGGTGGTACCTTCAAATTCAACAATTTGAAATTGTTTACGTTCATGCGAAAGCTGTTAAAGGACAAGTGTTGGTTGACTTCTTGGCCGATCATCCCACACCTGCTAAGTGGGAATTGATTGATAAACTTCCAGATAAAGATTTTCTCGTGGTCGAAGTTCTTCCACCTTGAACGATGTACTTTGTACCGCACATCGAGGAAGGGTTGGAGCTGGAGTAGTATTCAATACTTCCTAAGGAGATGTGTTGCCATATTTATTCACCTTAACATACCAATGTTCAAATAATGTCGCTAAGTATCAAGCACTTATCATTGGTCTCGAAATAGCAGTTGATATGAAACAACTACAACTTTGAGTTTTTGGAGATTCCAAGTTGGTAGTCAATCATCTCCTTGGTAAATATGAAGTCAAGAAACCCGAGCTGTTGCCATATAGTATATAATTATGCTAGACAACTAATGGGGTGGCTAGATGATGTGACTATAAAGCTTGTTCCAAAGAAGGAAAATCGACAAGCTGACTTCTTAGCAAAATTAGCATATTTGCTCATCTTTCTAAATCAACAAGTTCACATTCTCATATGTCAAAGTTAGGTCGTGCCTCCTTACTTTGAAGAAGGAGATGATGTGAAAAAGGAAAATACTCATATGGTCTCTATTTATGAAGTAGAGAAGCAAGATTGTCATCAACCAATAATGGATTATCTCAGTTATGAAAAGTTACCTGATGACGCAAAAGAAGAACTAAAATTCATCATCGTGTATCTCGCTTCATCTACTATAAGGAAACCCTTTGTCAGTGATCGTTTGATGGAGTATTCCTGCGATGTCTCGGTGAGAATGAGGCTATGCAAGCAATGGAAGAGACTCACTCAGGAATATGTGGCGCTCATCAATCCGGCCCTAAGTCACACTTTCATATTAAAAGGTGGGGTACTACTAGGCCGACTATGGTAAAGAATTGCATAAACTTGTCAATTTCATGCCAATTTCATTCATCAATCACCAGAACCGTTACATCCTACTTTTTCTTCTTGGCCATTTGATGCTTAGGGATTAGACATAGTAGGACCACTTCCAAAGTCTTCTTATAGACATATCTTTATCCTGACTGCAACTGATTATTTCTCGAAGTAGGCTGAAGTAATTGCACTAATAGAAGTAAAGACAGAAAATGTGGTCGATTTCATTCGCGTGAATATTAGCTACTGATATGGGGTTCCGCAATATATCATCACTTATAATGAAAAACCTTTCTGCAATGCTACAATGAACAATTTTGTGAGAAGTTCAGCTTTAAGCAACATAATTTTTCTACGCACTATGCTGCTGCGAATGGACTTGCTGAGGCTTTTAACAAAACTCAATGCAATTTGCTAAAAAAAGTTGTTGACAAGTCAAAAAAAGATTGGCATCAAAGGATTGGTGAAGTTCTTTGGGCGTATAGGACAGCACTTTTCGGACTCCTACTCAGGCAACTCCATAGCCGCGCTTGTCTACGGTGTCGAAACAGTTCTTCCACTCAAATGTCAAATACCTTCTTTAAGGATTTCTGTGCAAGAAGGATTTAATGAAGAAGACAATGCTCGCCTTCGTCTTGAAGAGTTGGAAGCACTTGATAAGAAAAGGTTGGAAGTTTAGCAATGACATGAGTGTTACCAAGCTCGCCTTTCCAAAGCATTCAATAAGCGAGTTCGGTCGCTATCTTTCCAAGTTGGTGATGTGGTCCTTGTTGTTCGAAGACCAATCATCCTTATACATGGAGGTCAAAGGAAGTTTGTCTCAAAATGGGATGACCCTTATATTGTCCAAGAAATCTATACAAATGACTCGTGCGAGTTGATCGCTGAAAATCGATTAAGGGTTGGCCCCATCAATTGCAAAGATTTGAAGTGATACTACACATGATCTAGATGCTCCTCGACGCACGAGCCTAAACTGCATGTTGCTCGTGGCCCGCATGAGCTAAAACTGTGGACGGCATCCACCAATAGTGTAGTGTGTGGTTAAACTGCTGAAACACTCCACCAAGTCTAAGGTGGTAAACAAACGGATACTCCTGGCTCGCAAGAGGTTAAATTGTGAACGGCAAACCCCTCATGTTTTTTCCAAAAAAAAAAAAAAAGAACTACATGTGACTTGATTCCCTTTTGGGATATGTAGGCATGTTAGAGGACAACTTCTAAGTTTAGTTACACCCCCTTAAAACCAACTCATTTTCCTTAAAGAAAAATGTGATGGGAACAATATTTCAAATTAAATTCATAGATGTTAGTTATTTTACTTGTTTTGAAAAAAAAAATCACAAGATAAGGAAAAGTAATTAATGTATTTATTATTGAAAGAAAAGTTTCCAAACAAATGAAATTTAAGGAAAAGAAGTAAAGTTCTTAAATCAAAAAAAAAAAAAAAAAAGGGTTTGATATAATTCAAATGTCAAATTTCAGGTCCACTATGGCTATCGCTTGCTTGCTTCAAGGATGTTTTTCATCTCCTCAAGCTCCCTAGCATCTTCATTTGTCAGGAAGGTTGTGCTTTTGATGGAAGAGATTTGATCATGCGCTCTTAATACTTCAACTTGCAACTGCCAAGATTTTCATATTTTCGGTCAATGGTCGAGCTAACTTCCATGTTTTGCTTCTCCAAATCATCAAGATCTTTTTGAAGAATGATCTTTCTATCCTCAATAGATTCTCATTTTCCTTGAAGACTTTGTAGATGGTTGGTTACCTTTTCCTCCATTGCTTTGACTTCCGAAAAGTGTGCATTTTCCTTGGAGAGAATTTCTGCATATGCTTCTCTTGAAATCTTCTCCGATGCTAAAGCTCTTGAAGAGTCGTACTTCTTGGCCTTCATGAGCAAGCCTGCTAAAGAGTCCCTTAGAGGAAGGGCAATTGAAGAATCTATCCTTGTTATTTCTTCAACTACCTCATTGATACATTCCTCCAAAGAAGAGATTTGGTTTATCTTTCGCACGGAAGTGTTTGAGATATCATTACAAAATTCTTCCCATAGGCTTTGTATATATTTTCGTTGGCATGCTTTCATCACCTTGCAGCCATGAAATTTAGAAATTGGTATTCTAACTTGCTTGTGGAGACTTCCATGGTGATTCAATGGTATTTTTATGGAGCATAATCCTCTACTGGCTTGTCAATTATTGATCCAAGCATATTTGGATTACCAGTAACATTCTCATGCAATTCTCTATCCGTGTTCGTCTCATTGATGATAATGTCTTGATTACTGAATAAATGGTCTCCAACTTCTTCCACAAATGCCTCAATAGTAGTGAACTAAAAAGGTAAAAAAAAAAAAAAAGAGTTAGAGGAACATCAAGACGCATGAAGGAAAGAAGGAAAAATATATGAAGTATGGTTACATATTCAGCCAGTTCTCTTGGTGACATCTTTGAAGCATGTGTGGTTTGGAAAAATGATGAATTACTGGAAATATTTTCCAAACTCGAAGGTTTTGACTTCTTTTTTGGTCGATTCTAGTGACGGTCTTTGTTGCTGCTTTCGCCAGAATGTCTATCTTCTACTTCAACAAATTCTTTATTGTTTGATACCTCGATCCCATTATTTTTTGATGCTTTCCTAGATGTTGAGTTCGAGAGGATCTTATGATTATTTGGAGGAATGATGGTGATATTTATCTCCATGTCCTCGATGCCTTTCAATGAAGGTGTTTCGATAACCTTTGGATCCTCGGCATTTGTTTGTTTCATCGAAGTTGGTCGTCCCATCTCCATTATTTATTTTCCTCTCAAGCTAGTTGACACATGATTTTGGCCTTTTTGCTACGTTGAAGGAGGCTCGTCTACTGCTATGAGCTTTTGGGAAGCCTTGTCCATCCTTGTCTCCGTAGTTTTCTTAGGATTCGTCCTGGCTTCTTTTCTCTTAATTATATAATGGTCATCTTTTCCATACTTTAAACACTTTGGAGAGGCATCGTGCTTGGATCTCTTTAGAGGGGGTGTTCTCGCTCGATCGCGTCTTGAGCTTCATTCGAGTTTGCTCTCTTGACTCTAAGTTTGATTATTGTACTTGGAATGCTCTTCGATCGCATCGACCACCAAGTGTCATACTCTTTTGTAACTAACTGATGTCTTCTTTGCGAGGGTATGGTCAAGATGGAATGAGTTGATGTACGAATTGAGGATTCCCACAACTGAACAATTTCTCCCAAGGTGTGAGTGTGAGTTATCTCCTTCAACTTGTTTGGGATATCTTGGTAAAAGCAAAATTGTCTACTGAATCTGCATGGGTCATATTGCTTGATGATGAAAATGTTGTCCTGTCGAAGGGTCAAAAAACATGATCGTTGACTGATGAAATATTCTGTGCATTGTAGTGATAGATCTCCATCATCTATGAGGACTTTTTCCTCTTTTTGGGCCAAGCATAGTCTAGGATCAGGTTGACGGGTTCACATTTTTAATGATATCTTCTGCATCTGTAGTGTTGAAGAATTGCACCATATTTTTCCCACTAAATTTAACCAGTCATTTGGGCAAGATAGCTTGTTCGATCATTTATGTGATAAGTATCAAAATATTAACCGATCCATGCATAGACATAGTGAAATGGGAAAATGGTTGGGAACTCACGTAAGTTTGGAGCTTAAACGACTTTTTTAAAGCCGTCGTAGATGCTGGTGAGTACTGGGATTGCGAGAGAAAACTTCACTCCCGTTGCCATTAAGCTTGCCACCTTGAAGACACTTGGACGTATGTGATCCATCTCTCTACTTGGCAAGAGGAATTTGCAAATCCAGCATGCGAGAAAGGCTACCACGTACACTTTGCCCCTTAGAGAGTCTTTGATGACCAACATATCGAAAGGAATGTGTTCGTCATTGATATTTAGCAAGTAAGAATTGTCCACACTTCCACGTAGGTTGAATGTCTTCTTGGGTTTTGTGTTGGTACTTCGTCTTTGACCCTTTGGAAGTGGAGTTCAATATCTGGATTGTCCTCAAAACTAAAACTGCACCCAGTCCTTAATATGAACTTTTTCACGATAATTTTGGTAAGCCTATAGTACGCCGCAAATAAGTGTCTGCAACTTGTTGGAAGTAAAGATTTTTCATCCCCATCGATGTTGAGAAGTTCTTTGGCTGTTGGCACAACCTCATCGTAAAATGAGCTGCAGATAGGAAGACCTCCTAGTTTTTAAAGATCCCAAAGAGAAATTGATAGCTCGCCTGCCGAAGTATGAAGGCTGTTTGTCGAGGGGCACCAATATTTGCAGAAGGCACGCAAGATGTTATTGCAACGATCATATGAGTAGCGTGATGCGTAAACAGCATCATAGACATGGGCCCTCAAGAGTGTCTCCTTGTGTCGCACGAGCACATCTTCCGACCATTCCCAGTAGTTGGAAGTATGTCTTGCTTCACCAAAGTATGAGGAAGGACCATTCCATGTGATTTTGCCGAGGTTAGAACTCAAAAAGGGAAGTGAAAACTTGGTAGCACTCGGCTCCTTCTCCTTGATATGATGGGAGGTCAATTTAGTATGAGCACTTCTCTCACTCCACATGGAGAAGAAAATGACGATGCAGTGATTGTTTCTTTGTTTGACTTTGTTGTCTTTAAGATGTAGCGACTCATCTAGAGGAATGTAAAGTTGTGTTAAGGAACCGATGGCTGGCTTGTAGATATACAACAACAAGCTCTTGGACCGAGATCCTTCTCTTTCATCAAAAAGCGATATGTATGGCAACGGCGTCTCATAATCCTTAATTTCGATTGTTGTCAATTAACTGTAACAAGTAAATAAACCTTGGAAATCTGTTATGGATAGAGAAAAAAAATATATTCTTATAAGGTAACCAAATGGAAATTCGAGATAGGGAAAAGATGACCGTGTGAGTAAGATTGTCAAAGTTTCTCTATGAATAATTAATTGATTTCTAGAATCAAAATTGAATGGCCGAATATTCAAGTCATGAAGATCCTGGGATGATTATATTTTATTGTAATCTGGATGCATGCTTATTAATAAACTTGTCGCTGCGGTTCATATGTATTTTGACAAGGTACAAGAATTGGTCATGGATGCTTAAGCTGCTATGGATAAACATTGAAAAGCTATATACCAGATTCGAGAATACATGTCTGTATAATGAAGGTAGATGTGTATAAGCGACTGGAGCAACGAGAAACAGTAGTAGCAGCAGCAGTAATAGAACCAAAACAGCAGCAGCAGCGGCAGCAACAAAGCAGCATAAAGACAACAATAGCAAAGCAACCGCTGGGATCTCAACAATCAGTATTAGTGGCAATAAAATTCAGCAGTGGTAGCAGCAACAATAACGGGCAGCAGTGACGCCAAGGGAGAAATCAGCAGTAACGGCAGTTGCAACGTGAATTGCAAATTGTCTTGCAAACATGGTGCTCAGATAAAGTATTGCCTAACTTTTTCTACCCATCCAAGCTTCTACGGGAACACAATGCCTAAATAATGAGGGTCAATGCTGAATCAATGTTTCTTTTATAGATATCGAAGCTATCCCAAATCAAATACAATCATTCGGATGACAGAACAATCTATCCCAAATCAAATACGATTCGGATGACGGAATATCTTGTTCGCTGTGGATTTAGTTTCCTTTTGTGAATAAGGTTATGCGTAAATTCCTTGTTTTAGTATTGATATGCTAATTGAGTTCAATTCCAAATTTCTAAAGGAAATCCATTACATGAAGGACTTGATATGATAAGAAGTTAGAATAAACTTTGATTTGGTTTAGTATGAAGTTGTTTTCAAGATTTTAGGCATGAGAAGTTTAATTTAAATTCTAATTGGAATGGGTGTTGACTTATTTCCTAGCTTTAGAAGTCCAATTCGATATGTGATTGGTTTCGATTTAGTTGGGTGAATTTCGACTTCAAGACTCCAGTATAATTAGATGAAATTTGGGACTTGCGGCTGATTGATTTGGAGTGGAATTGCTTTTGTCAAAGTTAATCCTTTAATTGTTTGGAATTAAACACTTGCATAAATGTGTGAAGTGGTTTATGTCTTTGGAGCTTTACTACAATAACCGAATGTCCAAGCTTGTGTTAATTCCGTTTGGTATATTCATTTGAAAAAGTAGATTTGTGTTTATTCTTTTGAATTATGAATTTAAATCATATAAGTTGGTGTTATTTCTGATAAATCTCATGGAAAATATCTCAACTTATCCATAAGACTATGTATTCAAAAATTGGCATTCGCAAACAAGTAAGGGCACCTATAGACAATGAAATTTTATTTCAATTAAAATTATCATTTGTCTATAAATTAATTTAATTGACATATTTATAGTCCAATTAAATAATGTCATATGTCATGTATATTTTGGAGCATTGGTTAATTTAAAACCAATTATATTGCTCCACATGTCAAGATGAGGTGGTTCGACCAATCAAATGTATTTGTGTCGCTCTTCCGATAAATTGTGCCATGTCGCATGTCTGCAAGACTTGTCCAATAAGGATATATGTACTCTAATATTTATCTCTTTATTAATAAATTAAAATAAGCGGAGATAATATCAAAGTAGTACAATCTCTATGTACTGATATCTCTTATGTGTGTAAAGAGATAAGAATTTGTTTCTTGGTATGCAAGTAAGAAGTTAAACATGTACTACAAGTTTTCTAACTTTCTCCCCTCCCATACATGTATAGATAGAGGTCATCCCTCAGAGGTTCAAGACACATATACACAAACACACATATTTCTGAAGTTTGAAAGTTGTGAAAGATCTGAATCTTCAAATTCTCTTTTCAAGTCTTCCATATATCAAGATTTGAAGATTTTCATCAAGTGTTCTTCAAGTCTTACATATCAAGATTTGAAGAATTCAATACTTGGTTCGGGAATAAGCTGTGAAGTCCTCGAATTGTGTCTGAAGTAAAGAATCGAAGGAATTTTCTCCATATGTTGAGAATATCCTAAATAGTGTAACCATTCATTTCATATATTCATATATTCTTATATTTATATTTTTATCACTATATTTCTTGTTTGTTCAATTTTTACAGACTCAGAGACAGGTCCTAAATATTTCGTTGCGCACATAAGTAACTAAAAAGATAATTATTTGGCCACCAGGCACTTTATTTGGGTACATTCTTAAGGATAGAGGTTAGATCTCATATCTTTTGGTCCTATTGGGCCTTCCCCTTTCCTTTAGTAGTAGATATAGGTAGATGGGTCTAGGACTGTTGCCGTTCGAAAAAAAAACTAAAAAGATAATTCAGTTTACCTCACAAAACAAACTGCATAAATTTTGACAATTCAAATAATTTGATTCTATCTTCATAACTATCAAGTAGATTTTGATTTAAAGAACAAATATAAACTAATAGGGATTCTAATAAATATTTATTAACTATTTTGTTTGTTTAAATTTTTATATTTTCAAAAAAGTTCACACAAAAAAAGTTAATGGTATAACCCTCTACTTTGTACGAAATATAATAACCGTGAGATGTTATTCTTTTACCCAAAAAAAAAAAAATCATGTATTTTTGTAGGTATTATTAATAAAGAATAATTATCTTTTATATATATATATATATACACACACACACACACACACATATATATGTATATGTGTGTGAATATATATATATATATATGTATATGTGTGTGTGTGTGTGTGTGTGTGTGTATATATATATATATATATATATATATATAAAGTAAGGCCAGTAGCAAGTGGTCTTAAAGATTAAGACAAGGGATGATGAATGAGGAAAGCTTTTTAAGGCATTTGCGCCTGTTTATTTGGCTGAAACTGATTCTAGGCATTCAATGCCTTGTTTCCAATCATACTTTTCTTTTTTGCCCTAATCTTAGATAGATCGTCTGAGGGTTCGTCGTGGTTCAATTTTGTGCTTACACACTAGGCTACCTTTTTCCTCAACTAATTCAGTCTGCTGTGGATTTACCGGCTTCCAAGTAAGCAAAGTCTAAAGGGAAAACTAAACCAGTAGTTCAAGTAAAAATCTATATTATCTTCTTAAATAAAGCCAAGTAAATCCAATTAAAGTAGCTAGTGTGTGTAATATATATACATACACACGCACACACAGATATATGTATATATATATATATGGACGCACACACTTTTAATTTTTTATAGTAGTATATCATTATAAATTTTGTTACCGCGTTTACAATAATTCTGTGTTCATTAATTTAATTATTTTTTCTTTTAAGTTCTTTGTGTTGCATAACTTACTTATGTTGTTTTTTAGTTTTCTTTTTCTTTTTCTTTTTTTTACTTAATGATTGGAATTTTTATTTATCATCATTCCTACAAATGAACATATTTCATTTTATTGAAAATGTGTGTATATATATATGTCTTCCTATGTGTAATACAAGCTTTTAAGCTAGTATATTTTGTTTATCAAAATCATTTAAATTCTAATATTTTCTTGTCTCTACTACTGTGTTTTTAATATTTTACTTTTTAATGTTAAAGCTCCTTAATTTTTTGGCTTTACTAATAATGAACTAAATTTTTATATCAAATATCTCGTAAATGACATGAAAATGAGAAAATAAATAATCTTTACTATGAAAGCTAGTTTGGAAAAAAAATTAAATATTACAAAACGAAGGTTTCTCCATGAATTTTTTCATTAAGTAATTTGTTTATTCTAAAATTTCAATAGATTTTTAATTCAAATAGTATGAACTGAATTGTGTACTATACTTAATTATTATTAAGATTTATTTTTTATAAATGTCTAACATAATTGAGTTTGTATCTTGGTAGAGATTAGATTAAAGTAGATGTGAGTATATCTAAGTTATAGAATATCTAGTCAGACATCAAAGTAGTTAGTTGCTTTATTTAATAGTATATATTTGGGATAAATATGAAGAAAGTTCTACAGTCTTGTTAGAGAACCATCTCATTATGATTAAAGACTTATATAATATAAGTTTTTAAAAAATATGATATTATAATGTACAACCCTTTAAAGTACAATGAAATAATTTATTAAATGAATGGTAGAATTTTCTTAAATATGATAGTGAAGCAATTAACTATTGAATCTCAAGGGTATTTTGTCCATGTCAAGTTGGTTGAGAAAGAAAAATTGTGAAGTGTCTATACCTTTTAGTGGTGGCGCTAAGCTGGAACCGGGATTAAAGGGAAAGGAAGGGAGTCAAGGATTAGGGGTAGGGTGAGGGAGTTAGGATAGATGGAATATGAAGAGAAAGGAGAAGGAAAGTCAAGATCTTGGAAGAGGTGGAGCCATGGAAGGCGACAAGAGCAAGGGAAAGAGAAATAGGGATTAGGTTAGGAGTGGGGTAGAGATGGGAAAAACGAGAGTAGAGGATATGGGGGATTGTGATGGTGGTGGTGACAACGGCAATGGGAGGAAAGTGGGGTGGAGGACTGATAGGTTCAAACAAATTTTAAAGAGATAGATAGAGAGAGAAGAAGATGGTAGCTAGGGTTTTAGGGAAGCAAATAGTGGTCAGACGAATTTGTCCCTTTAAACATCACATGGACAGTACGATCTAAGCAATAATGCTCCACTTAACAATCAAAATGGACGAAAAGGTCATTGGATAAGACCAATTTGATAATTGAATTACCATTTCGATCACAAAAGTTTAGTAGGCAATTTTATTAACATATGAAGGTTAAGGAAGGTATACTGCATTTTGCTCTTTAGGTTATATGAATTTTTAGTGGGTAGCGTTCATTTTTTCTTTTTTTGGCATATTGCTCCAACTTTCTTGAAACAAATGAAGGAGTATCTTCTAAGAAAAAAATTTAGATAGATCCTGTATTGAATTATATTTGTAGCATTAATTTTATAGAATTTTATTTACATTTGCTGCTATCACTTATTCCATTAATTTTAATCCTTTCCACAAGGGGGTCTATGAATGGAGTTATAAATCGGGTTTATGTAAATATTTCCCATTAGCTTTCCTTTTTTTTTTTTGGTGGAGGAAGAGGAAGAAGAGTAGTAGGAAATCAGAAGCGATCACCCCCACTAGATTGAGTTTAGAATTGAAGTTGAAATCAAAGTTATTTGTGATTTATAAAAGCAATCACGTTATTATTATCAAACTTCTTGACTTCCATTTCTGACGACCATAGGACTAAATGATTTAGCAGTTGTGACCCTAGTCAACACTATTCAAAATTCAAAAAATTTATGATTTGGGTGGAATTATCATTTAGGGATCAAATTGAATATAAATAGTTAGTTAAGGACTAAACTAGCTAAAATTAAAATTGAGAGACCATTTTGGCTTTAAGAAATAGTTGGAGGATTAATGATGTAAGTCTAAAATTATTTTTTTTTAAATAATTTGACGGTTATGTCCCTAGTCAACACCGGTCAAAATTTAAAAAAAAAATTATAGTTTGCATAGAGCTGCCATTTAGGATCAATATAAATATTTAGTTTAAGGACTAATCCAATTAAAATTAAAGTTGAGAGACTATTTTAATTTTAATGAAATAGTTGATAGACTACTGAGGTGATTTGCTTACTGTTTTCATTAATATATTAATAAAAACTTGCAGTTAGTTGAAATTTGACGTGAATTTCCGAAATATACTTGTAGCATTTTCCCATAAAATTGTCCACAAATCTTAATCTCTGCATCTACCTTAGTTTTAAGTACAAACTATGACATCACTATTTCATGTATAAGGTTATTTTTGGGTCACACTATCTTGAAAAATATGAACTAAGAAATACTAGAATAAAAGGTATGACCGATGAATAAATTGACGTGATACAGTAAATGATGGAACAAGTAGTCGTTTTTAAAAGGCTTGATTACCATCCTCTGTAAATAAGAATTATCCTCTATAGAAAGATTACAAGAAAAGAGATTGAGGTTACAAGAAAACAAGATTCTAGTTTTTAAGTTAGTTAAGGCAATTAAAATATTGAGGATAATTATAATATTTTACGACTCCATTTGAATGAAAAAATTGGCATTGTTATATGTTAGGTTATAATGTGTAGATAAAATAAATATAGAGGTGATTTGTAATGAATCCCTATTTATAGGGATAAATTGTAATTAAGTTTTTTTAAATTATTCATAACATCTCCAATTCCTTCCAGTATCTTCCAAATTGGGTCATAAGCTAGCCCATTAGCTGCTAACAAAACCCGCTTCTTGAAATATTTTTCTCACTTGCAGCCCATTGTATCACGAAATTTTTATTTTAAATTGGAATAACTATTTTGTATGTTTAGTAGTTGCTCTTGGACTAATGAAGGCCTTTCATGTGGAATAAATTATCCAATCATCAAAAAATAATGGCCCCCTATTTTGCAAAAAAGTAGGTTTCGCACTCCAATACAAGACCCTCATTAGTCCAAGAACAACTATTAGGCATACCAAATAATTGCTCCAGTTCAAAATAAAACTTTTCTCACTGTATCGTACTTCTATGTACCTACTTATAAGTGACACTTAGAGAGAATCAGTGGCGAATGTAGGTGAGCCAGGCAATCCTTCCTACGATTTTAGAATTTTTAGTTTTTAAAAGTAAAAATTTTAAAATTTTATTTGTACTTTTACAAATTTTATTTTTCCCTATTCTAAAATTTTAAGAAAAATATAAATTAATCTTTTTCACATCTACCTATGAATAAAAATTAATTAAATCTTGTTTCCTCAAGTTACAAGTCTTACGTTTGTCCCTGGAGAGAACCCGAGGTACTCAAGTGTCCGAGGGAGAGAAACCCCACCTCCAACCCAGTGCAGTGCAGTATGCAACTGAGGGAGAGAGGGCTTCAACGCTTCATTTTTGAGCTTCAACTTTGAGAGTTAAATGTAAAGCAATAATGAATAAAAGTAGTCTCAATTTGGTTGAACAAGTTATACCCTACTGATTTATCAACACTAATACGATATTATATTTTTTAAGTACAATTATCTTTCAGAATTAAAAAAATTTGGCTATCATATCTCACTTAATTATGGATTAATAATAATGTCTGCAACTCCAAAAATCCCTTGATTTATGAAAATATAAGGAACTTTTTTCCTACTTTTTCTAGTAATGGAATCATTAAACTTTCAATGCGGTATATATTTTTCCGTATAATTCCATATCTTTTATTCTCATTGATACCAAATTAGTAAATACAGGTATACTAGTTTGGGGTAAAGGAGAAACTTAGTTGAGCATAAACAAGTCTTTGCAAATGTAGTAAGATTAACCTTCAAACATAATTCCATTCCCTACTTTTACGTCATATCAACGGTTATAATATCCAAACCGTATTATGAAATGAGTAATACAAACTTACTCCATAAACAAACATTATTTTAGGGCAAGAAAAATAAAAACGAGGCATATTCTCAATGAAATTCAAAACTCACAGCATTCAGATTAATGAACAAAAACATCAGAATCCAAGGTACATTGAGTCAGCTAATGTTAACCTTTGAGACTAACTCCTATGGTGGTTAGGCTGTGCAAGCAAACTTAAATTAATCAAACTAAGAAACTAAGTCTTAGTAGTGATATACATTGTGGTGCGACTCAATGTCATACTGGTAAACATAACTGGACTGCTCAGCTTCATATTGATATACATTACCAGGTGGTCCATATTCGTAGTGTTGCACATTGTGAGATGGCCCGTCTTCTTCATATCACGAACATCATGGGGTGGAGAGGGAGAACTGCTTCCCGAAGGACTTGGAATGCGAGCTTGGCTTTTATCGACTCCAACTTCAACTAATTCGACTTCTTCAAAAGAGTGGAATATTGGATGCAAGTAAGCATCCACCAAGAAAGATTTTAAATTGACGTCTGATTCAGAGAGGCGATCTTCTATATCCTTATCCATTGCTTCCTAATAATAATAAGAAGAGCAGCAAGCAAATGCTTTTCTTAGTATATTAGGCATTGAAGGCTTTCAAAATGAGACAGCTAAAACAAAAACTACTATCCATTTGAGCAAACTCAATTCAAGACAATAAAATGTGCACAACTGATGTCTGTGTCGAAGGAGAAATTGTTATCCATGAAGCAAATCAAGCTAGTAATTCATCAGCGGGATATTTGGAGAAATCTCTTTTTCTAAAACTAAAAAAGTGATACAAAAAGGAGGTAGTATCCGAGAATAAGAATCACTGTGATTCTCTTCGATTGAACATAAGGAAACAATAATTCTATGTTAGGAAAAGCATTTGAACTGCCATGCTACACTGGAAACAGATACCAAAAAATTGAAGAAACAAAGTGACTTGCGTTTTATTTTAGCTTTTTAAAGGTCATTGTAGTTTAAAGGGTACGTGATAACAACCCATAGTTATATCCAGAACATGTACCACTTATCCTATTCAAATGTGTATTGGTTTGTGTATCTTGAAACTAGGTAACTTAAGAAGTTCATTACAGATGACCTATTACATATGAATCCAGAGTGATCTCTGCTAGTCAGAGTACATATGCAATTAAATTCTATTGCACTTGTAATCAAATAGAACAGCTAAGTAGTTGATGATGATGGTTGAAAGTGGATATACGATAAAAAGATCAGGATTTAAAAAATAATAAAAAAAAGAAACTAATTAGGTCTGGAAAGTAAATTTTACTCCAGAAGTTCCACCAAAACTTATTTGCATCCCTATTAGTCGAACCTTGCTGATTAGTCAAACCCTACAATGTAGTCCATTACAATGGCAATATCGTGTCATAGGAACTGTAATAATTATAGGTCTAACCTGAAAACTATTCTTAAAAATAAGATTTTCTGATCTATAAAATTCTAATAAGACTTCAAGGTTCAAACATTTTGAAGCCAGGACATTTTAACATTATTGTGAACACTAAACTGGAAATCTATGAAGTGTACATTGTACCAAAGAAAATGTAGAACTGTTCAGATGCTATGACTTTGCAGTTTGGACATTTTTAAGCTTTAGGAGTTGTCAACAATGTTATATCCAGTACATGACACAAACAAGAAAGAAATCATTGGGCATAGAGGAACACTTTACTGCCACCATCCGAGTTTGCAAGTAATTTAGTTTTCAACAACAAACTTACGGTATGTACAATATGTTCACCAGATGCAAAAAACCCATTTAACTCGAATAAGAATCAGAAAGTACAGTTTTAAAGAGATCGGATGTCAATATACTCTGTAGGGTGTAGGAAAACTTTTCATAAATAGTTTTCAAAAAGAAAATGCTCTTAGATTGATGGGAAATCAGAAACAGATTATCAGCACCACGAAAAGACATGGAAACGCAATCAGTTCACTACTTTAAATCTGCATTGAGGCATTGCAGATCTATGGATTAAGCAAGGACAACCACACAAATGCAAAAGCATAGAGAAGAATCTGGCAGGCATACCAAAGGTTCATGATCAAATTACTATCAGAAAACTATAAGACATGGAAGCTTACCTCAAGGGGATGCTTCCTGAATGCAGGTTCAAACCGATTCTTGCAGTACTTATGGAATGCTAATGTCAATACTGGTAACACAATGAGCAAAGGAGTAGACTTTGCGGCCTTTTTGGTGCTCAGTAGACCCATCAAAAGAAGTTGAGATATCAATAAGCTTCCAATGATACGGGCATGAACATGTGGCCAAAAGGCAGCAGCACTCTCATATTGTTGGTTGTACACATTGATTACCTACATGATAAATTAGAGTCAAAATAAAAATCTCTTTAAATCTGTTGGTAACAAAATTATAACACCATTGATATAGATATTCGATTCTAGAGAAGCCTCAAATGAGGAAGCCAGTTATCCTCCATAAAGACTGCACGTTTTAATTTAAGTCTGATGTACTTTTCATCTCAAGTACACTTGACTAGGAAACAAAATAAATCCAAATCAGATCTTGAAGCTTTTACTCTAAAACTATACTTTTATTAAGAAAAAACATTATAAATGTTTCTGAACATAAAAGATAAAACTTGTATTTGATATTAGACATGCATTGCCCTTTTTTCCACTCCATAGCTTAAGGATCAGTTTAAATCTCAAATCACTATGACATACAATTTTTGCCTTTAACCTCAGGTCTAAGCTCTTTAACTTTTAGCAACTATCATTTTCCCTAGGCCCATAACACAAATTAGTTCAGCAGAAGAGTCTCCATAAGTGCTCATCTAGCCTCCATTCCTGACAATAGAGAGATAGAAGCAAATAAGCAGCAGAAAATATCAATGTAAACTAACCTGATGACGATAGACGAAGTATGCGAAACTGAAGAATACCAATATAAAAGGAAGAAGTATTGGGGTAACCACAGCATACACAAGTCCAAGAAGGAAGTACAGCTGAAGGCTTGGAAGTGTCTCATTGGAAAATCTACACTCCCGGGGTCCATTGCCTTCACTCTATCTCTTTCAGTTTTGACAATAAACATGTTCTTAAGGTGATAAATGACTAAAGGTTTCAACCGTAAAATCTCACTAGCAATGCCAGCCCAACCATCAACCATTATGTAGGTGATGAAGAAAGTAGCCTTCATTGGTATTGACACGCCAATGGTTCTTGGAATCCTGCCAGGACCCAATCATTGTCAAGAATTGACAAAGAAACTCTAAGTTGAGCTAAAAAATGCCAAAATTTTTTATCAAGGTATTGTTCTACAAATGTGCATTCTATAAACCAGTGTTCTCCTGGCCATCAACCTCAACAGTACAACAAAACAGCATAAATCTAATTGATCTTCCTGATTTACTATTCTATTCAAGAGGATGATCCTTTCTGAGGTAACATTCTAGTATTCTCCTTTCTGAGGTAAATCCAAAATCTCAATTCATTTTACATGCATGTGGTGAGTATCATTTCAACATTCTTTGCATGGATATAATTCAACAAGTAATGGTAGCTGAATTTTAGCATGCAATGATCACACAGGATCATTGCTCCGTTTGAACCATCTTTTGGTTCATGTCATAATGTGTTACACATGGAGGCAATAGAGGCTACATATACTGAGAAAAAGCAACCAGTCAAAATTCTTTGTACAACTGTGTGTCAAAGAGATAAACACAAGGATAGAACAAATAAATGTGCTTGTGTAACAAACATTATTAGATAAGAAAAAGCAAACAGAAAAAGAATAGCAGAACTGGAATCAAGTATACCACTGAGCTTTACGAGACTGAAGTCACACAATCAAAGATACCAAAGTAAAAATGAAATCGAGACGTGACCACACCAAGTTTGACATCAAGTCTAAGAGCGAGTTCCGCACATAACACTAATCTAGTTGCACAGCTAAGAACTCAATTGACATTGTGGGTTAAGGTATGAAAAGCATTACAGTTATTTGACATCACAGTTTCAAATATGGCCATTGCACAAAGAAATCTATGTGATAGTGTTGGAGAATTTTAAACTATAATCATGCACATAGATGAGAAGAAAAAGTAAAGATATGGAAAAGAAACTTAGCTACAAATACAGATAGAGCATTACTGTGTAGCGGATTCGTGAAGGAAGGAATGTAGTTGCTGGAAAGCTGTTCCTGTAATTATGCTCCCCAAGAACACATTGACCAACATAAAGTAATAATACTTTGCCGCTGCTTTCCTTTCTAATGTTGATACTGCAACATATCCCTCAACTTTTGACATTATCATCAAGATTGTCGGAAGAATGTACAAAAATATTTAAGTGCTAGACCAGGAAGAAAACCCTGAAGAAAAGACTTGATGAATTTCCTTGCACAAAAATTCCAAAAAGTTCTTTGTTGTAATGAAGATGTACATACCAAAAGGAATGATGTATAGGTTTGCTTGTCTAAGAATGTGTGACAATAAATATGATGCGTTAAGAATAAAGAAGTTTCTGTACCAAAAAGAGAAGTTGATTTTACATGGGAAGGAGAAAGTGAGCTAATTGATCAGCACGAAAGGTACAACTATTAAACTAATGTAGCACTTTCAAGAATGCTTGGACAATGCAATTAGGAAGATTACCCATTTTAGATACCGGAAATTTGAATATTTGAAAAGATTGCCAATGAATTTTAGCATTTGCACAGAAGCATAAATAACCCAAACATCAAAAAAATGTACAGAGGGGCTAAACGTAGCGTATCTTTTATGAAAGATGTGTCAACTTCAATTAAGAATGAGTACAAAACAAAAACTGCAAATAAAGGAGAAATTGAGAGGCGCAAATGCCATATTGCATGGATCCTAACATAAAAACAACTGATGCATTAAAGTGTCATAATTCCATAGAATTGAACTGCAATCTAAGGCTCCACCCAAATTCCATAACTGATTATTGCAGGAACTATGGAAGATAAGCAATAGAGTTCAGCAATTCTATGAGAAATAATATAGGAGGATGTAGATTAAGATCAACATACTTACTACTCATAGGAGAATAACTCAATTTACTACAAATACATTTCATTTATTTGTCAATTAATAATACCCCATGCAAGAATATTACTTATGCTATATGTGGAAATTAAAAAGAAGCAAATTGTGCTTACAATTCAATCACTGGCCTAAGGAATGGAGCAACCCTTTCTAAGCCGTCCAAGTTAGCCAAGGATTGCACGAATGCTATGGGTATCATGTAAAAGAAGACCAAAGCAAAGACTGCCAGTGATATTATAAGCCTTCGGACACTCAGAGAAAAAAAGGGAATTGCAAGATTCTTCCAGTATATATCCCGAGGTTCAGGAGCCCAATTTGTTAACCATAGGGTTGGATGTATGTTCTTGCTTTGTTGAGTCTGTGCACAAACAGCTGCACCCGATCTTGAATTGAATGATACAAAGGCAGCAGACATGACAGACTTCGGATCCTTGAGAATTTCCTGGCGCTCCATTGTCAACTAACAAGCAATGCAGCAATGAAGAATAATTTATTTGCTGATAATGATATGCTCAACAAGAAAATAGGAGAATAAGCTTCATTTGAAGAGGTCTATGCTAGTAGAAAGGAAAGAGATAAATAACGATATTGTTTAGGAAATTGATATTTTTAAAATTTTGGCCTAAGGAACTATCACTTACTCTTTTATCAAGCTGTTTTATTTGCTGTTTATAGAAGTCTATGGAGTCTACTCTCTCACCCCAAAGGCCAAGGAAGCCCGTCTGCTCACAAGGAAGATAACAAACCATTAATGAACATTCTGCATAGCATGTGCCATTCTTGATCTTGCTAGACTAATTTCAATGTGAAAAAGCACTTACCTTTTTTGTCAGTCTCTTCTCTGGGTGATGGATGTCTTTCAAACTTCAGCTGGTTGTAATCCAGCCAGTTTTGAAGCCTATTTCTCTTTCGGACTAGTTTTGCAAACTTGTTAGCATTATAGACAGCCTGAAGAATGATGATACATTATTAGATTACTCATGGAACATAGAACAACAAAGCATTCGACAACATAAAAGTCTTCCAATAACAAAATAAAACTCTTGCTTATATGACCTGGAAATTTTTTTAAGAAGAGAATACATTTGGAGTAAGCCTTTGATGGTATTACTGTTTAAAGAAAAATCATCTCTCTAAAAGTGCAAAAAGTAGCAAAACCACAGATTACCTGGTGACACAGATAATGCTCTGGGTGGTTTTTTCTAAAGAAGCTCTCCACGTTATCTGATGTGGAGCGACCAGAAACATGTGGTATATTCCTAACAAGAACCTGAAATATGGTGCATGAGAAGGAGAATAAGAAACAATTTCTTCAAATATTAACAACATAAGGAAATATATGCCTTTAGATATCTAATAAATTTAGTCCACAGAAAAGTAGTACGAGAAAATCAGACATGAAAATATGAGAATATCCTTCTGCAGTTTTAATTGCAAGAAGTACTATTAGAGTAAGACAGGATGTGGCTCCTGTTCTTATTCAACCTAGTTATCAGAATAAATGATGCATTTAAGACACCTTTCCTGGGGTTATTAGAAGAGATCCCATCTACTACTACAGGTTGCAGTCACAATGAACAGGTCCTACATCAAGTATATAGGTTCAACGGTATATGATAAGTTAGGCTTAAACCTTTTGGCCTCAGTAGATAAGGCCAAATAGTTGCTGGGCTAGTGCAAAATTCAGCCTCATAACTTCAGCTAGTCTCCAGAAGGGTGATACAACTGTAGTTGCACTCTGACGAGGACATTGCATCTTTAACAAGTGGGAACTGTGATGCTCCAATACTTGTCCCCAATCAACAATGTGTGAAAGGTTTGAACGGTTGAAGGGACCTTGGGTCTATATGCCATAGTCCACCAATTTGCAGTACTAGTTTCTTTACAGGTTGTATATTTAATTTTTTTATTTAAAAAAAAAAAAAGAACAACATTGTAGAACACCTTTATTCATCCATGGGATGTAGATAGGACTTTGAGCAAAAGGAAAAAAGGCAAAGAATTATGGGTATTACCCATACACGATCTATATGTTTCATTGGATCACAAAGATAATGCAGTTCAACTCACCGAGAATTGCTCAGCCCTTCTACCTTGAGAAGCCAAAAATTTTAACCTCATTGATGCTACCCTATCATATTCCTTGTAAAGCAAGTAACAAGTCCAAAATGTGAACAGGTATTGCATCGATATGTGGAAAAAGAACCTGAAATTTGATCACACATCTTAAATTCAGATGTATATCAACGCCACAACATAACAGACACAATAAAAGTTATAAAGAGCTGCTAGATAATGCTTATACCCACAGATATGGAGGAGGAATTTTTGTTGAATGTATTGACATGTGAAAACCTGAGTCCAAATGGTTTAAGGTAGACATGGTAATACAAAGAAACTTATTCACTTGCCCAAACAAAACTTATGGTGTATATTGTTATAACCACTAGTAGGCATTGACTTGGGACACAAACCTAGCTCTTGCAACTGTTCTTCTATAAAATCTGTCCACAAAAAAAAAATCAAGAAACTAGAAAGTGATATTTCAATCTATATTATTAACTCGTAGCATAGATGAGAAATTTATATGGAATGATTGACATGGAAAGAAGCTTCATTAGTTAAAAGAATTCTAACAGTCATATTTCTTCTATCACAAGACATGGAAGTAATTTTCATGATTTCAAATACTTTTCATTATTTCTCATCATAATGAAAAAAAAAAAAAAAAACAGAAGCCTTGCACAATTCTTTCAAAAAAGAAAAGGATAAACCAAAAAAGTTGAGAGTGCCTGTAAAGACTAGACGATCTAGTCAAACTACATGTGTTATACTTCTTACTTAATGGTTTCATTTGGATATCCTTTAACTTTTAAGAATAGAAACATTCCCCAAAATCTTTATAAGTCATAATATTCTAGCTGAGTTAGGTAATGGTAATTCAGACTATTAAGAGTGAACTGCATATATCGTCCATGTTTTCTGCCTAGCATGTTTTGGATGTCTATGTAGGGGATATTGGATGTGGAAAAGCTAACAAACTCCACCCAGTAATGTACCTTATCAATCAAAGAACAATACAAAGCAATTAAGGCTTTGCAATCACAAGAGGTGTTTAGTCTAATGCTAGAGTGCAGGTAACAGCAACCAGACTACTGACCATAGTTTATGCGTATCGAAAAACCAAAAATTGAATAACAGTAGGTGCATGAATAAGGAGACATGGTGATATATCTATTAGTTTAAGAAACAGAACAGAAAATATAAGTTAATGCAAATGGCATACATAAGAAACTCGCAACTTCAGGTGTTTTAAGTGACTAGCTCAAAAACGAAGTCAAGTCACCAGCTCAAATAGTTCAGTAAAGGCTATGTTGAGTTGTAGTCAATTCGAAATAAAGCTAAAAAACATACAGCATACCTGCTCACCCTTCATCCTAAAGAAAATTCACATTTACTGTTGATATTTCATGCCTTATGACGTTAAATGCGGAGCTATATTACTTGCCGCTAAAACCAAATTCAGAACAAACCAAAAAATCAGTAATCGCTACCAAACCTTTTCTTCATTTTGTATGGCTAAATCTAACACCAGCGTGTTCATGATAGGTGATTGCTACTCTATTTGAAGAGCACCAAAAGGTGTATTTCCATTATACATGTTAAAACACACCACATCTATTATATGGATTCAACATTACAACCAACGTACGCTCATATGCATTTGATAAAGGACACAAAACTCTTACTTAATAGATTTGGAGCGAACATTTGATATTGAAAGCTTATCGATGTTGTTAACAACCAAATCTTTGCTGAGGGCAAATAGTGTCCCGTCGGATACATTCACTGGTATGAGAACCACGAGCGCCACTGAACAGCCATTGGTACAAAAATCTTTAAACTGTTAAATAAGAATTATTATTAGCTTAAAATAGAAATATAATCAAGTTATCTGATGCAAAAGAAACATCTTTCAACCCACGACAATTATATCCGAGAAAAGAATAAGAAAGAAAAAAAAGCAATAGGGAGTAAAATCCTTATGAAGGAAGCTTACACACACACATTCCATGGTTTATTGAGATGTAGATCACTAAAACATGAGGGCCAATGCAATATCTTTTGCAACTTCTATATTTCATACAGTCTAAAGTAGCACCATTATTGACCATCATTCAGAAGGGGACAGGTACCACTGCCACTTGTTCCTCTGACAGGTGCAAGAGATGTGAGAATAGAGAGGAATCAGTGCTGATTGAACCAAAGCTGGGCATGTGCACCAACTGTAGACATCTTATACCCACCCTGGTCTCTGTCTTTTCCCAACTGCCTCTCAATGAAAGCTTACTAAAAGTAAAGCTGATGGGACGAGTTACAATCATATTTAACTACGGAGGACCTTGGCCTCTTTTTAGTCACTTAGATTGGAATGCAGAGAAAAAGATAAATGAAACTGGCATATTTAAAGTCTCTAACAAACCCTTGGAAAACCTTGACCAATATTTGGTTTTTTGTGCGCAAGGGTTATAAGCCAGCATTCTAAGGGTTAAAATACATAAAGGCAGAGGTGAGAAGCCAGTTAAATGGGAATTCGCTTCACTAGGATTGAAATCAAACATCAACAGATGCTCTAGAAGCAATCCTGTATTACTACGTCAATAGCCACAGGTGGTTGCTTAGAGATCAATAATATTGTGAAGCTGGTCAATTGCACAAGCATAACCCTAGGAAATCAAGCAAGGACTGTCCTTTGTTTGGGGTCTATAATTCAATATAGCAAGATTCTGAAGTATTTCCAACCCAGCTTTTCAAGGAGCGGGATGCCAAGCACTATGAAACCAAGCTATTATCTTAAGTATAAGAAATACATTGTGGAAATGAATCTTTTAGTAGATGATTGATGCAAGTATACCACAACACTTATTAATTGAATATTGAGATTACAACTTGAATAGGTTTTGATAACCATCTCCCATATAACCTACTCAATATTCTAAGTTCGTAAATTCTATAACTAAAAATCCAATGATGTGCTCTACCAAAACATAAACATTAACTTTTAGTTGATATTTTTAATGATACAAACCAAGGCAAGCAATAATAACTTTATTATTCCATCACAAAGCCCAAATAAACCCCATAAAAAAATGCAAGGGGATGAAGTGCAGAAACAGGATAGAGAGAGAGTGCTCCAGTGCTACTAAGTACTAACGAAATTCAAGAAAACGAAAAAGAAATATATGAGACAATTATTCCTTAGCCCAAAAACAAAAATCTGGACTAATACGGATACGGTACTTGGAAACTTAATTCTTTGAAAAGTCAAAATATTCCTCATACTCAAGCATCTAAGTACCAACTGTCCCTGATAAATATTTTTCACTAAACTTTAATAGAATCACAGGTTTCAATTTTTTTCTTCTTTTTCTTATTTTCATATGTGACAAGTCCAAAATTGTTAGACCACCATAAAGCCAAAAAAGAAAGGAAAAAAAAAAAACAATACAGAAATTCCAGCAATTACCTTAATACATAACAAACCTACAAATTTGCAGTTCTCATATTGTTAAGTCCAAATAAAGCCACAAACAACACAATAATTAGCCAGCACAAAAAAAAAAAAAAAAAAAAAAGGATAGCACATGTAAGACAGTAAGAGTCCAAATTTCAAACTTTACAGAGCAAGCTAAAAGCTTTCCATGTTTCAACCATTTAAATAAAAGGTACCAATAAGTAACACTTTTACCTTCAAATAAAGGACAACCCAGATAGCCAAAAAACCATCAAATTATCAAAAAGAAGTTGGAAAAAAGGAGAAATTTTCAAGTACCCCAGAATGTAAATCCTCAAGAAAACAGCAGAATCAAGACCAGCATGGGCAATAATCTCAGCCTCAGAGCATCTTCAAAGCTTGAGGCATCCAATTGAGGAAAGTCAAATAAGTCTTGAATTTCAGATTCACAAACTTGCCAAAAAAGTTCCCAGCATTTCTTGCACTAGTCCTCTTCCCATTAATATACCATTTGGGAAAATAAACTCTGTCATTGATAGGCTGAATTCTCAGCAGAGCAAAAGCCAACAAGAATGCAAAAGCACCAAGAATGTTAATTGCTGCAGACACCCCAATATCCCCAAGAGTTGCCATTGAACATCACACACAAAGGTGAAAACACACACTATAAAGAAAGAAAAGAGTAGAACAAAGGGTGGGTTGTGAAGGAAATATTCCAATTAAATAGTGTTAGTAATGAAGGAAAGAATATATTTACTTCTTTTTTTTAATTTGGAAAGTTGGGCTAATGGGGTTGTATGGAACACCTTTTTGCACGCTCTTTTCTCTGTTGTGTTCTTTTCTTGGTAGTAATAGTTTAGGTGATTAGAGAGAGTGGAAGGCTGGGTTTTATTTCTTTTTTTTTTTTGGGGGGGTTGGAGTTGCTTTCAGTTCTGGTAACTGAGAGATTGGCAGTTTGTTTGAGGTTTGCTTTCAGTTCTGGTAACTGAGAGATTGGCAGTTTGTTTGAGGTTTTGGAATTGTTCTCATGGTGTTGGTTTCTGTGGTGAGAGAGTGGTTCCCCTCTCTTCTAAGTAGTATCTTTGTTAGAAAATTTTTATTTTAGTGAAGAATAATTATTGGATATATTTATTAGTCAGAGTATGACATTTAAAATGTAAAATTTATTTTTATGGATAAAATAACTTTTTTATTTTTTAAAAATATACATCTAATTCCAAATAGAAGACTCAGGACCAACATAAAATTTCTCATCTTTATTCCCTTATCTGAGCTCTAAAGTTTCTGTTTTCGGCGGAAATTAGTTTAGTAATGTAGACTAGTAATAGTGGAGTTACTATTAATAATGCCAAAACGCTAATTGATCGCCGTGATAGTGGTTGTATTTTTTTTTTCTTTTTTTAAATCTCTTTTTTATGCTGACCATGGTTTCAATTCGCAGTATCCATTGCGGTGATAATTGATAATTGTTTTACATTATTTCGTAGATTGGTGTCAAATATAAATTTATCTATAATTATAAAAATTACAGTGAAAACTATAAATAATTATTTATAAATTAATTTTAAAGTATTAATTAGTTAAAGTAAATCTTATCCGGTAATTTTAATCTAAATTTTATAATATATATAAATCAAGACAACGTATCAATATTGATATAAGAATCAATTGAATCGAACTCAAATTCAATCGAATCTTTGAACTATGATTCTAACTCCACGGCCTCTGCAATTTGTCTTTCGATAGTATTTCCTTAAAGCCAACTAAGAAGTGAAATATATAAAGAGAGATTGAGAGATAGGTGATGATCTTTTCTTTTATAACGAGAATATTATGACATTAACTTTACATATAGGTGTAAAGTCAATTTTTTCAAACAACCAGAAAAAGAAATTGTCTTGATATTCCCAAGTCCGAGCACGAGTTCTAAGTTACTATAGCTCATATCGTTTGCACCTTTGAGAAAAGAATTCAATTTTTTTTTTTTTTTTTTTAACAACGTGAATTATTTCTAATGAAGTGTTATTGTAATTTTTTCTAAAAAATAAAAAGATTTATACGGAGTCTAAGTATTCACATGAAGTAGGGGTGTTAGAGAGGTACATTCTCAAATTTATTTTTTTTTTAATTTTTTGTGAAATCTCAAATACTTTTCATCAAATTAAAGAAAATCTTAACCACTTTATGACCCATTGAGGTAGGTTCTAAGATACATTCACACTTGAATATGAGGTAAGATTGTTAATGGGAAACTAATTTTTTTTCATGTCAAAAATGGGGAAAAAATCTTGAATACTTGATATAATCTCATTCACTAACATACTAATGGTAGGGGCTCGAATCAGTCTTACATGTTCAAGAAAAAATAAAACTAAGGGGAATTTTGTAATCTGTTTTAGAGAATCATTCTTTTATATTTAAAAGGTTTGTGCAGTACAATATTTCAAAGTACATGATATTGTATTGTATAACCATTTAAAGTACAAAAGAATGATTTCTTAAAAGAGAGAGTATAATTTTGCTAAAAGTATATCCTGTCTATATTCATATTCATAGAGTACCGATCAATGACCTTCAAAAAGTAATTCGGAATTGTAGCATTTAAACCCGAAAACATATTCTGATTTTCAATTCAAAAAATTAAAATAGGTTTCACAATATCCACAAAATTACATACTAATTTACTTCAATGAACAAGATGGATTAGGAGTTGCATAGTCTCTCCAATTTGTTTCTTTAAATTATATGGAAATAAATGCAAATCAAAATATGTGAGGAAGATAAAGAAGGAATGATGGGATGGAGGAAGAGCAAGGGCAAAAAAAAAGAGTAAGAGTTAACTCGTAGTAGTTAGCATATATGGTTGGCTTAAGTGCCAAAAATTATTTAAATATGCTGTATATGAACTGGTTTAGATATTTGGTGATTTAATAAGAATGTAAATTGCTATCTAAATCGGTCATTTAAATATTCAAACTGTTATTTAACCGACAATAATACTACTTTGATTATCGTACATTTATGGTTCGAATGTACTTATTTTACCCTTTTTTTTCTTTTTTTTTTTGGTTCATCGGATTTTTTTAAACACCTCTAAATATTGGGCTCTATTAGACTTTGTAGCCTTGTATGTTAACTTATAAATCTATATAATAATATAAGAAAATTCTATAGCTCTGCTAAGTATCAATATAGTCGTATAGGGGTGTTAAAATCCAACTTAGATGAATTGAGGATATGGTTAAGTCATCGGGATTTGGTTATTGCTTTGGATTATCCAAGACTTGTTGGATTTCAAAACCCAATCCCATAACTCGATAACCCAATAAAATTAACTTATAATTTTTTAACTTTTAAACATTTTCCTAGCTATTTGATCTACATTATAATTTTTTTCCCATTTCATTCTTAACATAATATTCATCTAACATAATTTTATAATGAAATTTTTCTTTTTTATTCTTGACTTAATCATTTTATTTTTGATAAAATACATATTGTAATGGATGGTTTTATAATAATAGTTTTTTTATTTTTTTAATTATTTGAGATATTGATTCAAGTACCCAAAAATCGAGCAACCCATGTGCGTAATACTTGGCTTCACTTGGATTTCCGTATTAATAGGATTTGGTTGGCTTTTAAATTGTCAATCAAAAACCTAAAAACACGCCAACTTAATAATCTAACCTATAAACACCTCTATTATTGTATTTTGAATTTTTATATAGTATAATACTATATATTCTAAATACTTATATAATACAAATTTTGAAATATAACAATATAATATCCTAATAAGAACATAAAATTTCCTGATACTATAAAGCCCAAAAATTTCATTTACACACTGCTCAGAAAGAATGCATATATTAGGTAAAGAGTATTCTATAGTTATACTCTATAGGAATGTTCAGGAAAAGAAAAGTTTCCACATCTTTTCTCTTTCCTTAGTTAATTAATTATTATAGTTTAAGCTGTTAAACTTTGTTGTTATTTGCCTGCTTTACCTTTGCCTACTTATAGACAGTCAGCATTTTATGCTTAATCAAGAATGCAATGTGGTACATGGAGTGCCCACGTCTACTTTTACCCTAAGAACGTTCTTCAGTAGGAATACAAGAAGTATTTTGGGTTGGTTATTTCTCCCTGCTCTGCTCATGTTCTTTTGAAGTTACACATGAATAATTCCTAACTTATTTGTCTACATATTTTTAGGACTGTAAATGAATTCAGATATCTTGGTACTTGTTATGAACTTGACTCGAGATAATCTCGTTTAAATTTATTTATTAAATTATTAATTCAAACTTGTACGACATTTGAGTCTCAACTTTTTCAATAAGTCAAATACAATCCTTATGTTGTTCGACTTGATAAGTTCATGAATATAAAAAGGAAAATTAGAAGTAGATAATTTAGTTGTACAGAGTATCTCACATTTTTTCTACTTATTAAGTTATTTCCCTTATTGAATCTTTCTTTTCTTATTTTTTGTATATATTTTAAATCACAATGTGCAAATCACTTTCTGAACAACCGTAATGGGTATTTATACTATATTCTTAAACCATTGTAATTGAATCTAAACTCTTATCGAGCAAAATTTTAGGTTAAAAATAGCAAATTAGGATGAAACTCACAAACAAACGAACGATGGATGTTTTGAAACTTGGCTCAAAAGTTATGAGCCAAGCAAGTTTTTCTCAAACAAATTATTAAACATTCAAACTAACTTGATCATACTTTTTGAGATGTGTATCAAGTTAAAATTCTCGGGTCAATAACATACATTTGAATATTTAATGAGATAAATTTGAACACACCCTTATCTGACTTATTTAAGTTTGATTATAGCCATTATTTTCCATTTTTCCTGTCATGTCAAACTTATTATTTCCGTTACGACTAAATTCTATGTTAGATGCTTTATTAAATATACTAGCTGACTGCCTCGTGCTATGCACGGGAAAATCGATATCTATATTAATGGCGATGGCATAAAAACTTTATTAACTAAATCATATAAAGATAAACAAAACTAAGTAATGATAGTAATAAATTTTAATAATTAGAAAATGAAAATAAGAAAAAAATAAATATATAATTATTTAGTGTGCATTTTAAAATGTCTACATTTTTTTGATGTAGAATGACTAAAAAGTAATTATATAACTTAATTATAGTTAAAATTAAATTAGATATGCACTTTATTTTAAACTTTTTGTACTTTGGTTCTTGTAAATACTTTTCCTATTAAATCAGTGCGTAGAACTAAATTTTTGTGGTGTTTGATATTTCTGGAAAATTTGGAGATACTTGATGGTTTTTAAGCGGATGATGATGGTATTTTACGTGATTTTATATTTTATTCTATTTTTATAGAATGGGTTATTGGTTTGAAGTTCGTTGGTTGATTGGGATTTTTTGTTGTGAATTCAAGTTTGATGATGGCTTGAAGGGATTTGAAATTAGGACTTTTTATAAATGGATTATTGATTTCACGTTAGTTGATGTTCATTAGAATTATTTATTTAATTTTTTATAATTTAAAATTGTTAGAAAACTATTAACCCAGTCTTTATCGGTTGAATATCACTACTCTTTAATTTATGTTAGTGCTTAAGTTAATCATGTAAGAAAAATCATATATAAAGGTTAACATCTTGTAGTGATTATTCTTAAGTATAAAATAAAATAAAAATTTCCTAATCCAATTAAAATATATATTATTCACATGCATAAAATGTAGTGCTTTTAGTATGATTATTCTTAAGAATCCCTTAGACAGGTTCAACTAAATTTCAAATAATAGTGAAATTTATCTTCCCTTACCATACTAAAAGCATACTTAATCTAATTATTTTTATTTTTTTAGCAATCAAAGTTTTGTGATTAATTAATGTATTCTAGTGCATTTTTTTGGTATTGTGATTATCTGTACTCTTTTGTCAATCTATTATTAACAATTTCATAAGTAATATTATTATGAGTTTTAAACTTGACTATGTATTTAAGTATATACAATAAAAATTTTATAGTATAATCCGACCATACGCTTGAGTGTGCGTGGCCAACGTTGCATATATCTTTTGAAGTAGTACAACTTTCTATAAACATTATGTAAATTGATATTGTCACAGAAAAAATTGCTTGTGATTCAATTTAGAAAAGATAAAAAGGAAAAAAAAATGCCAATAATATTACCTTCCTGCTTGCATTTGTTCATGTTTGAATTATTATTTTCTTTATCCTTCTTTTTCATTAAATTTTGTTTTTATCATGCTCACAACTTTACATCCAAGTATTTTTTATATTCTTTTAGTATATCAAATTCCATTTTGGAATAGTAGGCAATTGATTATGATTTTCTTCAATCACAATTATGCAAATTGCACATGCATGAAGGTACGTACCTGAAAATGGAGGAATAATGGGAACAGTCAATGGAGTTTTGGTGGCAATTCCTCTGATATAAAATTTTAGAGAAATTGAAAAGTAACATATCGACGTTTTTGGATAAAATAAATATTTCGGATATTTGGTTGAAAGTTAAAATGTAAATAAATTTTGCTTTTTTCAAAAAAAAATATTTGTTAGTAAACATCGACGATAAGCATGAATTGAACTCCAACGGTTCCTTGAACTTAATTCGGATCATCGGGTTAGGATCAAAACTTCGAGGGTTCGTTGTTAGGTAAATCTTTTTAAAAAAAATTAATTGTTGTCTTAATAAAGTTTATCCGGAATACATTTATCAACAAAGCTATATAATATAGATAGATAGTTTAGCTTGTATTCATTTTCTCAAGTAAAAATTTCTTGCTACGTGTATGCATTTAAAATCTTTATTTTATGATCACAAACTCTTTGTTTCACGAAAATATACTACACTTTTTTACGGATATAAATGGCCAAACAAAATAGTAATTACTATTTATTTGTTAGAGTCCAGTTTGTATTAATATTTTGTAAAACTAAACTAGTTGTGATTAGAATAAATTTCAAATTTACATAAATTAGAGGTTGTTTAAAATCCTTCCTTTTGCATATTTTAATTTCAATAAATTTAAAATTTATTTAATTTTAATCCAACAAATTAACTAATGAAATCCATTGCCAAATCATTTGATTCGATGCAGCCCAAAATAATTTTGGTCTAATTATACAATTCTCTCTCTTAACTGGCAAAGTGAGTGAAGATAATTCAATACCATTCTGTAAACTGTCCAAAATAAATAGAAATTTTACCCATCAAAATTATTATACCGAAAAGACTAATTCATAAAATATATATATATATATTACTTTTTATTCATCAAAAAAAAAAAAACAAAGAAGTTATAGTTCATACTATTTTCCCCAATCCCTCTAGCGGGGTTGGTCGGTAATCAAGGGATTTGTTTATTTCGTAATGATTCAATTAGAAGCAGTGCATGTGACTTAACCAAATTATGGGAGAAATAATAATGAAAGATCATGCTGTCGGCTAGTACTTTAGACAGATTCGCTGTTTGACTATTTAATTTTGTCATATATAACGAAAATGAGGAAAATGATTGTTTTATTATTTATTTGTTCAACACAACAATAGTATTTCTGACATTAATAGTAACCTTAAAATTGCAGAATTCTAATGATATTTGTCATGAAGAACTTCCAAACAGTTCAATTATTGGTAACTTGATCATATCGTAGTGTTGCAATGTTTGATGCTCTAATATTCCAATTGTCATACCTTTATCTAGGGAGAATATCTACTATGTACTCTTTATAATTCTTGGTCAACACTAATTTTACCATTAATAAAAGTTTTGGATTTACAAAAAGTAAAAATAAAAATTCATTTAGCAAATAATCTTGTTTATGCTTTTTATTTTATAAAAAATGGAAAGGAAAGTAAATAGCTATTTGTTTCCTTTAAATTGGAAAATTACTTATTTGACAAACAAAACTAACTAATCTAGAAATCAAGAAAAATATTTTGGTGAACTTTGAAAGAATTGCATCATTTTATTCTTAATTACATAAACCATTTGCAAGACCATAACTAAAAATTACTCAGCAATATTAATTCACGCGACAAAATAGTATTGAATTATTTAGTAATCTTTTTAATTTTAAATATATGGTCAAATTTTATTTATTTTTTCGTCAATTTAATGATACATAAATAATTTTGTCAATTTATAGTTTTGTATGAACGCATCATTATTAAATTGCTAGGTTCCAAACCTCTAGTGGTCCATTTCTTCACAATTCCTTCCATGCCCGATCATTGTCAAGTGGGTATCCATCTGTCTTTGCTCAATTATGCCCACATACGCATTCAACTCATTATCCCTTACCTCGTTGCTTAGACTTTGATGCCATCAACTTTTTGGACGTTAAAAGACTGTTTGGATGCGGACATTTACACACGCATATATGTTCATGTACAAACATTATGTCAATTTCTGTATGAAGTCACACCTCGTGATCTCTCATAACTGGATTCTCCCCCGTGACTGGTGAATGTGTTTGGGCTTTTTGCTGTTTTGCAATTTTTTAAATTTGTTTTGCTTTTTGGGAGTTATAAATGTTGAAATATCAAATTAACTTTAATATCATGACAACCAACGTTATCATAATCCGAATCCCTCATATTTAATCATTAAAAATATAAATTAAATACTAAATGCGAAAGCGTACCTGAATCTATCAGAATTAATGTGATTCTTGAATATCTGGATATGGTTCTTGAGCCTACGGATTTGATCCTTGAATATTGTGGTTATTGATCTTCCAAATTATTTTGTATGTATTTTAAAGAATAAGATTATCACTTTTCTGATGATAGGATGTCAAGAAAAGTAACACAATATACAATTTGGGAATCATAACCTATATATATATGTGTGTGTGTGTGTGTGTGTGTGAATGTCCAAAACCCAACATTCTCCCACTTGGACTACATATATATTATTGTATAAAACCTTATGAGTTCAAAACCTTTAGCTATCATGACCATAGTCATCTCCGTACAATCTCAGTTCATTAATCATGTCAATATAAGATCAAAATGATTTTCGTTACATTAATTGTAACTAAACCCATTTTTGGTCACGTACATCAACGTAATCAAATGACATAGATCAAGTATGGATGTGTAGCATAGAAATTACATGTAATGTGATTTTAAACATGTGTATTTTCAACTGGTCCAACTTTATTATTTACAGAAATCAAACTAAAAATGAAGTCAGAGTAAAACATAACTGAACACTTTATTTCTAAAACTGAATTCTTTATTTCTGCTGATAATATTCATAAATATAATATGTGTCTTAAAAGATAAAAGTATTTAAAGTGAATACAAACTCTCACTAATCCTGAATATTCTCAAAAGACATAACACCCATATGAGCAGTGTGCTCATGAAAGATCTTAGGTAGTAATCCTTTAGTAAGCAGATCTGCAATCATGAAGTTTGTGCCAATATACTCTATAGACATCTGACCACTTTGAAAGTCTTTCTTTAACAACTAGGAGCTGATGTCTATGTAGTTATTTAGATTTTGTTGAACTCCTTTTATTGTTAGAATATAATACTGCTAATTTATTGTCACAAAATAACTTAAGTGATCTTTCAATACCATCCACAATTCGCAATCCTGTGACAAAATTTTGCAACCATATTCCATTATTGGATATCTCGTAACATGCTATAACTTCAGCTGCCATGGTGAAAGGAGTTATGAGTGTTTGTTTAACACTTTTTCAAGAGGTAGCTCCACTAGCAAGCAAATAAAATAGCCCGAAATGGATTTATGACTATCTTGACATCCAGCAAAATCAGAATTGAAATACCAAATGATTTTTAACTTATCCGATCTCCTATATGTAAGCATGTAATATTTTTTTCTGAATATACCGCATGACTCTTTTTACTGCTATCCAATGAACGATACCCGAATTGCTTAAATATCTGCCTAACATCCCAACAATATACGCAATATCTGGACCCGTACAAATTTGAGCATACATTTGACTTCCTACTGCCGAAGTATAGAAAACCTTAGTCACTCTTGCATTTCCTCATTTTTAAAATCATTTTCAGGGCACTGAGAAAGGCAAAATTTGTCTCTCTTAGCAACAGGGGTATCTCCTACTTTGCTATTTTGCATGCCAAATCTATCTTTTTTATATAATTCTTTTGTGATAATCCAAAAATATCTCGAGAGCGGTCTCGATATATTTGAATCCCTAATACAAAATAGGCGTCCCCAAAATCTTTCATCTTAAATTTCTGTGATAGAAATCTCTTGATTTCATGCAATAAACCTATATCATTACTAGCAAGTAGTATGTTATCGACATATAAAATTAGAAAAATATACTTACTCCTACTGAACTTATGGTATATACAATCATCAACCAAATTCATCTCAAAATCAAACGAGATGATAACTTGATGAAATTTGTGATACCATTGACGAGAAGCTTGTTTAGCCCATAGATAGATTTCTTTAATTTACAAACCATATTCTTTGCATTTTTGGATACAAAGTTTTTCGGTTGCACCATATAAATGGTCTTATGAATCAATATCACCATTGAGATACGCAGTCTTTACATCTATCTGATGTAATTCAAGGTCAAAATGTGCCACTAAAATCATTATTATCCTAAAAGAGTCTTTCGATAACATTGGAGAGAAAATCTCTTTATAATCAATGCCTTCCTTTTGAGTAAAACCCTTTGCAACAAGACGTGCCTTATATCTCTCCACATTACCCTTCGGATCTCTTTTGGTTTTAAATATCCATTTGCAACCAATAGGTTTCGTACCTTTGGATAGTGTGATGAGTTCCCAAACGTCATTGTCTTTCATAAATTTAATTTTCTCATTCATAGCATCAATCTATTTGTGAGAATTAGCACTATGCATGGCTTGATGAAAGTTGATTGGATCATCTTCCACCAATCCAATTCCATCCTCATATTTTTGGAGAAATACGATACTTCTCCGTTCTCTAGTGGATCTCCTTAATGGCATTTGTTCTTAAAGTTGTTGAATTTGTTCGTGTTGTTCTTGATGGGAATACGATAGAAGATTTTTAACATTGTCTTGTGGTACTGGTATTGCTTCTTGAACAATGTCAAGAATAGAGGCTGATAATTGTCAATAACAATCGTAGGAAGAGAAATAGATTCATTTTCAAAGACAAAATCTCTAACTTTATCTCTCCCCCCAAACTCAATATCCTCAAAGAATTGGACATTTTTTGTCTCAAAGAAGGATTTGGATGTAGGATCATAACCTGAAATCGTTCAGAGTAACCAACAAAATAGGTGCTGACCGTTTTTTAATCCAATTTCTTTTCATATGGCCTATAAGGCCTTACCTCAGATGGACAACCCCAAATATGTAAATACTTTATATTAGGCATTTTACTAGTCCATAGTTCATAGGGAGTTTTGGTCATTGCCTTCGTTGAAACTTTGTTAAGGATATAAGTTGCGGTCTTTAATGCTCTCCACAGAGTGAATCCGGTAAAATTATATGACTAATCATACTTCTCACCATATCCTTTAAAGTTTTGTTTCGTCTATCAACAATACGAATACACCATTCGTGCTAAGAAATCCCGACATGGTGTACTGTGGGACGATTCCACACTCTTTTAGGAATTTAGCAAAAGGTCATGGACGTTGTTCACATGATCCGTCATATCTTTCATAATATTCACCACCACGGTCAGATCTGACAGCCTTAATTCTTTTACCAAATTGATTCTTAACTTCAGATTTAAAAGTCTTGAACATGTCCAATAACTGAGACTTCTCATGAATTAGATAAAGTTAGCCATAATGAGAAAAATCGTTTATGAATGTAATAAAGTATTGTTGACCATTCCAAGAACCTATAGGGAATGGTCCGAAAATATCCGTATGTATTACTTCTAAAACGTTCGAAAATCTATTGGCACCTAATCTCTTTATGTTTGTTTGTTTGTTTCTCCTTAATACATTTAATGCATATTTGAAAATCTGGCAAATTAAGGGGATCAAGAATTTCATCTGACACAAGTCTTTCAATTCTTTATTTAGATATATGACCTAAACGCTTATGCCTAACAAAGTGAAGTAGAATTCTCATTGATTAATTTGCGTTTAGTACCACGTGAACTTATATGCAAGGTTTCATTAGATGAAGCAATAGTTTAGATTAAATAAAGGTTATCATGAGAAGACAAAAAATCAGTACTAATAATATTTGAATTCAAAAAAAGATTAAACTGACTATTTTTAAATGAACAAAAGTAACCGAATTTGTCCAAAACAGAAATAGAAACCAAATTCCGTCTAAAAGATGGTACAACATATGTCTCTTTCAAATCTAAATAATAACCAGTTTTTAATAATAGCCTAAAAGTCCCTATTGCCTCAACTTTAACTGGTTTGCCATCACCCACATCGATGAATCTTTCAGCATCATTCGGCTTTCGACAATTCAGGCAACCCTACATGGACACACTTATGTGAGTAGTAGTACCGGAATCTATCCACTAAGTGTGTCTAGGTACTAAAGCTAAATTAACCTCAGAACAAACCAAAATGAGAAGCGTACCTTTCTTTGCACGCCAAAGCATGATATTTGGTACAGTCATTTTTCAAGTGTCCAGAATTCTTACAAAAATAACAACCAAATTCCTCAATTTTTTTCTTTTGCTGTTTCTTTTGAAGTGGACCACCCGCAGCTTCTTTATCCTTTTTCTTTTTCTTATTTTTGTCCTTAAAGGTACTTACCAGGTGAGCACTTTCAATCTTTTCTTACTTCAATTTTTCTCTTCTTACACACAATGAGAAATGAGCTCATTTAGAGACCATTTATCCTTTTGACAGTTATAACTGATCTTAAATTGACTGAATTGTGCAGGAAAAGAGATCAAAACCAAATGTACGAGCAAGTCCTCAGACAATTCTAACTTTACTGCCTTAAGTTTTGATGTAAGATGAGACATCTCTAGGATGTACTCCATTATATTTTATTTTCCTTTATACCTCATTGAAATCAAATTCGATAGAATCTTACTTGTTTCTACCTTATCGTTTTTTACAAAACACTTTTCAATTTTCATAAGGAACTCTTTGGCAGTATGCCTTTTCAGACATATCGCCCCTGAAGGTTTCCAGAATTGCACGTTTCATGATCATAAAACTCATGCGATTTGAACGGTCGCACTTTTCATAGTCCATTTTTTTCTCTATGAAACTATTATCTGTAAGAGGAGTGGGTGGTTCAATCCTTAGCGCAAGGTTTAGATCCATGCAACTAAAAACGATCATTACATTCTCTTTCCATTCCTTAAAGTTGGTTTCATTCAACATAGTGATGGAATTGATATTGGCAGATATCATAAAACCAGATGTATTAACTGAAAATTTAACAAAACAACATATTCACATAAGTTCCAAATCTTAAATAATAAATTCAACTAATGGTAGGGCCCATCACAAGATACCTAACACAACATTAATATTTAGTTTTTAGACAAAAATATTAACTTGTAAGTGGTGCTCTTAGTGTAGTAATCAAATATTGACAATAAATTCTGTCAAATAATAAGTTTATCTTTGAACTGACTTATTATTCATATGGAATACCAAATAGGAATTGTCACATATTTATTACCATAGGTATATATGTAATTCGGCCAAATATTAAGAAGATTGTCTATTTTAATATCCGCATGAATTTTATAGACCAAAGGAAGGTTAATATTTGGCCAAAATAAATTGATTGCACAAGAGAGATTATTTTGATAGCATGTTATGTTAATCAATATATTTTTGAACATTAGACATTGATAATTAATTAACCAAAATTTAAATTTAATTATTTTACCAAAGATTTTAAAAAAATTAAATTAAAAAAAAATGACCATAATCGCTAATTGGTCATGAACCCCGATTCCTTACGGTCATGAAATTTTTTTTTTGTTTTTTTAAACCATTCCTTATTGGTCATGAACAAATTTGTTCATGACCAAAAAAAATCGTACACCTGCTCCAAAAAAAAAAGTTTACCTTTTTTTTCTTTTTTTGAATTCTTATACTAAACAAATTCGAAAAAGGAAAAAATAAAAAATAAAACCAAAATTTTGAATCCAATAATTTGATCCGAATAAACTCTTATACACATCTAAATTATTGGACCCAAAACCTTAAATCTAAAATATAACCACAATTATTTTTAAATACAACAAATTAAATCACATAAAAAAATTGTAAGAGATTCAAGAACTAAATCCATATGAAATCACATAATAAATCAATTAAAAAAATTGATTTCTCAATGATTCAACATGAAGATGCTCTGATACCACTTGATGGAATACCAAACTCACTTTAATATTATGACAACCAACGTTATCATAATCCGGATACTTCATGTTTAATCATCAAAAATATAAATTAAATATTAGATGCGAAACCGTACCTGAATCCATAAGAATTGATGTGATTCTTGAAAATTTGGATGTGGTTCTTGAGCCTACAGATTTGAATCTTGAATATTGTAGTTACTGATCTTCTAAATTACTATGTATGTATTTTAGAGAATAGGGTTCTCACTTTCTGATGATAGGATGTCAAGAAAAGTAACACAACATAGAATTTGGGAATCATAACATATATATATATATATATATAGTATAATACTTTCCTTATTCCCCTAGGTTTTGCCCATCATAAAACACGAAATAAGATTTTAGGGTATCTACACATAAAAGTCCATACTAATTAGATGACTTAGACCCATTTATATTAAACTATAATAGATCACTTTATATTGGGCCAATTAATTATGATATCATATATTACATAATTAATATGTATGTGAATGTCCAAAACCTAACAATAAAATGATGCTTGCCCCTTTTCTTTCTTTTGCTTATTTTTAGTTTTTACACACATACACACACATATATGTGTGTGTGTACTAGTTTAATGTCTTGTACTATGCACGGAAAGACAAATCTCTATCTTAATTTTTTTACAATAAAATAATATTAATAAAGCAATGATGACAGTCTAAAATCTTTTCTAATTAAACAATATAAAAATAAGACAAACTAAGTAATAATATTTATAAATTTACTGATTAGATCTAAAAATAAAAAATATTGTTGTTAAGTATGCACTTAAAATGTTTATATTTTTACTCGTATAGAATGATTAAAAAGTAACTATATAACTTAAATTTTAATTGAACTCTCTCAAATTTTATTTTTAAAAATAGTAATATTACTATGTTTTGTATATATAATTGTTTTAGAAATTATGTCTACCATGGTCCATGGAAAATGAAGGATAAAATTCTTTTTTTATTGAATGCGAATGAACATAAATTTTTTGATTATAAATGATAAACAAATTAGAAGTTTTTTTTTTGTTTAGTATGATTTAACTTAATTCTGTTGATATAAATTGCCAATAAAAACAACAATTTAGAAGTATTTATCATATTTCATAATCAGTTTGCGTTTTTTTTTTTCCTAATCAAAGAATATAATTTTCAAAAGTGTAAATAGAGTTTATACCATTCTATGTTGGACGGGGTAATGGAAAGAGGCTCGAGTAATATTAAGCTGGAGTTAAAATCTTTACGAAAAAAAAAAAAAAAACCTTCCAAATGTGTATGAGAAAAAAAAAAGAATATTTCGAACAATTGATTTGATAGATCTTACCATATAAAGCATATATACATGTAAAATAATAATGCCAAAAAGTAGATGAGACAAAATCTATATATATTATAACAAAAGGGGTCTTTAGTGAGAAGTTCTAATACATTGACATGTGGCATATTAAATGTGTAGGAATATGAATGGTAAATGGTAAAAGTGAAAAAAAATAATTACTTGATTAACTATTATAATTTAAATTAACTATGCAAATTCTATCTTAACTATTTTTATTTTTCCAAAATCCTTCATTTTAGCAAACTATGTCTTATAATTAATTTTTTCTCAATAGAGTTGCAAAACTAATAATATATTATGGATTATTACATGAGTATCGGTTATTAAAAATACATGTCAAATATAAAATTATATTGTTCATAATAAGTTAGAAAACAATTGTTTATTTACTTAGAAAACCGTTAGGTATATAATGTTAATCTTATACACATCTAAATTATTTATATACATTGAATTTTAAGTAACATAATTTTGCCCAATTACAACGAATGGTAATAAAATTTAAAGAAAATGATTAGAGAAAAGTTACAAATTTAGTCCTAAATTATTTTCAAAATCTTTTGGAGATCCCTCAAGTCATTTTTTAACTTTTTTCATCATCAACTATTTTTTAAACCCGTATATTTCCCTCAAATTTTTTTCATAAACTTTTTTGTTTCTAAAGTATTAGCGTAAATCCATAGAGATCTGCTACACCTTTTTTTTATTTAACTCTTTTGCCCCTCAAAATGTTTAATTTATTTTGATACAATAGTTAGATGAGTACTTTGAGTTTGATAGGAAAAAATACTTGAGGGATATTCATGGATTACAAAACGAACCCTACGAAAATTTATGCTATCATAACTTGGAAGATCTCCCAAGCGGACTTATAAGTTATAGGGTTTAAGTTACAAAAATGTATAAGTGCACATCAACTCAAGATCCTCTTGGAAAAAGAAAAAAAAAAACCTTGAGGTACCTTTTAAAAGTACCAACAAAAAAAAATTAGAGGACTTCCATATGTATAAAAAGATAGTTTAGACACTGACAGTTCTAGAAATTAGAAGACCTTGAGTCAATAAAGACTGAGAAAATTTACTCGAGAACAAATTTCATTATAAGCTCTATTGTAAAATTAGGTATCCCCACCGCATACCCTTTCTTATCAGTTTCTGTGATTATTTACGATAATAAAAATATCTAAGTTCGAGTGGGAAACCCACTATAATAACTCAATATATATCATTCCTCTCTCTTTATTGCACTTTATAGCACCTGAACCACACCGAAAGTTCTAAAAAATGGAAGACCTCTTTTAGATTTTAAAAATAGTTGATGGACTATATTTGCACTTCTTCCAATTGATAATCGATTCTATAAAAAGAAAAACAAATTTAAAATTAATTTTTTCTTTTCATCTTCTTTCAACATATGTCCATTAATAATATAGATGTTATTTATAAATAAGGATGCAAATATTATGTATTCTCTATTTTTTGGTATTTTTTATATCATTTTGTTTAAAAGTATGCTAGATGTATGTTCGCTGAAGCATAAAATCAATTATTAGAAATTTTTTCCCTCTTTATCTACATAATAAATGACACTTTCTTTTATTTTTCAAAGAATGGTGACATTTTTCTGATAATTCGATGGAATTAAATACTGATTAATATTTTTATCCAAAAATATTGTTAAATACTTATTTTTATATTCCAAAGAAATATGACATTCTTATTTTTGCTAATTTGATGGAATTAAATATTTATTGATATTTTGATTCCATAGTCTAGTTTAGAATTTTATTTTCGTGAAATTTACTACATAATACTTCAAAAATCATTTTGCTAAGCATTTATACAAAGTGACAAATAAAATTCGTTGATGTGTCACTAGGTCCGAAAAGAGGAAAAGAAATCTGGCTGAGGATCTAAAATCAGATGGCTTATGATTTGATAAGATCTTGCCACATAAAGTGACTTTGACAAGTGGCTATAAATTTGTAGTTTTGTAAATGATTTTCTATACTTCTAAGCTCATTTGTCTCTACCTACCAGGTAGATGTAGTTGCTTGGGGATGACTTCCATGATCTAACTATACTCTGTTCTCTGCGGCTTACTTTTTGTACTCTTCTGGAGCCATTTGACCTGGTTAGCGTAGCTGCATTTCCTTATTTATTAAAGAGCTTTTTGCCCATCTATTGAATCATTTTCTATTCTTGATGAGCCGGGTTTCAAGTCGAGTGATCTGAAAGCAAAAGAAGAAAAAAATGTCACTTTACGTGGCAAGATATTATGAAATCACAATCCTTTGATTTTAGATTCTCGGCTAAATTTCTTTCATTTTTTTGGGATCTAGTGACACATTAATGATTTTTATTTGTTACTTTATAAATGCAAATACACACACGCATATATGTAAAATACTATTTTTCTAATCATTACTCAAATAAGTTTCTCCATTTCTTTTTATTTCACATATATTAAATCAAAGGTTACTACATTAATTATTTCAAATAATATTTTAAATAATACCCTAAATAGTGAATTGTCCTGATCAACGTAGCCAAGCAATATTATGAATTCCCTCTTACTAATGATCATTAGAATCCCAAGTTTAGAACTCATTACATCAAAATACATATTTCTATAATTGATCACTACAGCTACGGCTAATAAATTCTCCATATTCTCAATTCATCTTGTCTGATTTCATTAGGGCAAAATTGCTGTTATATTTCTAAAAGTTTTATTAAAATCTAATTTAAGTATACTGAAAGTCTTAATTTCTGTAATTTAGTACTAAATTATGTTCAAACTTACTTAACATTGATTTGCTAACAAAAATATTGACAATTTGCTGACATGAATTAAATTATAAAGGAATCATTTATATATAGAATAAATTAATATTAGTTTGCCTTTGTTAGGGATGCATAACCATTTATAGATAGTAACGCATAATTTGAGTTTAGCTGAAAATAACAATTGTAGTTCTAGTTTGTTTGTGCTTTTTTTTTTTTTTTTTAACTCTCGATTTATAGTTAGAGCGTAATGATGCTTGCATTTTGTTTGCTTTTTTTTCTTAAAAAGAGGGAAAATGCATTTTTTGTCCCTCTTGTTTGGGATATTTACTAAACTAGTCTCCAAAGTTTCAGACAAAACAAATTTAGTCCCCAATGTTCCGGAATTTGAAAAAATTTAGGACAATTGACTAAAAATTAAAATTTTTAATAGAAAATGGCCATGTACGTGTCACGTGACCATTAAGTTTAAAAAGTTAGATTCTAAAATAATTGTACAAAATTGTTCCCTAAAGTTTGTAAAAAATGCAAAATTGGTCCCCAAAGACAAAAATACCAATAAAATTTTCTTTTCATGCAAAATTTAAAAGTTTCAATATCAAAGTAATCTGTGCCATTGGGGATTTGAGAAGAGTGGAAAAGATTTTTTAATTTTTAAAGTAATCTCAAATAAATAATGATCACATCACTAATCAAGGATAATTGTATTGAATGATTAATTAGACTTGAAACGAAAGTTTTGAAATTATACAATACCGTTTGAATTTTTTAAATGATAAAAAACATATTTGTTAAGAAATTAATGGTATATGTATGCTATAAAATATTATTATTAGCAATTAAATTTATGTAGTATTATAGTGATATTATAAAATATATAGTATTATTTGGGTGAACAAACATGTCGATAATAAGTAAATTTTGCTAGACATTATAATTTATAATATGAACCACTTTCAATTATCAACTTTGATAAACTAATATCGACAGTAAAGATATTAAATCACCATGCCCCCAGGTCAAAATGGAATTTTAGACAATGGATTATTTTCTTAGATACAAAATAATTATACATATGATGAAATTTTGTTACCACTTTATATATTAGTATTTCTTTTATTAGGGTAAAAATAAAATATTTATAAGGAATCGAAAGGAACTTGCGATATAACACTTGATATTGTTAATTTTTTAGAATTTGTGTCACCAAATCTAGGTGATTGGCTTTAGGTTTAATTAACATAATGTTACATTTTTATGATAAGTAATAATGATAATAATACTAAGAACAAATTTATATCACCATAATATTTGTGAAAAATTTAATTTCTAAGGATAAAATTTTACAGTAGATGTATAAAATTAGTTTATTAAGAAATATATATTTTATCATTTGAGAAGTTCAAAGGGTATCTATTTTCAAAATTTTATTTCAAATCAATCATTCAATACAACTAGCCCTCAAGTCTTATTTCACGCAACGATTCTTGAATATGATTATTATTTAGTTCAGATTGTTTTTACATTCACAAATCTTTTCCTCTCTCTTCAAATCCTTGATGGCACGGGTTACTTAGACATTGAAACTTTTAGAATTTTTTCTTTAAAAGAAAATTTTATTAGTTTCTTTTGTCTTTACGGACCAATTCTACATTTATAACAAACTTTGAGGATCAATCTTGAACAATTCTTTTAGCATTTATCTTTTTATATATTTGTTAAAACTTAATGGCCACGTGACGCACATGATCATTTTGTATTAAAAATTTTAATGTCTCTTAGCACTCTAATTCTCTCTCATATTAGATAGAAAAACCCTCCAACTCGATCGAAGGGAGAGGAACTCTCAGGCTAAACTAGGATTTCACTATTATAGATAGAGCACAAGTCGGGGAAAAAGCCCCTTGAGAGTTGGGGTGTCTGCTACATGCGAATTCATTTCGCACGTAGTGGAAGCTCTGGAGGAAGATTTTGGCGGAAGCTCTCTCTTCACGGCAAGGTAACTCTATAAGCTATTCGACCGATGCGACCAAATATCTTAAAAAAGAATAGGAGACTTAATCAAAGACACAGAAGGAAAGAACTCTAATACAACCGGTCTTGAGTTCATTCCTTTGAAGTATAAGGTTTATATGGATATCATGTCACTTAATTGTCCGCTTTCTCTCGTAATTTCGCCCGCCCATTTCATTTCCGTGCCGGAGGAAATGGGATTCGAACCCATGATACAATTTTATTGTATGTCGATCTGCTAGGCAGTGTGTGGAATGGCCGAGAGCGGACCTTTTTGGATATATAATCCAAGTCGAGAGTGTTTTCTATTTTATCAAAATTTGAATTTTCAATGATCCTATCTATTATTCTTTATCTCATAAATGGGGTCGTCTAATTATTTATGAATTCTTCTATAGATTTCTGGCACAGAGTTAGCCGATGCTTATTGACCGCTCTACCACTGAGCTACTGAGGAACAATGGGAAATTAGATCTCATAGAGTTCAATTCCTGTTCTCAACCCATGAAAAAAAAAAAAACAAATACAGTTTCTACACGTTAAATGACTAATGCTTTACAGTAACAAAACTTGGAGAGCTTAACTTAAGGTGAGAATTTCAAACAATTAAGGCAGCAATTCGGCCTTTATCGTGTGTATTCTTTGTGGGCCAATGTAAAAAGCATGAAAAAATTCTTAAGTCATCTTGACCACCCTTAAATTGCTTTTACTTTCGGTCTAATTGGATCTTTTTCATATCTCATCGCCAAAAAGTTCATTTCTTTTTTGAGCTCTTTTCTCGCTCAAATTCTGTAACTGTAAGGATAAAGAACGAAAATTAAACAATGATGATTAAGAGATAAAATTAGATAAAGAATTCCAATATATATATACTTATTTATTTATTTGCAAATTACTTTGAGTAGTTTTAGTTTTGTGTTCTACTAATTTAATATTGTACATCTACTTTCGCGAAAAACTATCAATAACTACAATAAAAAATTTGCTCTCTAATTATCCAGCTAGGCTGCAAAATACATCTTTGATTTTATAGCATATATATATATATAAGGGCGGACGCAAAAATTGTGTCTTGAGAGGACAAGACTTAATAACTACATAATTATTAAGATTAATTTATATATCTCTAAAAAATTTAAGAGTCGAAATATAAAGGGGATTAATATCATAGGTTTTGCAAAAATACATAAATTAAGTTTTTAAAATTTTAAAAGATAAAATTTATAATTTCTAGAATATTGGGGCGGGCTAAATCCGCCCCTATATATATGTGTGTGTACTTTTTGCTTGTCTTGAAAATAAAGCTATATTTGTTCAGCTGGTAAGAATATTGGAGTAAATAGCATAGTGCGGCAGTGCCGTATTCAAATCTTCTCAGCCCTAGTTGCATGAAGGAGAAAAAAAAGCCCACTAACTTAGCCATAGATGAAAGTTTTCTTTAATTCGCAGTTTAGTTCAAAAGTTGACTAAAACTCGATCCACTTGAGTTAACTCAATTCAGTGATATGTGACTCAATTGAATGTTCGAAATTTTATTTTAAATTCGGTAAAATTACTGAATGATTACGAGTTTTTATCTAAATTAATTTTTTCTAAAACTCATAAATACTCTTATTTTTAATAAAATTCTAGAAACATAAATTTTCTAAATTGATAATGAGAACTAATATATATTAAGAATTGGATTGAAATGGGTAAATTTGAGAGTTCATAGTGTAATATATTTAAAAAATAAATGTATTGTACAAAGTAAGAATCGAGTACAAATCAGGGAGTGCAAATTAGAATAAACCCTTTTTCAAACCCTCAATTTTGCAACCTGTTGTGATTTTTCCCATACAAAACCTCAGTTAGAATTTTTTGATCAATACGATGGGTTGCATTGCCTCAAGCTTGGCCTACCCCATGCAGTAAATATGGAACTTGAGTGTGTAGATAAATATTAAATCTATTTTTTTAGCTCGGGATGAAATACATTAAACACAAAACATACACAAATGTATGCATTGTGTGTCTTCTAATAGTTCATCATTAAATTTAACTGAAAATAAAACAATTCAAAGTCTAAGTTTTCATTGAGGAGACCCTGTAACTCACTCCATTTGACATTTTAGTACACCATCACAATTTTTATTACCCAAAATTCACTTGTTAATTGTGATTGTGAGTAATAATTGCAAGTCTTTTTCCCTAATAGTTATACAGCAAAGTTTACAACACCACCCCCCCAAAAAAAAAAAAAAAAGTTATGGTAGCTCTTAACTACAACTAAAAGTTTCACTCGGTGGTCCTTTAAACAAAATGTGGAAAAAACTTGGAAGGAGCACAAGATGTTGGGCCAATCAGAACTTAGCTTCAGTCTAAATTCTTTGTAAACTTAGAATTTGCGCCACTTCTACAAGCCTTCAATATCTGGCTATAGAAATCTGAGGTGCAGTCTTGGACTTGCCTATTTGTGCGGTAGGTGAAACATATTTGCATATTACTGCTGAATAATAAAGTCTAGTGACTATTTTCTCATGGTTATTTATGCTCATGTGAAACTACTATATAAGAAAGAAGTAGATTTACTGTAGCTTCACAAAAAATTGCCACCTGACATTTGAGGCTGATGTGTAAGGGTAACGTGGCATAGAATGGCAAGGAATGAGAATTTTTCTTCTTCGTTTGATACCTGTTGGTACATAAGAAATTTTCAGATTATATCCTTATCTATTTGAAGAGTCTCGAATTGTGTAAGGGTAAAATTGTAAACTCATCCATAAAATTCGACTTTCTATCCTTGTCTTTGTGAACACTTTCTTACTATACAAGGGTAAAAAAAATTAAAAAGTAAGATAGTGAACTTTTTTTTTCTTAACTTGACATAGAAAAGTCTAAGGGTTTCAATGAGGAATTGAAGAGAGCCTAAAGAAAAATTGTATTTTTTGAATAATTTGTTTTCTTTGGGTTTTTTATGATTATTGCTATTTAATGAATAATTATTATAAAACTTTTCTTGTTGCACTGCACTTTGTTCCTGCCATACTTAGATACTTCTTAATTTTTTTAAATGTTTGTTAAGTTTGCAAAGTGTGACAATAACTAAGTGGTTAGAATGAGGAATTATGACAATCTTGATTCTTTAACTAAGATGTAATTATTTTTATTGGGGATGTTTCTTTGTGTTTAGGGACCTTTAGGTATTGTGATAGTGTGCACTTAAAGAATAATTTAGTTTCTTGGAATAATCCACTTATTAATTGCTTAAGAATATTTCAATTTTCATAGTTAATTATCATTCTGTTACCTTTAATTGTCTATGATACAGCCTATACAAATTTTTTTCTCATTGAGTCCCTTTTACTTTCCAGGATTTGCGCATTGTAAGAAATCTGTATGTACTGAAATTGATAGATGTATTTTTGTTCATATATAGGCTGTGATAGTATTATACTTCAAGCCTGAAACTAATTTTATCCGCTTCTTGGTTGGGCAATCTTGACAGTATTTTTGAAAAGTTTCCACTTTAATGCAACTTGATTTGCAGTCATGTCGGATCAATTCTTTTTTTACCTGATTTTTAGCATATCTGAACCTTTCTTTAATCATATATTTACCAGGCATTGAAGATAACTAAAGAGGTCTTGACCTTACATAATATTTTGTCAATTGTATTGTGCTAATCTATTGTTGTTGATAAAAGTTAGCATTTTGGACACTATGCTTTTGCCTATTCAGAAAAATGATTTAGTGAAGAATATTTATTTAATAGAGAATGATGTTGTTCTTTTGGTTAATATGTTATTATACCTTTATTCTTTTCATGTATTGATCTCTAACTTTTAAATTTATCTTACTTTTAGAATTCTTTGGTGAATTTTAATTTTTATCTTACAGTTCTATTTTAAATTATGGAACTTAGGGTATGTATGTTAATATAGACTTTATGTTTTCTTATGTTAATAATATATTTGCCGTTCTTTATAATTATGCTTGCTCTTAAAAGAATGGGTTGTATGCGTTTCTTTTGTGCGCTTTACATTCCCTTGATGGTTAAGTTCTTTAATCATTTAATCTTGGATTTACTATGATTTTCTTTTGTTAACAGCATGTAGATTTTATTTTTTAATAGGAATCAAGAAACAAGGAAAAAATGACAATGTGACCTCTAGAATTTGATGAAGCTTCTTATGCTTACTATTTTATTTAATCTTTCTAGATTGGGTTATTGCAAAAAAATAATTGAAAGGTATATGTGTTTCTTTATTTCTGCTTGCAACTTTTAGAAGATCCAATGATCAAATGACCGTCAAAAAGGCTGATTCGTCCATCGATCTTACTTATATAACTTCACTTATAAATTCTTAAGTGCAGATTTTCTCATCAACAAGTCTACAACAAAATGTTTTATACTTTATTATGAATTCTTTAATCTTTTTGAGGAGAATTGTTGGAAGTGGATAGATAAAAGTGTGATTTGATGTGGATTTCCTTTTTATAAAATGACAATGCAAGTTATTTTGTGGATACAGAGATAATATTGAAGGTGATGCAAGTATCTGTAATATGGAGACATTGTGTATTCTAAACATTGTTTAGCTTTGGGTTCCTTTTTTTTTTTTTTAAATAATAATTTAGCTTTAGTTTTTGTTAGTATTACAGAGTATGGATACATTTTGTAAAATTTTAAATATTCAGGGAATTATAGAGTGAATTTTTTGCCATAATGTAATTTATTTTCTTTTATACTTTGATATTTGGTTTAAAGAATTAAATCGTTTAACATTTAACTTTTCAAAAAAAAAAAAATAGTGGGCATTACCACGGCCAGGGTTTTCTAGTAACTTTATAAAAAGGTATGCTGTTGCTTATAATCAGACAAGTTGAATCCGAAAAATCAATTTCTAGTTGCTACTTAAGCAAACTTCCAAAAACCTGAAATTGTGAGCACAAATTGCAATAGTCCAATATCAATTGTCTTTTAGAAATTATATATGCTACTAGTATGTATATAAAAAATAACAAAATTAATGATGTGTCACTATATTTACGAAATTAAGAAAAATAAAATTTGGCCAAATATCTAAACTTAAAAAATTGATTATTTAATATAATTTTATTAGAAATTTTAAAAAATTCATACATGGGAGAAACATACTTACGTTCACAACTAATAACATAAATTGAAGAAGACCAAAAACATCTCTTACATTTATTTTAAAAAAAATGATCCCTCAACCGAGTAAATTTTAAATAATACAAATTCATCCATCATATTTTTAGAACATCGCAATTTCGCCCCTTATATTTAAAAGTATAAATTTCGTGCTTCACATTTTTAAAATTTATTTATTTCATCCCTCATATTTTCAAAACATACCAATTAGATCCCACTATGAAATTAATTTTGATGCTTTTTTTTTTTTATGTGTAAAGTTGTTGTAACAAAATAAGGATCAAAACATTTTAAATTTGTTACAAAGGCGTGTGTGAATCCTTATCAAAATCAAAATTATAAATCTATATTAAACTGTGTAAACATTTAAAAAACTTAATTAAGTATAGAAATTAACGAAACCAAAGATGAATTCACTGACTCTAAGATAAAAAATCTTATTTTGAAACTTCAAATATTTAGTTATGCAATTAAAGGACTAATTTTGTTTTGCACCTCTCAATTGATTCTCGTTTCTCACTTTGCACTCGAAACTTTAGTTTTGGATATTTTGCACCCCGATCTTTCAAATTCATTCCCACTTCAATCATTTTTTTTATTGTCGTTTCAAAAATTAACGAATTTTTTCCGTATGTATGATAAATTCAGCAGGATGTATAACAATATATTTGGATACAAAATCAAAAATTCTGTTAACTTTTTTGCGGTATTAAAAAAGGGATTATAGTAAGATAAATTTGAGAGTTGGGGTGTAAAATATCTAAAATTAAAATTTGGATTGCAAACTAAAAATTAGGTATAAGTTGGGGGATGCAAAACAGAATCAGTCCTGCAACTAAATAACATAAGCATATTTCTTAGAATGTGAGCAAGTTATTTTGACCAATTTTAGACAAGAAATTAAACTTTGAAATATTTAATTAGTTGTGCAAGTAAATTTTTGTGTTGGATGAGATTAGGACATTTTAAAAATATGAAGTACAAATTTACATCTCTTTAAATGTGATGGATGAAAAAAAAAAAGTTTCATAAATATTAGGGACAAAAGTGGTATATTTTGAAAATGTGAGAAATGAATTTACATCATTTAAAATGTGGGGATAATTTTTTTTTTTTTTTTCAAATATAAGGGATGTATTTAGTCATTTTCCCAAACATAAATAACACAACTTATCTAGTCTAAATAAACATCGACAAAATATCGGAATTGAAAAAGAAAGATCATAATTAAGAAATTTTCCTACCTAAAGCAGAAGCCAGAAGGACTTCCCAACTTAAACAACTTTATTTCCCTTTCTCTGCAATATCTTCGAACACTTTCCTCAAAGATGTCAAAGATATGATCGCGTTTGCTAATAATTTCCCAAAACTTTAGCCAAAAGAGGTCAAACATGTCCTATTTATTTAATCTGTGCTCTTTTTTGGCTCAAACAAACTGAATTTTTATATTAAACGTTTAACAAATTTGGTTTACTCTTTGATACAGAAAATGTACTTTTTCTGATATATCAAAAAACCAATTAGAGTATGACATGTGGCTCAAGCACCTACTACAACCCATTAGAACCAGGGGTAGGAAACCGGAAAAACATTACTCTTTTGAGACCCGCACCTCACAAGTGATGAAAATTTGTAGCTAAAATTAGAATTGGCGACCCACTCTTGGGGAGTTCGATTAGTTCCAACAAAATGATAATTATCGTGAGGTTCCGAGTTCGAATTTCAAGAGTTACCATCCTGTCGTTTGGGGGCAAAGACTGTGGGGGAAGTGGACTAGTCGGGTCTAAAGGTTGGATACCCCTCTTGAAAAAATAAAATAAAATTAGAATTGGGGTAACTATTGGAAAATGGCTCGATTAGTCCATATATTTGTTTCTTAAAAATATAATAGTTCTTCAACTTTTATTTTTGTCAATTTAGTCCTTGTACAAAAAATTTTAACAGATTTATCCTTCGTTTATTTTTTTGCCACAAACCACCATTTCTCCACCTTGAACCACCCCAGCTGCTGGTGATGATTGTGATTCACTAATTTCGTATGTATTCAAGAAATGGAGGGCTATAATAGTGGAGGAGAAGAGAAGTTATGGAGAAGGAAAGATATATTATTTGATTAGATGTTATAGCACCATATGAAAAATGGGTTGGGCAATGGTGTTGAAAGAAGAGAGAGGTAGGGAGGGGTTTGGGCATGAGGAAGGAGAAGGGGAAGGGTGATGGTGAGAGGGATAATAGTGGGCTTGGGAGGGGCACTGGGTTAGTGGGGTTGGTGGTTCATGGTGGAGGAGTGGTGGTTGGTGGTGAAGAAGTAAACAAAGGATTAGATCTGCTAAATTTTTTTTTTTTTGTTTAAGGACTTGGCTGAAATAAAATTATAAAAGTTAAAGGACTAATATTGTTTCAAGAAAAAAGGTTTAGGAATTAATGGAATCATTTTCCCTGTAATTATTTAATGAAGATCAAGCGGGTTAAACTTTATTTATTAATTAGTGTAATTAAACATATACTTAAATCATATGGGAAACTATAAATGGGAAAAAAAAAAAAAAAAAAGGGTAAATGATATTTTTAAGTTTTTAATTTTGTTTTAGGAAATGAATTGGAATAATTATATAATTCATTATCAAACTAAGTACTCGTATTTAGTTATCGGATAAGTAACTAATGATAAATCTATAAAAATTTAGTAAATTTGATAGCCGTTGCTTATTAAATTAATAATTAAGTATTTAAGGAAACGAGCTTATTTATTGTTTATACTATTCTTCTTGAGGTAAAAAACCAATCTTAAGTTAAAATTGTTATCTTATTATTATATGTATATTTTTTTAAAATGGTGTTCAAAATATTTGATATTTTAAATCACATTTAACTTGAGTTTTAAAAATAGTAAGGGTTAAATACAGTAATTTTCTTAAGGTTTGGGTTGTTTTGCACTAAACCCCTTAACGTTATTTTTTTCTCACTTTGCCCATTCGTTCAGCAATTTGAATATTAAAAAGTTAAAAAAGACATTTTTATTCCTAGACACTACAATAATATATAAAAACCCCGTAAAGTTTATTATATTTGCCATTTAGGTCCCTAATTCTAGTTTTGTATCAATTAGCCTACTTTAGATAATTCTTTATTCATTAATCAATATAAAATATTATTATAACAACTAAAAATATAATGATATCCACCAACACCAGTGGTTCTTTAAAAATACTTGAAAAAAATTAAAATATAAAAATTTCTTAGCATTATCGGTATTTTTTGGTATTTTTATTATATTTTATTTTCATGTAAATGTAAATATTTAAATATACGAGACTTACAACCATCTATCAAAATTATATCAATCTATTTTCTTTTTACTTTTTTTTTATTTTTATTTAAATGATTTTCTTCTTACTTTTTCCTTTGTTAATATAATTTTACTAAATCTATATTATATGAAGTAACTTTATCATATAAATAAAAACTTAAATTAAAATAATTTAGATGAAATACCTTTAATAATTTATCAAAAATTTTAAAATTAATTATTTCACCATATTTTTAAATTTTAATTATTGAATAAAGTATAATTCGAGAATTTGAATATTAGTATTTAATTTGGTGCATATTTATATTTTTAACAATATTGAATAACATTATTGAATTTTATTTTTATTCTAATGTATTAAATGCTACAAAACTTACCTAAAGGGGTAAAGTGAAATTTCGCTTAAACCTTAGGGGGTTTACCGCAATAGATCTTTAGGGGTAAATTTATTTTTTTAAAAAACTAACATCAGAGTTATATTTGATCGTTAATCAAAGGGGTAAAGTGAGAAAAAAATAATGTTAGGGGGTTTAGTGCAAAATAGTCCGAACTTTAAGGAGATTGACTGTATTTAACCCAAATAATAATTCAAACTTGAACTCTTTTATATTTATTTATTTATTTAAGAGGATTTATAGTTATTCGAATCCATGAGCCAAGTTACAAAAAAAAGTATAACTTTGGGCTATACTTCGTTGTCATTCAAACTTAATCTCCTCGCTATATATATTGAAGAATTAAGCAATTGTTCTTGATAGCTTTTTCTTTCTTTTTATAATCTACTTACAGAATTACTTATCATAAAAATATTTTGAAAAAAAATTGGAAACAATGTTTCTTCTTAATGTCTTGAAAATTAAGCGAATTTCACAACTCTAAAATGGAAAAATAATGTAGAGAAATAGGAGGAAATGGGGAAATATTAAATGATCTAAAAATTACATAATAGGAATGATATTAACTTACATTATACAAAAATCACTCTTATTTTATATATGATATACATAAATAATAATCATGCATCATATGCATAGAGGAATCAAGCATCTTATACATATATGATGTGGTTAAAAAAACACATATTCAAGCAAATGATTAAGTACATTTGCATAATTTAACTCCATGGTATTTATATATACATTAACTACAATATCATTGTATTTATACGTTATATCTATAAGTGTAACGAAATAAACAAATGTAACTGCAGCTCTCATATATTAAATATTTTATATGTAATTTTGTATTTATTTAATTCAAAGAACTTTGAAATTAAAAATAATATTATGCAAATTCAAACATAGGTGTTCAAATATTTTATAATTACTTAATTACATCTTTTTGATTGAATTATTAGTTATAAAATGTATAATATAGGTTTGTTACTAATACTTGTAACTTACAAGGTATTATAAGCATATGTATAGTCATATTGTTAGTTATAAATTGTTACTTATAAAATACATAATGCATTGCAATTGTTATTCCCAAATAATAACTAATATCAATCGAGTTGAAGATTATAAATATATATGGTTATAAAACCTTCCTAATAATGTGTCTAATGAATAAATTTACAGGCTTAACCATCTTATACTGAAAATGAAATCGAGAAAATTTACCTCTAAAACTCAATTAAGTTTTTCTCGAGTGGACTTCTAAGATGGGCATGTCAATGGATTTGGGTATGAATCTGTAAGTTTTGGTCCGACGACTCTTTTACAACCATACTCTAAAGTACTGTTATGACGAAAGTCTAAGAAATTCTAATATTCTAAATGGATTGGATAAAACTTTTTCTTGATGAGATGATTAGAAACACGAAATACATGTTTTTAATATCATTTGCTTTAATTTTATGAATTTTCTATTTTAACAACAATAACAATAACTAAGCTTTATCGTTACTAAGTGAGGTTGACTACATGAATTTCATAATTTAACACATGTAGTAAAATTTTTAGGGTTACTAACACTTTGTCTCCTTGAATTAGGTGTGTGATTGTACGTTTCTCTTCTAAACTATAGAAATATACACTTTGTCCCCCATTTACATTATTCGTCCATTAAAAAATTTTAAAATATTAAGAAAATCTAGTTAAATGACTAAAATACCTTAGTATTATTTAATTGATTGTCGATAGTTATAAAAGAATTAGGAAAAAATAAAATATAATAACACATTGATATCTTTGACTTTAGGGAGTGAAAATGTGAGAAAATGTTCAATTATATTATATTCGACATCGCAATTTGCATAGATTAAGTTAAATATTAAAAGTGTAAAATAATAAAAGATATCAATAAAAGCACAAAATTTTTTAAAAATATATTTTCATAGCAATACCTTTAAAGAAAAATTTTTGATAGAAAATAAGTCATTTAGCAATTGATCTACCACTATAGTTAAACATTCAAATTCGAAATAATATAAAATCCAAAAATTTTAAAAATTTGACCAAAAGGTATATTGATATAGATTATATTGAAATATTATATAGTTTATTTTTGCTTATTTTTAAATAATTATCATTTCACTATCAAATTTAAATACATAAAAAATCAAAATATAGTACCAAGGATATTTGAGTAATTTAACTAGATTATCTTAATGATTTTAATATTGGTAATTGATGAATAGTGTCAATGGGGAGGCAAAGTGTATATTTTTATAGTTTAGGGGATAACGTGTAATTACTCACCTAATTCAGGGGGCAAAGTGTTATTAACCCAAAATTTTACTACTAGATACATTGAGTAAAAATTGATCTTTAGACCCCCCATATATATAGACACACACACATTAGTATAGGAATACGTGCTTTGCACGTTTTGATATACTAATTGTTTGGTTTTTATTGCTATGAATTAAAAAGTAAAGCATGTTTGGAAAGACTAATTGTTTGATTTTTTTTAGTTCACTTATTTTTTTTCCTTTTATAATCTTCTTTTTAACATTTAACTACACCAAAGAATTTTTTATAGTTCATATGAGTTTAGAAAAATATTTGCTCATGGGTGTTTTTTATATGTTTTCTTTAGATATACTTTGTTAGAAATATAATACATTTGTTTAGTTTAATAGTTCAAGCAATTTTATAAAAACTGAATAATTGTGCCTTGTGAATAACACATCTACCTTGTAATTTTTAAAATAGAAATCCATTTTCTCAATTGGGAATTATTGAATCATTTTATAATGAGCTCATTGGTACTCTATTTAACTTCAAAAATAAAAAAGTTTAAAGTATCGTTAAACTAGAGTACAATGTATTATAGGAAATTTATTAGAGTATATTATTATATCCATTTTGTAAGTTTAGTAATCAAATGAGGCAGTGTAGGCTTGAGAAAATGTTAACAATTTATAGAGTTTATTGAGACCCTTTATTCTCTTTAATATTCAAATTCTATCCTAACAATTTTAGATTTGTCAACAAAGCAATAAGATATTTAATTATCCTTGAATCTATATGCCTTTCTTGAAACTTATTTGATGAAGAACCTATTTGTGTATAAATACTAAACAACAATTTATAATTTAGGAAACAAAATCTCTTTTAAATATATAGTTTGCACAATTATAGGAATTATATCATGAAAATAGAAAAATAAAAAATAGTCTACCACCATTTAGCAATTTACAACGTGAAAATTAGTGATTAATTTATTACATTAAAACTATCGATTTGTATTCTAATAAATTAAAAGGTAGATATTCAATATTATAAATTTTATTTGATAAAATAAGATTAACAACAAATAGCTGCAATTGCTATCAACTTGTGTAGTAATAATTCAAAAGTAACAATAAATATTTAGTCTTTAGGTTTTATTAGACAATGCACATTTGTAGTTAAAATCTAATTAATAACTGATTTGATATCCCTATTTTTTAGTATGCAGTTTATACTGTAACTAATATTCAACATTAGATATTTACAGCTCTAAAGATAATAACAATAATTTTTTTGTAAGATGACAATAATTATAATTTTAAATAATATAATTTTGGAACTAATTTTTAATTATAGGAAAAGTGTAACTTAAATTAATTATGTGCTAATTATTCAATGCATGAAAAGGGAACTAAAAGTAAAGTAAGAATTACAAGATAAGAATTATGTTCTTTTAATAAAAATAAAATAAGTGTAGATCACATTTTTTCACTTCTTTTCCTACTCGTCTATTCAATTTAACAATAATCGAAAAGATAGGTTCTACATTATATTTGTTATTTAGTACACCACATAGAAATGGAATTCTTTTCATATTTTGGACAATAAATATCTTTCATCATTACAAAATCTAGACAACAATGTTAAAAACAAACTAAATGACATTGACGAAATGAAGAAAGTGAAAACATTGATAATACCTATGAAGGATAATGTTTTTATTAATTCAAGTTTAGATGGCCATGAATAGGGGAGTTCATAGTTGGCGGTGAAGGATAATATCTTTGTTAATTCAATTTTATATTGCCATGAGTAGGGGAGTTCATAGTTTGGGTTATTGGTTGACAGGTTTTTGGGTTTTTGATTGAAAAAATAAAATCCAACCCAACCCAACCCAAATAAAAACAACCTAAGTATTACCCAGGCGGGTTACTCTGGTTTTTGGGTTACTTGAGTAAAATTTCCAAAAAATAAAAATAAAAAAAATATTAGCATAAGATCATGCATTACAAATTATGTTTTATCAAAATTAAATGGTTAACTCAAGAATGAAAAGGAAAAAATTATACAACATGTTAAATGAATGTTAGGTGAAGAATGAAAAGAAAATAAAGTATAAGTTATATGAAACGTTGAGGAAAATAATAAAAAGTAAAAAATTATAAGCAAATTATATGCGGTTATTAGATTATTAGGTTGGGTTGCATTTTGAAAAACAAAACGCAATCCAATATATTTCGGGTAACCCAACCCATGTAACCAGAAACTTGACAATCCAACCAATTTGACCCCAAATTCATTTGGATTGGGTTGGATTTGAACTCTCCTAGCTGTGAGGCTTTTAAGCAATTTTATGTCTCATTTATTCTTTTCTTTTTTTTTTCTTTTTTTTGTATAAAAAATAGAAAAAAATTTCAAAATTATTCTCTCAAAGGAGTCCAAAAGTTTTTATACGTGATAAGTCCCACTTTTTTTTTTTTTTTTGTTTAAAGATAATTCCTATTATTATTTAACTTAATTCCTAATTCTAAAAAAGTTTTATTTGAATACATGTATAATTTCTGAAATTCATTCTTGAAAAATAGATATCATATGGAATTTTCTATTTTGTATAAAAATCTTATTCTAATAGTAATGTAATCATTAAGATTGAAAGTATATTTTAAAATTGTGTGTTTTTAAAAAGTTAATGGTATTTTTTTATTGGAATATAGTTCGAAAAGAAAATTAGAACAAATTTTCAGTTTAGGGGGTCAAATTGATAATCTTTCAATTTTGGGGGCACATTGGGAGTTTCTTCTGGTTTTGAGGACTAAATTAAGACTCTTTGAATTTGGCAGACTATATTGGAATATTTTTTGAATTTGGAGGGCCAAATTCAAATCTTTTCAATTTAAAAGGTCATACTGAGATTTTTACTTTCGTTTAAATGTATAAAATGGTATTTAACTCTTTAAAATTAAAATAACGTTGTTTGTCTTCTTTTCCTTTATTTATCAAACGAATTTTTTATTTTTTAATAGGTTTAATAAATTATTAGTTTCTTTATGTGCATATAAATATTGTCGAATCTATTAATGTATACACAATATATACATGTTGATAATAATCATATGTGCAATTCTATTTAATGAGAAAATTTTATTTCATTATTATTTTTGGATAACTTTATTCTATATTTATCTTCAATTTTTAAATCTATCCCAGAATTGACTAGTCTATGAGAAAATTTATTTCAATCAAATTTAGTTCTAAATGAAGTCTTGAAAAGTTAGTTCAAAAGTATATGTGAAATATGTAAATTTATTTTCTAAGTAAAATTTATATTTTTATTATTGCCTGATTTCTAAAACCCCTTCTGAAAAAAATACTTCTTATTCTTCTTTAATTTCTAAAGCTCATTCCGAATATTCTATTACATAAAGAATATTTCAATCAAATTCATATCCTAATATGAAGTCTTAAAAGCAGTTTTTATTTCTTTTTTTACTCTTTGAAGAGTATTTACATAAATAGCTTAAAACTTACAAAAAAGGCATTCAAATTGAGAATATAACAAAGTCATTAAATTTTATAGTGAGGGTTATTTAGGAAAGAAAATCTAAAACTAAATCAAAATTCTTCATTTATTATAATATATATTCAATTAATTTTTTAATAACATTATTTAATATTCATATTTTATTTCTAAATCTATCTCAAAATTTTACTTTATGAGGATTACTGGCTTCGATCAAATTTAATTCCAAATATAAGTCTATAAATTTTAATTTTATTTCCTACATATTTTTTAGAATTTTTTCTTATTAACGGTCCAAAAGTATAAATGAAATGTGTAAATTTATTTTTCAAGTAAATTTTATTCTTTTTATTATTATTCTTGATTTATAAAATATATCCCAATAAAATTATTTCCAATTCTTCTTTAATTTTTAAAACTTATAGCTAATATTCTATTACATAAGGAAATTTACTTCAATCAAATTTATTTCTTAATGTGAAGCCTTAAAAGTAGGTTTTATTTCCTTTATTTTTTCTCTTTGAGGAATATTTACATAAATCTTATAGAAAATTATAAATGTGCATCAAGTTAAGAAATAACAAAGTAATTAAATCAAATAGTAAGGATAATTTCGAAAAGAAACTCTAAATTATTAAGTCATGTTGGGTCTTTTATATAGTATAATGCAAGATTCTCAATTTTATATTGGCTCTTTAGGAATTTTTTTTCTCTCGATTAAAGGTTCAAAAGCATAGGTGAAATATGTAAATTTATTTTCTAAGTAAAATTTATATTTTTATTAGTGTTTGATTTCTAAAACCCTTCCCAAAAAAATATTTCTTACTCTTCTTTAATTTATAAAGCCAATTCCTATTATTCTATTACATAAAGAAATTTATTTCAATCAAATTTATATTCTAATATAAAGTCTTAAAATTAGGTTTTATTTCTTCTTTTACTCTTTGAAGAGTATTTACATGAATAGTTTAAAAAATTATACAAATTGGGAATATAACAAAGTCAATAAATAAAGTAATAAATATAACAAATTGGGAATATAACAAAGTCATTAATTATAACAAAGGCATTCAAGTTATGGGATATAATAAAGTAATAATTTTATAGTAAGGACAATTTTAGAAAGAAAATCTAAATCAGGAAATCATATTGGCTCTTATATTGTATGTGTATATATATATATATATCAGTTTGGCATGATATATTTGGAGCTATAATTGCTTCACTTTGAAGAAGCTAAACGTTGCAGAAGTAAACGAGCTAAATAAATAAATAAATAAAAGGCTGAAAAACCTGAACTTTTTTTCCTTCCTTTCCTTTGGTTCGTCTTTACTGTTTTGCCCCTATATGATTTGTTTTCTAATCGCTCAACCTGTACTAAAGCTGCTCCAATGTCAGTTGACCTTCTAAGATAATGTGCTCAAGTTTTTGTGGTCAGTATATCAATGGGTAGGATTCTATTTCTGACTTGAAAAATATTAGTTTCTGTCTTGTATAACCATCCGTGGGCAGCCCGTTTACATCATGGGCAAGTACATAGGACACAAAAGAAAGTGTAGTAGTATAAGCAATAAAAATATCCTTGTGCTACAGTATGTCTGCCAGTCAGTCTGCCATTAGGGTACAATAAAAATGTGAATTTACTCAAAAGCAATAATATTTTTGTGTATAAATTTTCTATTTCACCTCTCGTGTTTACATCGTGTCTCATTCTATGTATATTCTATAAATCAATCCCTTGGAAATGTGGTGGTGATTTTTCATCTTTCGATTAATGATTAAATACTTTGAAATAAGTCTACACGAAATTGGTATCACGTGTTAATATTTACCATTGAATTCTTAAGTAACTTCCTAAGTCTTATGCAACATACGATTTTTCTCCATCCTAAAACATTGCATCTTTCAATGCTATATTCCACTTACTAAATGAGTGAAAATACAAATTGGTATTTAGTAAGAATAAACCTTTTGAAGTTGTTAGCACAAAAAAACACCTAATACCTTAAATAACTAAACTAGCAAATACCAGTAATAACATAATTTCTAATTGATAAGAGTTTGGTTTAATTATGCCAATATTGCTTCCCTTAAACCAAACTCTCCATCACTCCATGCATGATTAGCATGATCAACACGATCAAGAATTTTTTCAATTGGTTTCATCTTTCTTTCTACCGTAATACGGCACCATCAATTTGATTTGATATTCGTCTTCAAAATTTTCAAATAATAAACGCATCTAAATAAATAATTTTTGTCGCACACTTTTTTTTTTTCAATTTATCAATCTCCATGAATTTTATGATTACTGGTATCAAAATTTTCAAATTTTGAAAATCAGTTTTCAATCACCTTGGTAGGATTTTTTTATTTCTACCCAACAAACATAAAATAATTACGACAGGAACCTCTTTTTTAGATCACTGTTCAACTAGAGTCAGTTTCACCCTAATTATTAAATGAGTACCCAAGACCAACTTCTCATGGTCCAATTTTCAAAAATCAAGTACTCTACCATAACAATCTTTTTTATTTCTCCAAGTTTTGATAAACACCCAGGATCAAACTCTTGAATCGAGAACTCTGATACCACTTGCTAGCACAAAAACATCTAATACCTTAAACAACTAAATCAATAATAACATAATTCCTAATTGGTAAAGGGTTTGGTTTAAATATTCCAATAATTGATTTGATATTCATCTTCAAAATACCCAGGATCATAGCCTAGGACTCTAATACCACTCTTGTTAGCAGAAAAAATATGCAAGTGGAAGATAAATTTACTTGACACATATTTATGTGTCAAGTAAATTTATCTTCCACTGGAAAATGACCTTAGTTGGACAATAATCTAAAAAGAGGGATCTTGTCATAATATTTTATTTGTGTTGGGTAGAGATAAAAAAAATCCTACCAAGGTGATTGAAAATTGATTTCATCTTCTTCCTACTGCAATATTGACCCCATGTCTCTTGACTTGATCTTTGTCTTCAAAATCAATCTACGCTTATGGATAAATAATTTTTGTGGCACAATTTTTCTCTAATTTATCAATCTCTATGAATTTTATGATAACTAGTATCAAAATTCTCAATTTTTGATAATCAATTTTCAATCACCTTGTAGGATTTTCTACCATAACAATTATTTTTGTTCCAAATTTTGAGAAACGCCCCATGTCAAACTCTTGAACCTAGAACTCTGATACCACTTGTTAGCACAAAAAAATCCAATACCTTAAACAGCAGATAAACTACCAAAAACCAATAATAACATAATTCTTAATTTGAGAAAACTATTCTATTAGTCCCTCACATTACCCATTTATATTTATTTAGTCTCTCACGTTTAAAATGATGATTTTTAGTCCCTTACATTACCCATTTTTATATATTTAGTCCCTTAATTTTAAAATGATGATTTTTAGTCCCTCACAAATATAAAATATCGAATTTTGATGCCTAAATGCCGAACACTTTTTGGCCTGAATTAGTCGTGTATTGTTCACAAGATATATTTTTTTACTAAAATTTGGGAACTCGTTTTTCCTTTCCAACACAAAGCTCAAGCATCGGATTGGGTCGTAAATTTTGAAAAAAAAATTACCACAAGACAATTATTGAAACGATCTTAAATATAAACAAATTGCTAATCAATCACTTACTTCATATCCTTTGCACTCATAGAACATCCTACTTAGATGACTTTATGAATTTATCCTCGAAAAATATGTCATGTGAATTTAGGTAAAAAAAAAATATATACATGCTCTAGATTTTATTCAGGGGTCAAAATTCAACATTTTCCATATGTGAGAGACATGACAAATTTAAGGTCAAAATACTTGAGATTTGATTTGGGGACCAAAATTTAACGTTTTACATTTGTAAGGGACAAAAAATAATCATTTTAAAAGTAACGGACTAAATAAATACAAATGTGTAATGTGAGAGACTAAAAATTATCATTTTAGAAGCGAGGGACTAAATAAAAACAAATACGTAATGTGAGGGACTAATATGGTGATTTTCCCTTCCTAATTGGTAAGGAGGTTGGTTTAATTATGCCAACAATTGATTTGATATTCATCTTCAAAACACCCGAAGATTGCAGCTTGGGACTCTAATACCACTTGTTAGATGTGTAAAAAAAAAAAAAAAACTCATAATACCTTAAACAACAAAATACCAAAAACCAATAATACCATATTCCTACCGTCCCAATATAATTTTCATATTAGACATTTGCACAAATTTTTAAGTAACTATAAATTTTAAATACAGAATATCCACAAATGCCTTTATTAAGTTGAACTGACTTGAATTGACTTGACAATATTAAATGACAAATATTTAAAATTGAAGAGAGAAGATAGAAAAGAGAGATAATGAATTGATTATTGGGCTTGGTTATTGAAATTGTGAATATTTTGAATGTTTCAAAGTGTAAATTTGAAATTTCAAAGAAGCAAATAATACATTTTAGGTAATGTGACATTTTTATTAGGATATCCCAAAAATAAGAATGTGACAATATAAGTAGGACGAAGGGAGTAATTCCTAATTGGTAAGGAGTTTCGTTTAATTATGCCAATATTATCTCCCTTAAACCAAACTCTCCATGAAAGCACGTCCACCCGATACACGATCAGCGTGATCAACACGATTAAGAATTTTTTTCAATTGGTTTCGTCTTTCTTTCTACCACAATACGACACCATCAATTTGATTTGATCTTTGTCTTCAAATTTTTCAAACAATCTACGCATCTAGATAAATAAAATCCGAACAATGGAAAAATTTCTTAATTGTGTTGATCATGTTGATTGAGCATTGGGGTAGACGTGCTTTCATGGAGAGTTTGATTTAAGAGAGGCATTGTTGGCATAATTAAACCAAATTCCTTACCAATTAGAAATTATGTTATTACTAACTTAGAACAAATTTGAAATTCTGTCAATTACAGACTAAAAAAAGTCACATATATTGCATGTAACTGTTAAATCTATCATAAAATATAACACTTCCCTACGATTTTAACCCATTTAACCATTTTTTCACTTTTTCCTATGACTATCAATGGCTAACTCTTCACCATTCTTGTCTATATTATAATACTTTCCATGCACGTGACTGTTAAATCTAACTTGGGTTACAACATCTCCTAACTAATTTCAACACATTTTATTTGGTGTTGAAAAATTTATATTCAAAGAAAGGATAATAATAAAATAATTATAATTGAATAATAAATTAAAACAATAATTTAATTCAAGATAAATATTTGAGGTATAATATGATCATGCAATAATAATTCACTTCTTATAGTATAATAAAATTCATTTATTGGGGTTAATCTTTGGAATGTTTGCTGGATTTGGTGCAGTAAATGAAACATCAATATTTAGTTGTAAATGTTGAACAAGATTAAATGATTAATGTATTAATTCAAAGTTTTACTTCATGTGCTCATAAACAACCTCTTTTATAATATTTTTAAATTAGTGACGGATTTTCTGTCGTTAAAATTTTTTAAATACTTTAAATATTAATTACTGATGGATTTTTCTATCTCAACTATTATTCTTAGCAATGGAATTTTTGGTCGCTAAATTTAGTTAAAAAAATATGTCGCTAATTTAAGGTTTCTATAATATTTCAAAACCAAACTGAGTAATCGATTTGCAGATGAAAAATCTGCCTCTAAAATTCTGTCGATAAAACTGTTAAAATATTTTATTAAAGAGGCATTTTCCAACGGATGGATTCCGTCGGAAAATCCATCGTTAAATCATTCAGTGACAATTTTTACAATGGCAAAAATCCATTGCTAAATCCGTCAATAAATAGGTTAAAATTGGTTGGGTGTGTTATAATGTAGACAAAAATGGTAAATGATTAGACATTGATAGTTAGAGGAAAAAGTAGAAATATGGATAAATAGTTTGAAATCAGTTGGGAAGTGTTATATCCCAAAATAGATCTAACAATCACGTGCAGTGCACGTGACTTTTTTCGTCTGTAATTGACAATTTCAAATTTGTCCTAAATTAGTAAAGATTAAAAAGTTTAAGGATTAAATGCATTTTTCTTGAAATTTTGAAGACTAAAATAGACCATGACCCAAACTTTGAGGGCTAAAATTATATTTTTTTCACGTTTGGAACTTGAGATTGCACGTGACTTGTTTTTTTTTTTTTTTTTTTTTTGTAATTGACAGAATTTTCAAATTTGTCCTAAGTTGGTAAAAATTGAAAAGTTTGAGAAATAAATATATTTTGCATGAAATTTTGGGGACTAAAGTAAACCACGACATAAAGTTTGACCTGACTAAAATTGCATTTTTCCTTTCACCTAAAAAACTGAACACTTTTCAATTGTTTTTTTTTTTAATTCTAAAATTATAAATTTTGAAGTCTATGTTTCAGTTTATGACGAAACTCTTCTCAGTCAAATGCAGAGGTGTCTTGTGTAAGATAGAAAGAGATTAGGTAAATGATTGTATGTAAGGGGCTCGTAAGCTTATACATTATTGATGAATATCTTAGGTTTGTATATTTAACCTGTCTCTTTTCATCTCCTTGTGTACATGGGATTAACTAGTATTTATAGGCAGAGTTTTTCTGCCTTACTGAGTTTGGGGTTTCTGACATATAGGGGGTTGATTCTGACATTCCTACTGGCCCGGTTAGACCAACCATTTCTTATGAAGGACTATGCTATTAACTGCACTTGCTATATTACATGACTACCCTTATTGGGTGTAGTGAGATAATGTCATTAGTCTAATAGGTAAGTACTTTTAAGTATCATCAAGAGTTCCCTTGGTTAGGCCTAAGCAAGTCTGTCTGATCGGTTGTAGCTGAACTTAGCTGTGTCTTTGTTCAATCCCCAGGGAAGAGTTATATACCTAAGTTGCCATTTTATTTGCTTTCCCCTTTCAAGAAGTTTTATTTATCTGGCACAAATCCCCATATACATTTCCCTTTTTCCTGACTTTTGTGTCCTAACAGAGTGCTTTTTAATACTGGGATTTCGAATCTAATCATTAGATCTGTTAATCTAATTTCGAGTTTTGTAGTTTATTCCTTTTCTTCCTTATAGAAATTCTTCTTAGGCAAAAATCTTAAAAAATTGACAGCTTCTTAACAGGTAGGCAAATTTGGCGGCCGAATTCATGAGTCCGAAGGAGAACCTAAGCCAAGAGCGGTGCCCCTCGCAAATGGCAAGGGTATCTATGGATCTTGAAGAAGAACAGATGCCTCTGATACTACTGTCTTCTCATCTTTCTCTGTACCCTTAATTACCCCAATTGCCAGTCAAACCACCGCGACTACTTGTAGGCAGTTGTTGTTGGCTGTGAAGTTCCTTTTCTTCTCCGCTAGTTATAATGGCTTCTTCCCAATCCACTTCTTCTTAGGTTGCAGTGATTCTCCCTCATAAGAGAAAGGATCTTGCTCCTTTAACTACACATCCCAAGTTTGGGATACCAGTTGTGTGCTTCTCCTCAAATGCTTTTGTTTAACTAATCTTGAATGAAGACCCTGGGATGCGCCGATTAGCTTTTGAATTTACCCAATCGGCCCATCCTAGCAAATTTTCTGATTTGATATTAGTGTATTGTATCCCCAAGAAGTATATTCCCAACTGGGAGATTATGACTCATAGTCGCCTGAATTCTCTAGATACCTCCCATAACTTTCTTGGTCATGCCTTTCCTCTCTAGGGGATAGAGTTTTGGGAAAAATGTTTGAACGACGACCTCTACACTCCGACATATATGGATAATATCTCTTCCAATACAGTGATTTCATTTCTTAATAAAATGTCTGGCCTATGCTCGCAGGGTTGCTACCTTAGATTCACGAGACTATAGGTGACATGCAGCTAAAGATGATGACATGTTGAAGAGATTACAAGAGTACAACCTTGATGCCTTGGTAATCTTTGAAGAAAAGCTAAAGAGAGAGAATGAATTTGCTTTGAGTGCCCTTAGGGAAGAACTTAAAAAACAATACCAGTCCGAGTTGGAAATATTGGAGCATGTCTCTGTTCAAATGTCCGAGAGCTTGAGGGCTGCCCAGAATGAGGCTGAGATACTTAAGGTAGAGGCTGAAAAGCTAAGAGCCGAGCGTAACATCTTGAAACTAGAATAGATGGATCTATAGTACAACTTATCCTCGGAAAGCGTGAACATCATTCTTTTCTCTACTGTGATATAGACTAACCTTCTGTACTTTTATCAAGACGCTCACTGGCTTGACTTTAAGGATGCAACTGTGCTTGCCAAGAGGGAGTTCCTATACATGCCCATACAATGGTTGACAAGTGAGTTGTTTGAACCTTCAGTGTTCAAAGAGTCCATGGAGACTTTATGGGGGATCTCTTTAGAGCAGCTTGCACATAACAGAATGTATCTCATAATGTTCTTCCCAAGAGTCCAGCAGCTAGCGTCGAGCAAGGACAATCCTCTAAGGTAGTTTATCTTTCTAATCTGCTTCTATCTATAGACTCCTTTGACATAGACTATTAGATGAATTGTAATTTGGACCTTTTTTATTAGGCTTTGATTGGAACGCCTGCCACATGGGCATTCCTCCTTCTAATGCTTGTCAGTCTCCTACTGATCAGAATCAGGACCAGGAAGAGGACGATTAGTATCAAGTGCTTGCATAGCTTAGGAATCTTCTATATGATCCTCTAGGAAATAGAATATTATTTTCCCGTTGCTCATTTATTTGTCTGTTATCTTGAAAATTGTTGTATTCTGGATAGATTTTTTTCTTCTCTCTTGGTATAGAAGTTGTAATGTGAATAAATGTATTCCATGTTTGAGAATTTGCTCGCCCATCACTTAGGTTCACATCTAAGTTTCTTAGTGTGTCTTAAGATGGCTATTAGACATTAGAACATCTTTTGTTTACGAATTTGACACTTTATATTTATTGGGTCTTAATTTATTGATTGATCCGACCTCTGAGCATCCATTATCCATGGACTAATAAATCTGATCTCTGAACATCCATCATCCGTGGGCTCTTGGGTACTAATTATTGATAAATTTGACCTTTAAACATCCACCATTCGTGAACTCTTGGGCCTTAATTTAAATAAATCCAACCTCTGAACATCCATCATTCGGGACTCTTAGGTCTTAATTTGAATAAATCTAACTTCTGAACATCTATCATTCGTGGACTCTTGGGTCTTAATTTGTTTAAATCTAACATCTAAACATCCATCATTTGTGAACTCTTGGGTCATGAACTCAAGGGTTGACTTTTGAGCATTTGCTTCATCAACTAGAAAAAGCTTTTGTTTCTTGGGAGCATTTTCAGGAACACGTGCCCATACCTATCGCTTGCTTTCAATGCCATAAGCCAAAACGTCCGAGAAACAGTCTCCTATAAAGTTATTTCCCATTGCGTCATTTCAGCTATCCTTTCTCTCTATAAATAGGCTGCAATGGGGCTTTGTTTCATGTTGAACATAGCAGTTACTTTTTATAAGAATAGGAACATAATAAAGTTCATTAAAATCATAATATATACGTCACTATAAGAACAATTTACCTTTTGTAATATATGTTATTTTAGAAATCATAAATACAATTATTTTATGATACTATTATTCAAATATAAGTCAGAAAATTAATAATTTCAAATCACAAAGGATAGTATGACCTCTATTTATAAATCACAAATAGTTTTGTAACTTTGTAGACTATAACTCTCATTTAATAGTTACAAACTATGAGTTTAATATATCTTAGGATCATCTAATTAAAGATGGGTAATTTACAGCACCCAACACAAATAGTAAAACTCAATAGTTCAATGAAGGGTTAGGGCTACCTTATGTGACTTTTGTAACTTTTTTGGCATAGGAATGCCTTCTATGCCAGAATCAAGATGAAATCCGATCTCTTTTCTATAATTATGGGATTTGGGATGGGATGCTTGTTTCAGGCTAAGATGGCCTTTTTGAATGCTTGAGTCTAGCATATGATGGAGTTCCTCAGTAAGGAAGTGAGCTTGCTTGAGCTCTGAGGCTTGGTCTTCAGTTCGCATACATGCTGGTCGTTATCTCACCTGGGGACTTATTAATAAAAGAGGTGAGATGGGAGAAGAATGCTCCTACATTCCTTGGTCCTCCATTCCCAAGGTAGCAAGAAGGCCTTATCTTCATGCATCTCTTCTTCCTTCCTTCACATCTACCTAGAAGCTGGTATAGGCCATCTCACAGTCTTTGGCAGGTAGCCAGGTAGTTGTTCTTTCTTTTGTACTTTTCAGAGTAGGGTTCTTTTAGGAGATTTGTTGCCAGAATGACCCTCCTACTTCTAATCAGCCTCCAGAGCAATTTTTGCCCCGGCTGATTGAATATATTTTGAAGACTACTAGCTTTTGTTCTTTAACATAGATAGGGAGATTCTTCTATTGTAATAGATTTTTGTAGGTCTCTTATTGTTTTTGACGATGAATTGTATTTTGTAAATCTTAGGTTATCAATGGAATTTTTTTCATTCTTTGAATTGCTATGTAAATGGTTGACTTTTTTTATTTGTGAATGTTATTTACTACCCTGAACAACTACTTTTATGAACTCATATTGACTATCATTATACAAACTTTTTGGTCTTCACGAAAGTTAAAAATTAGGACAAACTTTGATAGTTGCCCCTTCCTCTTGTCGATCTGATTGAAGCCCGATTCCTGCCTTCAAATATTTTTATTGGAAGTGCTCGTGCTTTCTTTGCTGGGAAAGCCCATTGGCGAATTCCCTAATCACTTTTATGAATTTTGAGGCTTTTTAGGAGAGCCTCTTTCAGTCATTCGGCGAGCTCCGGTTCCGTACCCTCTTCTTGACCTGATTTCGTGCTTAAATTGTTCTTTTTTGGTCTTCTAGAACCTACTTTAGTTAGTTCTAACCAAATTTATTTTTTATGTTGTATTTCTCTGATCTTTCAGGATCTCTTAAGGCATTTTGATGAGTGTTGACCAAATATCTTTCTTTATATCTCTTTGGTCTTTAAGTACCTCCTAGGGCGGCACTTCAGCAAGTTCTGACCAAATATTTTCTTTGTATTTCTTTGATCTTTTAGAACTTTTTAAGGCATTTTGGTGAGTTTTGACCAAATATTTTTCTTTGTATTTCTTCGGTCTTCCCGAATCTCTTAAGACACTTCAGTGAGTTTCAACCAAATATTTTTCTTTTACCGTGGCCCTCATCATTTTTGAATGGCCTTTCAACATTCAGTGCCTTGTTGATTAACCCACAAGTTGGTCAAGAGTCATCATGATTAGGCTATAAAGAGTTGTGTTAGTGCACTTTTTAGCTCCACGTCTTTTTATCTGTTTCACAGATAGTTACTTTTTGCCTTTTGGATTTTCCCTAAAACATATCTAAGTAGTTTTTTTCCCTCTCATTTTTAAAACTTTTCATCTTTTCTTGTTCTGCTTGCTCTTTTAGCATTTTCCTACTGCATTTCTGGTCTTTTAATTTTCTCTTTTGGTCATTGCCCTTCTTTTATCGATGGCTTTTGCATTAGGTACCAAGTTAGCATCCTTTGGCACAGACTACATTTTGAATAGTAAGATTTCTGAACGATCATCTTTGATAATCGTTAGGAGCCTCACAGACAGCTATAGCCTTCCTCTTGAGGTGGTCATCCAACTTGCCACCAAAGGCAAAAAGGCATATGTTCCACCGAAAGACTTTGTCACCATATTTGAAAATCAATTGAGATTTGGCTTTTGGCTTCCCCTTCCTTCCTTTTTTATTCTACTGTAGCTTCATTTTGGGATCAACATATCCCAATTAGCCCCAAACACAATTAGGTTCGTGGTATGCTATTGCATACTTAGTAAGCATCTGAGTAAGGGTTTTATCATTGATGGGTTCAAGACTTTTTACAAGCTGACTATCAGTGGCAAAGGCTCTGACACATTTCACTTCCAATCTCAATGTCTGATCAACTAGAAAGAGGATGTGTTCATTACCCGAACACACTCTTCGGTGAAAGAATGGAAGACTCGATTTTTCTTCGTCTAGTGGAATGATATGTTAGAGATTAAGACAAGATAGAGGTTGAGTCTAATCCCTGAGAATTTGAATGTATGAAGGATTTTATTTCTAAGATTATGACAGGATGGAATGATATGTCAAAGAATAAGACAAGATAGAGGTTGAGTCTAATCCCCGAGAATCTAAATGTAGCCCCCTAGGTATGAAGGATTTTATTTCTGATATTAAGAAGTTCGACACCACATTTGACATTTTTGATAGTCATATAAAGATGGAAAAAGGCTTGCTAATTTGGGCTGGCTTGGCACTAGGATATTCAACAAAATTACTTCCCTAGGATAATAATCCCATGTATGATTTTATTGCCGTCACTGGTCGTGACCATGTCACCATAACTAAAAAGGTGTTGGATTTTGCGAGAGATAAAGGAACGTTTGAGGCTTCCTTTGCTAGTGCATTGGAGGCAATGACCCACGCAGTTCCTTTTTGAATGGTTCTCCCATGAGGGCATGCTCTCTAAGGGATCTGAACTTGTGTCCTCTATGGGAAGGAAAAGAATTCAGGCCATAAAAGTCCAAGAGATTTCCCTTTTCGAGAAGTCTAGAGTTCAGATCGTGGACCACTTCTTCCTTCCTCCATCTTCTTCAGAAAAGAAGGCAGCTAAGAGTCCTAAGAGTCTTCCCTCGAGTTCTAGCCCAGACTCTTCTCACGATAAGGAAGCTGTCGAAAGGTTAAAGTCTTATGGGGAATCGACTGAATGGTTGCAATCCATGGTGCCTCCTTATAATTATAAAGATTTCAAGAGATTGAGCGATCAACAGATGGTTGAGCAACTAAACAATACTTTGAGCAGAGTAAGCTAAAGGAGTAACTTTGCAAAATACAACCATGGGGTCCATGATAATTCCTTTTTGTTTATGCAGATGAACAAGTGTTCTATTGCCGTTGAGCAACACCTCTTGTAGGGGCTTTCATTAATAGATGCCTTGAAAAGTGATTCGTAGAAGGAAAAATCAGTGGCAGAGATTATTTTCAAGACTTTATCTGAGAGAGATATAGCTTTAGCCGAGCTTCAAGAGAAGTATGACAATGAAATGGATCATTTGACAAAGCAAATTAGCATCCAAACTACTGAAGCTGAGAAAGCCAAACATGAGTTGGAGGAACTCAAAGTGACCTTTAACGAGACGCAGCTCAATTAGATCCACATCCAAAGCCAACAGTAAGTCTAGTTTCAAGTACAGTAAAATCGGTCTTATTGAGCCCAAACTTCTCCTCAATCAATTTCTTAGCTCTCAAGCTCTACAAAAGGACTTAGAATCTTTTTGCCGGCATGTTGGAAGACTGCTTTTAGCAAGGCTATAGTGCAAGTTCAACAAGCATTCCCAGACCTTCTATTGGGCACTAGTTCTTTTCTAGACTATGAGTCTACTATCATGGAAGCATCGCTGAATGAGTTGGGTCAAGCCTGGTACTTTGGAGAACATGTTGGCTCCCTTGCTAGCCCTTCGCCCCTAGTGATGAGGTTGATGAAAAGCAAGAATAACACCCATTGCCTTGCCTTGTTGCTATTTTGTTTGCGAATGAACTTTTTTTTGTAAAGAAGTAACATTATATAAATTTTGGGAGATATTTCTTGGAAAGCATACAAAACATTTTTTTTGTATTTTCTGCATTATATTACTTAGTTTCCTAAGTAATTCTTTTTCAGATTAACGACATTCCAAATCCTAGGGATTGGTTTGCCTTGATGATCAGCTAACTTGTAGAATCTAGTAGGATAATCTTTCATGATCTGATAAGGGCCTTCCCGATTGGCGTGTGCAGTTGAACATTCAGGTCCTTATAGAAAGATGTAAAAGGCTCTTCTACAAATTGAGTCCCATTGTCTGAGATCAGTATTTGAGGTATTCCACACCTACAAACTGTATTCTTCAAAAAGAATGTCTTCATATTTTTCTTGAAATAGACCTGAACGGCTCAACTTTAAACCATTTGGAGAAATAATCAATAAAAAAGGCTACTGCAAAAAAATTGTAACCTCCGGTTCCCTTAGGGAAGAGACCTAGTATATCAACTCCCTACTGTTGAAATGGCCAAGGACTACTGATTGGATTGAGATCCGTGATAGGTTTTTGGGGAATAGGGGCATGAATTTGATATTTATGACACCTTGAAACAAGCTGGTGAGCATCATGATGCATGGTCAGCCAGTAATATCTTATTAGAATGGCTTTTCTAGCTAAACTCCTTGCTCTAATGTGGCTTCCATAGATTCCTTCATTTATCTCTTGGAGTACATATTTCACTTTTGTAGAGCTAAACATCGAAGTAAAGCAGATAGATAGGATTTCCTATATAGAATACCTTTGACCACTTCATACTTCATAGCTCTGATCTTGAGCCTTCAACCTTCTAGCCTTTCCTCAGGGAGGATACCTTGAAGTAAGTAATTTTGTATTGGGCTCATCCACCCTAGGTCTTCTTTAATGGCTAGAATTTCTACTTGATTGATCGACCTTTGGGATTTGGACTTCCACCAATACATCCTTTGTCAAATGAGAGTAGATGGCTGATGCTAGCTTGGCTAAGGTGTCTGCATGACTATTCTTGAGATTTAACAGTCACATGATTTGCACGTGACTTTTTCCATTTGTAGTTAACGAAATTTTCAAATTTGTCTTAAATTGGTAGAAATTAAAATGTTTAATGACTAAATATATTTTGCATGAAATTTTGGGGAACAAAATGGACTACGACCCAAACTTTGATGACTAAAATTGCATTTGTTTTCCTTCATCTAAAAAACTGACCACTTTTCAATTGTTTTTTTTTTTATTCTAAAATTATAAATTTTGAAGTCTATGTTTCAGTTTATGACGAAGCTCTTCCCGGTCAAAGGCAGAGGGGTCTCGTGTAAGATAGAGAGAGGTTAGGTAGATAATTGTAAAGGGGCTATAGGCTTACTGTTATTGATGAATCTCTTAGGCTAGTATATTTAGCCTGTCTCTCTTCGCCTCCATGTGTATAAGGATTAATGCATCTAGTATTTATAGGCAGAGTTTTCCTACCTTATTGAGGTTGAGGTATCTGACCTACAAGGGATTGATTTCCTACTAGTCGGGTCAGACCGACCATTTCTTATGAAGGACTATGCTATTAACTGAACTTGCTATATTACATGATTACCCTTATTGGGCATAATGGGACAGGTGTCATTAATCTAACAAGTGAGCGCTTTTACTTATTATCAATTTACAAAATTCATATGTTTCACATATGTCTAAATGCAATTTTAAAAGTTTCATGTTGAACATAGTAGTTATTTTTTATAAGAATAGGAACATAATAAAGTTCATTGAAATCATAATATATACGTCACTATAAGAACAATTTACCTTTTGTAATATTTGTTATTTTAGAAATCATAAATACAATTATTTTGTGTTACTATATTCAAATATAAGTCAGAAAATTAATAATTTCAAATCACAAAAGATAGTATGACATCTATTTATAAATCACAAATAGTTTTGTAACTTTGTAAAGGACGATAACTCTCATTTAATAATTACAAAACTATGAGTTTAATATATCTTAGGATTATCTAATTAAAGATGGGTAATTTATAGCACCCAATACAACTTGTAAAACTCAATAGTTGAATGAAGGGTTAATGGCCTTGTATAGTGCCCCACTCTTCCTTAAACTCTATCATGTAATATTAACCCCATGCCCTCATTTTCAATGCCTATCTCAGCCTTCCCTACCACCTCTCGGTAGCCTTTTCACCCTCTCATTAATGCTTCTCAACCACATCCTTTCTCCTCCAATGCAACCCTTCCAGCAATCCCTTCCCCCTCTCCTTCCTTTGCAATTTCCCTTCCTACCACCCTCTAGCAACCTTTTTCCTCTCACTGTAATGCCTCTCGGTCCTCTCTCCAACAACCTCTCTCCTCCCCTGCAATCTCTTCCGCTCCTTTACTTCCCTTAACCTCTCTTTCTCCCTTTTCCATGCTCATAGCCTGTTACTCTCTTCATCCCCCTCCTCTTCCCTCTTAGGATCATCCCCTCAACTCGCTCCTCATTTCTATGGCTGAGTGTATGAGTATCTGTGTGTGGTGTGCCTATGTGTTGTGAGTGGAAGAAGAAAGAAAGAAAGAAAGAAGAAAAGCCAAAAATCAGAGAAGACTTAGGAAGGAAAGAGAAAATGAAAAGAAGAAGGGAAAAGGGAATAATGTGTAAATGGGAATTTAAAGTTGGAAGACATGTCATAGCAATTTTATTGGTTGTTGTATGCAAATTTGATCTCAATTTGCTAATGTGTCAACCTTGGACTGAATGTTGTACAAAGATATTTTTTTTTTTTTCAGATGAGCCTAATACAGTTTTTTTTCCAAAATTATTTGTGACTCATATTGTAGTTTTGTAACTATCACATGCGGGTTACTACCTATGAAGTTACAAAATCATTTGTAATTAGCAAATAGAGGTCATATCATCATTTGTAACTTAATTAGAATTATTAAATTTTGTAACTTGTATTTGACTGTAATACTATTACAAAAATATAGTCGTATTTATGACTTTCAAATAATGTAGACTACAAAAGTTAGATTTTCTTGTAATGCATCATTATTATAAGAAATTATTAATGAGAAAATTTTACATTACTTGACATTTTCAAAACTACAATTAATTCACAGTTTGGAATTACACACATTATATGGTAGGAAAAGCTTCACATCCTCTATTATACCTTTTCTATTACATTTTTTCTATTAAATTAATTAATTTATGTCACGTGTTAAATAATTAATAAAAGGAGTAGGAAGTGAGTGAATTTGAAGATCTAATATAATTAAATATACGCGATAAAAATTGATTAGTATAACAAAAAATATAATAAAAAAATGTAACAGAAGATTCGAAACAGTAGGAGAACCATGTTTCTATGAAAATGCTTGTTTACTTAAAGTTGATTAGCACTGTTGCCCATCATTTTTGTATTCATCTGGCAAGACTGGCGTTCAATTTCAAAGCATCCTTTCTACTAAAATAATTTACTGCTTTGTCCAAGATTGGTGTGTAGTGATGCATTTAGTGGATATACATGTAGGAATGATGTATGTGGTATTTATGTGTGCCTTTCTAATCCAAGCAATAGCACTTGTTTAATTGACTGATTAGTCAATTGATCTAATTGCTTTCACTCACTCTACATTATTAATGATATTTTCCTCGTCTTTTTCTGCCTTTTGACTCACTATTTGAACAATCAATCTTAATGCACTACCGGAAATATAGTGTAAATGGTCAGACATCCACATTTGCATTTAGCGATCAAACTGAACTGGATATTATCACAGGATATTTGATGAATCAGTCATCAATATTATTCCTAGCCACTTAATGTCCTCTATCCAAAATACTCAGATTTTTGTATAAACGAAAAGAGAAAAGTTACTTATAATTCTAATACCTAAGACTTGAGACGATAACACAAAATTTTAAATTGTCAGCTCCTCAAGAGCATAGATGTTGCAAATATGAAAAGAGATTGTATTCTTGAAACACATGGTGTTATCGAATTAAAATGGTTAAATAAAAAGAACCCTTTTATAGTTTGGTTAATATACATATTACACTCCTATAATTTGCAAACTTGTACCCTTTTGTGTTGGGTTAAATTGAAACCTTTAATCTTCCGTTAAGTGAACATTAGGAAGTTAAATATTTTGATTTAAAATATTACTAGCTGAATGATGCGTGTTATGTATGGGAGGACTAATATTTATGTTCAATTTTTATAGTAGAATAATATTAATAAAATAGTGATGAAAGCAAAAAATGTTTACTAATTAAATTATACTCAGAGACAAACAAAACTAAGTAATAATATTTATAAATTTACTAATTATAAATAAAAATAAAATATCATTGTTAAGTATGCATTTAACGTGTTTTTAATTCTGTTATATGAAATAATTAAAAAGGAACTATATGACTTAAATTTTAGTTGAAGCCTCTTGGCTTTTTCTTTTTCTTTTTTTTTTTAAAAAAAATAGTAACGATATTACTATGACTTGGATATCTAATCGTTTTCAAAACTTATGTCTACCATGTTCCATAGATAATAAAGGATAAATTTTTTTATGTTGAATGTGAATGAACAAAATTTTTTTGTTATAAGTGGTAAACAAACAAAATAATTTAGAAATATCATTTTGTAGTATGAATTAATTTAATTCTGCTGATATAAATTGTCAACAAAAACAATAACTAAGAAGTATTTTATCACATTTCATAATTAATTTGTATTTTTTTCTAATTAAAGAATATAATTTTGAAAAGTGTCAATGAAATTTTTGGATAGAATGGTCTGAATGGAGTAATGAAAATAGGCTTGAGTAAGATTGAGTTGAAATTAAAATCTTTCCAAGAAAAACCTTCTTAATGTGTATGTAAATATTTCAAAAATAAAAAAGATATTATCTCTTAAAAAAAGAGAATAATATTTTGTTAGGAGAATTTTATATTTATCAATGAAGTAATGAACGAACGAAAAAAAAAACCTCTTATAGTAATCGTACAATAAGCTAACATCTTGTAATGAATTTCAAACAATATAAATTCATGAAAATTATCTCCCCTATAAACTTAATCTAATTCTTTTCATATTTAGCATTTAGAACCCATGTTATGCATGGAGTAATCACAAATTTTATGTTTATTTGTATATCAATTTTTAAAAATTCATATTCTTTAATAAAATTTTTGTAAAAAATTACACAGGATACTATTAAGAAATAAAAATTTAAAGAAGAGTATGAGACCAGAATTTGATTAAATATATGATTTTATTAAAATTGCATAGAATAAAAATATCATATATCTATGAAATATAAAAAGCGAGAAAAAATTTTTCTAGATTAAAAGGAAAAAATTTTCTAATAATTGATATCAAGTCTCACCATATATATAAAGCATACATGTAAAATGACTTTTTAGTGCATCAATTACATAATCAATTAAAAATAATATCTAATCACATTGAATAGTCAATTAATAATAAATATAAAGTTGTAAGAAATTGAAAAGAACCTGTCTTACACGGAATTGAAATTAAAACTTTGTTATTTTTTTGTGACATAACAAATTTTATTGCAAAATGATATTATTTAGACATAGTAGGCTAAATATCATCCAATTTTATGAAAGCTATTAGTTGAAACCCGTTAAATATATCTAAAATTTGTTCATTAAAATTTTTATTAACAATTATATATATATATATATATATATATATATGTATGTATGTATGTATGTATGTATGCATATGTGTGTGTATGTATATGTATGTATGTATGTATAAAAAGTTTTTTCATAATTAGTATATATTTGTTTTCTTAACATATTGTTGATAATCTATACTTATATGGTGATTTATAATACACTTTTAATTTTGTAACTCTTTCTAGAAAAAAATTAACTAGAAAGGTGTGATAAAATAAGGATTTTTAAAAAAAATAAAGGTAGTTAAAGATAAGAGTTAGTTAATTAAGTAGTTTATTTTTTACCTCTATTATATATTAAGTAAATTTTCTTTGTATAATATGATGTGATGTCACATTTCAATTTTTTACAATTCCTCACTAAAAGGAGTTTTGCTACAATATATATATATATATTAGCCATTTAAATTCTCCAACATAAAGCACACCTCTCATTTCCAGCGAAGGAGGTTTTGAGCAGTGGAGTACTGAACTTCAGAACTTTTGACTTTTTGTATAAATCAGTTATGTTTTCTAAATTCTATAAGTTTTACAAAAAAAAAAACTACAAGGAAGTAAATTATAAGTTTGCAAACTATAAAAAGTAATTTAAATATTAATTAAACCATAAGAAGTTCGATGGCACAGACAAGTTGCCCCACTAACCTAGCCACCGTTTCTATGTTTGTATTTATCCAATAAAAAATATAAAGATTTTCCCTCTTTTTCCCCACTGATGTTTTCTAAAAAAAAAATATGTGACTTTCTATTATTATGTAGTCATACTTTTTGTTCTTAAATTTAATTTTTGTTTTATTAATTCTTTATAATTGTGTGAAATATTTAACTAATTATCGCTACTTTCTTTCATTTTTGTTGATTCACGCCTTCTAATATTTGTTTTTGATAAATATCACAAATTTATGTGATCATGTATTATTATGAATGTATTAATTGGGATTTATGTGGTGAAAATTTTTGGTTAGGTCATAAATAAATTTGTAAGAGAGAGTTTACTAACTTTATGCCAAAAACATATTTGATAATATTCTAAAATGATAATTAAGAAGAAGGTTCTGAGGCACACCAAGAAACTAAAAATAAAAAATAAAAAATAAAAAAGAATACTGGCACACCTTCCTCTTCATTTGATGAAATATTAAAAAATAACTACCGATGAGAAATAACTGACACACTCTACCTATTGATCAAATATTAAAAAAATATAAAACATTTATTTAGAGAAACTCACTCCCAGAGAGGGAAATTTCTGACTATATCAACGAGTAGGTTTCTTGTAATTTATCCAATTAAAAATAATTCTAAGTTAACAAACTGATACTAAATTAATTAATTTCATACAGACAACATAAAAAACAAACACTTCAATACTGTGTTACACAATTATTTCTCATCAACTTCTTTAGGGTACTCATCAGTTGACCGAACAACAATAGTTGCATTGGATGGGATGTTTTTAAAATAAATTTAGCAGTAGAAAAGGTTTACAACTTTTTAATCTGAATAAAGTTATTCCATTTAATTAGGAGAAATTAGATTCTGTGGTAGTTAGTATTTACTTTTCAGATTTGACATTCTTGCCCATATGAAAACGGATGTTGAAAATTAGAGAAATGCTTCAGCGACCCTTTGAAAAAATTAGACCAAGCAAAAAATTGAGATTACACTGCAAAAATGAAGACAAGTGAACGGCTGTTTACCTGTTTCACCTGATCACTACAGCCAAGCATGGAAGCAGATAAGGAATTTATTTTTATTTTTGTTTAAAAATACAAATTTTTTTATTTTTACTTTTTTATATTTGTATGAACGAACATTATTAGAATATTATCCAAAATATTATTTAGAATAATTACCATAATAATTTTTTACAATATGATGCATGTAAGATAAATGGTGATTGAAAAATATATTTAAAAAATTATTGTAAAAAATTATTTTAAAAATTAAAAATAATAAAATTTTGTATGCACGGAACAAAATTCATCAATATGTACGCATGCTAATAGAGAGCATTCAACTTTGTTGAAGCTTAATTGGAACTAGTGAGAAAGATATACTTTATTGATGTATAATTTAAAAGACAAATGAACAAAAATATATATAATTGAGGGAAATAGCAGAAGGAAGTTATAGACTTATAGTAGTTGCACTATGAGGATGAGAGTAAATTGGTAAATTAAAAGATGACGAACAACTGAATTGTCGAAAACCAACAATTCCAGAATCGGAATCAGTTAAAAAAAGATATATATATATATATATATATATATATATATATACATACATTCCGAAACCGTGATCATGTTTAATTATATTTTAAAAACTTATATAGTACAGCGTCAACTATTTTAAAATATTATACACATACAAATATTTAAAAGACGTGAAAATGATTCCTTAACGAGTTTGTAGAATTTCTCTCCCTTATATATGACCTAAGTAATGCGAGTGTGCTGCTGCAGAAAGCCATCAAACAAACAAATCAAAAGAAAAGAAATTAATAGATTATTTACAGAATGAATAATGGTTGATTTTGTAAAGCATCTTTCCTTTAGACTGACTTCTTCTTAAAGTACAAGGATCATATTTGTGGACATGAAATAAAGATCATGATTTAGACAATATGAGTTTTCCAAGGGATTAGTTATATTAAGATAATTTTCTTTTCATTTTCTTTTCTTTTCTTTTCTTTAGGGTCAAGAATGCTAGTTTAGTCATTGTCTTCCATTATTACTAGTCAAATGTTAGTCTTTCACCTTTTGAATTTTTTTGTTGAATTGCGAATTTGGTGATGGCTGAGTAGACTTGGAAATAAATTAACCTCCAATCATTTTCTGTTTCCCATTGTGGAGCTACTAATTTTAGGTTTGGTGAAGAGACAAAGTGGTTACTAATTTCAACGTTTAGTGATACACTGATATTGATAGTAAAAAGAGCCTATGATTTGTCGGCTCATACTATTTTGAACAGGAGCCTTGCCTTGTAGCTGTAAATGTGTAATACGTTGGAGATGATTTGTTTGGACAGTAATTTTATATTATTTTTTTAAGATTTAATTTTATTTTACATTTTAAATTTATACTAGATTTTTACTTTGTAATGTATATCTTTTTTAATACTTTACATTTCAAACCGTTTATATCTTTCCATTTAAATTTAAAATGTAATTTTATTAACAAAAGTGACGAATCTAAAACGCATGATCAACACTTTTTGTTAAGTACAGGAGCAAAGTGTTGTAAGTGCTATTGAACACAGGCCTTAGAACCATTATTATTGTTAGTGGAATTCTATTTTAGACTTATGTGAGAAGATTTAAACAATTTTGAATATAAAATGTTCAAAAATATATATATAATGTAAAATCAAA